>JAZGTH010000106.1:1810000-2135000 GCA_036877525.1 Chromobotia macracanthus
GTTCAGACCCTGTTTTTTCATCTTGAGTCCCACTCTTGGTGAAGGAAAAATGTGTTTCACCCCAAAATACATCCGTTAAGGATGGTAAGAGTTACGCGCCAAGGGCTGCATACCCTTTCTATGTGGCACAGACCCCAGTTTCTTACCTTGGGTGCCACTCTAGGAGCGTTATGCTGTAGCAGGATTCTTACAATGGATGCCTCCCTCATGGGTTGCGGTTCTCGATGGCCACACAGTCCGTGGTCAGTGGGAGGACCCTCATCTCTCCTGGCACATAAACTGTCTGGAAATGAGGGTGGTGTTTCTGGCATTGAAACACTTCTTCCCTCACCTCAAGGGCCAACACGTCCTAGTCTGTACGGACAACACCACAGTGGTCTCATACCTGAATCATCAAGGAGGACTGCGTTCTCGCCCCCTGCTCAGGCTGGCACAGCAGATCCTTTTTTGGGCAGAGACCAGGCTGCTCGCCATCAGAGCGATGTATATCCCAGGGCATGCGAATCTGGGAGCAGATATCCTGTCGAGGCAGGGGCTGAGGCCCGGGGAATGGAGGCTCCATCCAGTGGTGGAGTCCATTTGGCAGAGGTATGGCAGAGAAGAGGTGGATTTGTCAACACACTGTTCCCTCTGGTTCAGCCTCACTCATCCAGCTTCCTTGGGGCTTGCAGACGTACAGACGTGGCCGAAGTTATGTCTACATGCATTTCTTCGATAGCCTTGCTCCCGGTAGTCCTAGCCAGGGTCTGCCAGGACCGAGTTCGTCCTGCTTCTAGTAGCGCTGTTCTGGCCGACCTGCGTCTGGTTCTCTCTCTTGGACGGGAATCTCCCAGCCCCTTCGATCTTTCAACCCCGGCCAAAGATCTGAAAATTTTGGGTCTGGCCCCTGAGGGGAGCCAGCTCTTAAATTCTGGTCTTCCAACTGAGGTTGTAGAGACCATTCTGAGTTCCAGAGCCCCATCTACTAGGAGACTGTATGCCCTGAAGTGGCAGATCTTTGTGTTGTGCTGTGGGTGACACCATGTTGACCTGGTTCACTGTCCTGTTGGTTCAGTACTGGAGTTCCTTCAAGAGCACCTCTCTGCAGGGTTGGCTCCTGCCACCCTGAAGGTTTATGTGACCGCCGTGTCTGCTAGCCAAGAACCTGTTGATGGAGTCTCTTTTGGAAGACAGCCTTTGGTGTACCTACTTGGATTTGCCCCTGGCTTTGTTAAAGCCATTTTGCACCCTAGACCAGATTATATTACCCAGGGTGCCCACTGCGGCTGGTCACCCGGTGGTACTTCAAGCCTTTTGTCCTCCGCCATTTGATTCGCCGGAGCAGGAAAGGCTTCATTCTTTGTGTCCAGTTAAAGCCTTGAGGATCTATGTCCACCGCTCAGGCCAGTGGCGTAAGGCCTCTCAGCTCTTAGTATTACCTCGGTTGCAGCCACCAAAACAGACTGTTACAAAACAACGCCTATCTCACTGGATCACAGATGCTATTACCCTGGCCTGTAAAAGGCCTGTGACCTTGTGTCACCTTTGGGCATTACAGCCAATTCTATCAGAGGTGTAGCATCATCTAAGGCTCTGTCTAGGGGAGCATCCCTAAGTGAAGTTTGTGCTGCGGCAGGCTGGTTCTCTCCGCAAACTTGTTAAATTTTATAGTTTAGGCTTGAACTCAACTCCAGGCACTCTAAACTCTGACAAGTCTAAATCTGCTCCTATGTTCTGTGCCAGTGTTTCACAGCATTTAGGGCAGCTCTTCCCTCACTGTGGTGTAATGGGTATTACTTCACCATAGCGTCAAGCTGACACAGCATTGAGTTCCCTCAAAAGGGAACGTCTCAGGTTACATATATAACCCTGTTGGCTGAGATGGCGAACAAGACGCTACGTCGCTTTGCCACATCTCGGCCTCACCTGCACAGCCTTCCTTCAGACTTGAATCTGATGACATATTTTGCAAGCATCTTTTAAAGGGTTTGTGGCACACAATACTATGTCACATGACCTTGACCTGCCTATAAATAGGCCTGATTTTACATGTGTTCAGACTCGGGCACACCTGAAGTGCATTCCTGATAGCGTCAAGCTGACGCAGCGTCTCGTGCCCCAGGGAACAGGGTTACATACGTAACATGAGACGTTTCCTTACTTTTAATTGAAAACACTTTCTATCTGTAGCAGGTATTGAAATTAAGTTCCAAGAGGTCCAGTTTTGTATTTCTGGACAAACTTTTTTAAGTAAATATTTTATTAATCAAACCCAGCTGGATATGCATACGGAAAGATAAGATCAGATGTGATTCATTAGTCTATTACTGTTTTTACATTCAGATACCCTTGGCACATAGAAGACCCTTCTACCTGAAAAAAGATACTGTAAAGGGCTTTAGGGTTGTCCTTTTAGAAGTCTAAACTATAAAAGGATAAACTATAAAAATTAATTTACTGTTTTAAAAAATAATTTACTGACTTGACTAAGAGTGCACAGGCTCATAGTCTTTGCCGAAATATATAATCTTCACTAACCTTCAGCGTTCCTCCCTGTAGGTGATAGCATGGTGCCTGTCAGTATGAACATCCCCCAGCAGAGCCGTTTCCCAGACTTTCTGGACTCTATGCCTGGCACCAACGTGGATCTAGGAACCCTGGAAGGGGCTGACCTCATGCCCATCCTGAATGATGTGGAGTCAGTCCTAAACAAGAGCGAGCCATTCCTGACCTGGCTCTAGACTCACACCAAAGACTCTCTCTCTCTCTCTCTCTCTCTCTCTCTGTATATATACATACATATATATGTATGTATATATACATGCACATACACATACAATCAACTTTTTTCCCTCACACACTGTTTTTTGTAATGAACAAAAACAAAACTTACCACAGTGTTTAGCCTGCAAACAAATAATGCTGAGCATGCACATATCAAAGACTAATGCATGTGTGATACATTGACTGTGATTGTGTGCAGAACAATCACACATTAAAACAGGAGTGAAGCGGCTAGCTGCCAGACCGTCTCCCTAATCATGTTTCGACACAGACCCTTCAGTGCAGTGCTTGTGTGTTTTATGACAATTTAGCGCATATCTTCCTCTGAAAAATAATTGTACATTGTAACTTTCAGTTGTTTAGAATTTACGCATGCTAGTTGTTGTGCTCCTTCAGTTTTTTGTTGATTTCAATAGAACAAAGAGTACTACAGTATTTTTCCCCACATTACTGTAATAAAAATCATATATATTACGATTTAGAGGGAAATGTGCTTGAAAAATGTCACATTTTCATCGTTTTCTTGATTTTAGGCCAAACAGTGACCCCACAGTTTTGTGAGATTCACCCAGCATCTCTTTGCAGAGTTCATTTTATATATCATTATATATCATACCAAATCAACAGCAGCTGTGTACATATATAAAATTTACATCATAACTTTATATCAGCGCTAAAATGTTTCAGTTTGTTTTAAAAGTTTATATTCACATTTATTCCAATGTAGTTATTGTCACAAGCTTATGATGCTGCAGTTTTATATTATGTATGTTTTTATGTACTTCTACAGTATTCTTGATTTGTATACTGAAATCACTTTTGATGTTGCTTTTTGCATCTGGGTGCATTTAATTCGTTTGCAGTTTAGTATTTATCAAGATCTATGGACTTCTTTTTAAAATAGCTTTTAGACCTTTTTTAGGAATGTTAACTATCAAAGCACTACAGTACACAGAGGATTCTGAAATACTAGGTATTTCACAGTTGTGTTTGTGAGACTGTTGAAAGAACATCTGGTCACTCACACCATCTGATGATTTACCTTCATCTGACAGATGAACAGTGTCCCACAATATCTTCAGGTGTTAAGTACATGAGTATTTTCTGACACCAGACATAATTTTGCTTTTAGTGGGATGATGAAATATTCAAACTGGATTATTTTGGGGACAACACATTGAGTTATTTTATTAGCCCAGTTGAAATCCAGTTCAATATATATACATATAATTGTTTTCAATTTTTTCACAGGTCTAATTTTTGTATTGCATGTTTAATATTCACAGCATTCATTTGTGTATAAACCCACCCTACCATGACTCATTTGTGTATGGTTACTTTACAGATAGGGTGGAAAATGTGTTGGATTGGAGGATTGTGGAGAGCTTGTTGGGAAGTAGGGATGAATTTTAAGATGAAAGACTAACTGTAGGTCAAACTGAGCTTATGACGTTCTTTGTAAGGACTGAGTGGTTAAGTACCAGGTCAGAACAAGCTGATACAAGCTGTACTCAAACCCATATGACCTTGTTCAGAGACACATTGAAGAGAATCATTTAGAAACAGAGACCACATGGTGGAGCTGTTGGTTTCTTCAATGTTGGCCCTCTAAAGCTGGGACCTCTCGATCTTCTGCAGTAACCGGTGCATTTTTATGATTTTATTTTCATAATTTTTTACATTTTTTATTCCAGAACCTGCATCATGCAGAAGAGATGAAGATACTCTGTTCACTGAGAAATAAACAATTTCACAAAATACAAGACTTAAGTCTGTGTGAGGATCTGTACCAGTTTAAGGCAGAGTTATTTAGTGCACTACACTTTTAGCATGGAGAGGGTTTTCAGAAGATCACTGGCTCTTTGAATCTTGATCATGCTGGAAAGCTCAGAAAACAAGCAGGGAAACACTTAAGCAGTGTGAAATGTGTGGATTTGAGCTGTAACCTCTGAAATCCCATAAATTGTAAGTGAAATCAAATATGAAAAGAATAAAGTTGTTTTATTAGCATGATTTCATGTCATTAGTGTTTCTTTTATTTATAAATTTTATGACTTGAAGTCATACATTTGTGTTGCATCATTAAAATTTGTGTTTATCAAAATTTGTCAACACTGTTACATTTCAGGGTTGAATATCAATTATGGTTATCAGTTGTCAATGGCTTACTCCAGAGCACATTATTTGCAGTCAATATTTTGTGTTGAAAAAATGTGATGTTATCAAGCATGAAACAAATATGACAAGTAATATTATTAATAATGACATTTGGAGGATGTCACTCCCATAAAATGTCAGAAAAATCAAGCTATTATTTTTAAATGGAAATGTAATCTCATCATTGAACAGACAATGCAGAAGAAGAACAAATTTAGCTTCCTCCTCACTGTAAGATCCATCCCACCTTCCATGTGTCACTCCCAAAGTCTTACCACCTCCTATCTCTGATTCCTCCACAAAGACTGGTCCAATGACAGAGTCCCCTCTGTTGATGATCCTGGAGGACCAACCTATCTATGCCATAAAGGAGATCATGGACGCTCCATGCCTCAGGGCCATCTAGAATATCTAGATTGATGGGAAGACTATGGACCTGAGGAGAGGTCATGGGTAACTTGGGATGACGTTTTGGATCCAGTCCTTCTCACAGAATTCCATGCTTCCCCTCAAGGTTATTATAGTTTCTGATTTTTTAATTTGTTTCAATATCATTTTGAAATTTGTCATTTATTTCCATTTACACATAAAGTTAAGTGCTGGCCAAGTATGGTGACCCATATTTAGAAATTGTCCTCTTAATCCATCCAGTAAGTGCACACACATTGGAGTAATGAGTTGTGAACACACACCTAGAGCAGTGGGCAGCCCTGCAGTGCCCAGGGCCTTGCTCAAAGGACACTTGTTATTACCTGCCGGCATTGGAATCAAACCTCAAACTTTCTGGTTTCAAGTCTAATTTTCCAACCAGTGGGCCAAAACTGCCACCACTGTTTTAGTTAGTTTGATTACAAATGTTGTTAGTTTTAGTTTTGTTTATTTTGTAAACCCATTTCTATTTAGGTTTTAGGTATTTTTGTTTCAGTTTTCAATTTTGAGTTCAGTTCATGCTTGAAAATAGTGTTCAGTAATTTCCAAATAATCGTTTGGATTGTGTTTATGATACCTTAAATAATGAAAATAAAAAAGTTGAGTGGAGTCTTCTGCTCATCAGTAAAATGCATCATAGACACATGAAGTTAATGATTTCTGTATGAACATGTGCGCTGTAAAGCCTTCTTAAAACAACATTACCCTTATAAAAACTCAGATAACAGCTCAACATCACAATGGCAGAACAATAAACATTTACTTCTCTCAATTACTTGCAAATAAGTTATAAAATGATGTAAGAACTCTTATCAAAAGGTGTCAGTACAATTTATGCCCACTCACATCATTGCCTGCTCTCTGCATATTTGATTATAAAAATTATGTAAAACATCTGACGCAGAGCAGTCGTTGTTTATAAAGCAGAAATCTTTGGCGTCTGTTTCCAGATCATCTTATCATCTGTCCTGCTGCTTCCTGTTTTTCCTGGAGTGAACTTTTTAAACAATCTTGCTGAGTGAGGTCGAAAACTGCGAGTAACAACAGGGACAGTGACTTTTTAATTTTTTTTTAAATTAAAGAATTTATTATGTTTCAAATAGTCAAGACATGGTATTAATTAACTAATTTCATCTGATGAAATGAAACATCTGTTATTTTTTAATTAAATATTACTGTTTTTTGCACAACCCCTTCATCATTACAGGCACTGATTAGCTGTTAGAAAATAAAATTAACATTTTTAATAAATGTCTATATTCATATATATATATTGCCTTCATAAGCTAACAGCCATCAGGCAGATGCTGTATGGAACAAGAAGATATAACAATTATAAACAAACAAGCAAACCCAACTTATTAGAATAAATATAAATCATGAGGTGAAAAATGCAGGCAATTACAAACAGTATGCAGATTATTTTACTAAATCAAACTGGTGATCCAGATCCATTCAGAGGAGTTTAGTCTGAGCCCTGTGAGCAGAAATAAGGCAAAGTTACTTTAACATCAATAAACCTGTACACGCTTCACATAAACAGGAATTGGAATGACAGAAGTGAATGATGGAAAATTTTTCATTTTGGGTGAACTATCTCTTAAAAGACATTTTAAACTTAAGCATCCCAGAATGCACCTCATGAAGTTGGTTGAGAGATTGTGTGCAAAACTGTAATTTAAAGGGTGGCCAGTGGCCACTTTGGGAAAGCGCAAATATAGGGTTGTCACCACCTAATTGCCATACTTATATTAAGATTAAAATTTTGATTTTAAAATTATTTACAAATATTAAATATTTATTTATAACAAAGGATAAGCAGGGGTGTCCAGACTTTGTGATTAAAGTGTGATGAATTCAGTTTTGTCTCAAGATTTGAACTTTTGAACGTCAAGCAAATATAACAGGTTTATAAAGTAAGGGCCATTGTGCTGAGTTTCAGACGTACCCCACAGCAGCCGCAGCAGTCCCCACAGATAGTGCCGATCAGGCCATTGATCACCTGGAAGACACACAGAGTGATCTGGACCAGACTCGCCACCAGCAGGATAGAAAACAGAGTCAAGTGCCATGTGACGATACCCGAGGGTTTCAGACACTCATTCCACAGTGAATGATTAGACAGGTAGTTCCTGAAAAGAAAATATAAATCCATTTAATTACTTTTTTACTATTTTATTACATCAAGTGTTTTA
Source organism: Chromobotia macracanthus (assembly GCA_036877525.1). Taxonomy (NCBI): domain Eukaryota; kingdom Metazoa; phylum Chordata; class Actinopteri; order Cypriniformes; family Botiidae; genus Chromobotia; species Chromobotia macracanthus. The sequence continues at coordinate 1,817,545 of JAZGTH010000106.1, forward strand.
TTATTTAATGTATTTTGTACAAAAATAACATACCCATTCTCAAAGGGGTACGTGACATTAGTGTCATTAATGAAACATTTGGGTCCGTGGTTAATGGCTACGCCAGACACAATGACAGAGTAACCGGCACCCATGACTCCAACTGCAGCAAAGATAATAGAGCCGAACATCTAGATACAACAAACCAAAGAAAACAAATTATTCTTGTCTTCAAGTTAAAATTGAAGTCCTGTAAGTAAACTCATCTGTTAGCTATATTATTCCAGACAAGTTTTAATTTTAAAATGAAATTACAAAATTTTTGAGCTTGTCAAATGAAGTTCCAGATAAAAATTGTGTTTTTAAATTATACTTAGGCTTAACCTTAGTGTATTAAGGCACTATTTTCTGCACAGTTAGACAGGAATCTATATTCTTAAATATTTAATTGGCAAAGGCCTTTTCTGGGGGGAATTCTCAGATGGCAGGAATAACACAATTATTGTGCAGAGGAATGGTGCAAAAATGTCATTTGTCATGTAGACGGCTAATCCTCGACTGACATTTTGCTGTGGTAGTGTGTAGAGTCAAGCAGGTTTTCTCACCGCAAAACGTTTTCCGCAGCTTTCATTCCCACAGCAGCCACAGCAGTCATTGTTCTTCAGGCCCAGGAAGACCAGAGCCGGAAAAATCATCTAAACAAGTAACATTATTACCAATAATAAGTAACATTATTATTGGTGAGCCAATAATGTTACTTTAGTATGTTTTCTGCTGTAAAGTGAAGCATGTTTATTTACAAAACAAATTAGTTTTACTGTAAAATAGCAACTGTGCTGCATATCAGATGAATAAACAAAATGTACCACAGAATGCTTCAGTCTTGAAACACTAGCAGAAAGTAGATAAAGTTATGCCTAAATTTTAAACTTATGTTAATTGTCACATTGAATCGCCACAATTTATCTAAGAATGGTTGTACAAAATATTACACAAAGATGTTCTGGTTAAAAAGAAAACATCTTGTTCCTATGAACTTCCCCAAAAAACAAAAGAGTGAAACGATTTGTTATTTAAACCCACCAGCACACCAGATCCAATAATTCCTCCTAGGTAGAAGACTTCATCTGTGATGTAGTCACTCTTATCGGCCACTTTTCCTCCAGGGAAAAACAACAGAATGTTACAGAGAACACAGAGGATGGCAAGAGGGATAAGGGTTATCCCCAGGCATTTGGCAAAACCTCTGGAACACATGTTTCAATCTGTCCAAGATTTGAATACAGTCCACAAAAGGTGTGCAATGGCTCTGACTCTCTTAGTCCTGTGTTTGAGTCAGGCTTCCTGTCTGTTGCTTCTGCAGCTGAATGTCACTGTGTATATATACACTCCTAATGGTGTGATGTCAATGACGGGCACCTGTAAATGTATAACTGTAGTGTGTCCTGCACCTGCAGAGGGACATTTATCTATCCAAGGCCACATTCATTCTATCAGTACTGACTCAGAGCCTCACCCAACATGAGACACTCTGACAGTGCAAAAGGTGAAAGACCCAATGTATTCTTCATGCATATGTACCATGAACACACTTTTTCAGACATGAAACATAGATAGTTACAAATAAGGTCCATTATGTATTAGTAGAACTTTACATAGAATGAAACTTTCTAGAGAAAGAGTCTTTCATAGGAACTTTACATACTCTAACCCTTAACTTACAAAAAAGTTTATAAAAGGCTTATTTGACATCTTATTATATAAACCTACTAACCTATTATATAAATCGTATTTATATAATATGTGTTCCAATATTTACAGTCAAATTTTATGTTTCCTGTTTTTAACAGTTTGTCTATTTTTATCAGGAATACTCTATTCTGATTCATGCTAAAATTTAAGTACTAACTTTTACTAACTAACAGGCCATTATTGCTCCAGTATTATCTGATGTATTATCTTATTATTATTATTATTATTATTATACAGGTGCTTTTAGATGTGACTATATTCACAAAATGGCACAGTCTAAAATTACTTACTGCTTTTATAAAACTATTACCACATTATACAATATTAAACTGGGTAACCCATGAGGAAAAGGTGGAGCTTCTATAGAGACTGGAGCAGGATCTGTCAGTCTCTTGTGTCCTTGCGACACTGCTGAAAAAATGCAAGCTATGACAATTGGAGACTCCCATCACTGTTTGTTTGGCACTGGCTACAGCTTTGATCATCATTTGGTAAAACACAGAGAAGAGGCCAGAAGGGAAAAAATCCCTTCTTTTGAGGATTTTGATATTTTAAGTATCATTAATTATGACAACAAATGAACATGGTGGACTATAGTCTAATATGACCTTGCTTAGCTAAACAGTGTGATGTAATTAATAAAATTTTAAAATGTACATAAAATTTAATACATAATGTTGTAAAAGTATAGCCACAGAACAAAAAGTACTCTCCTGTTCTGATTATAGTTTCAAATGGGTTCTACCCATTCAGTGATGCATCCCACTGTTGAAAGTGCCCTAGTTATCAGAGAGTCTATTGTACAGAATATGAAAATAGAGAATATGAAAAAACTATCCACCATAGTCAAATGTTTAACCAGGAGCCAGAGCCCCCCTGGATGTCTAAGTGGCATTCACAGAATGAAATAGGTTTCATAGATAATTGGAAAAGTTTCTGGGGTAGACCTGACCTGTTGAAAAAAAGACCTGCTTGACAAGACAAAAACACTAAAACCAAGACAATTACGTTACATTAAATTAGTCCATCCCCCAAAATGACTGTTAAATTACCTCGTCCAAAAGCCAAACAGGGTGGTGTTGCTGCACTTTATAGGCATATTTTTAAAGTTTTACCCAGATGATCCCAGGTGATAAATTGAGTTTGTCTTGCGTTTTATACTGGCTACTGTATACAGGCCACCAGGTTACCACACAGACTTTATTAAAGAATTTGCTGACTTTTTATCATAAGTTGTATTGACCACAGATCAAGTCTTAATTGTTGGTGATTTTAACATCCATGTGGATAATGAAAAACTCATTGTAATCCTCCACTAAAACCCCACTCATTGTAATCATACCTTAGATTTAATACTGTCCTATGGCATAAATGTTAACGACAATAATATTCTGCAGCAGAGCAAAGACATTTTAGTCTTTCCAGTCAGAATTTTCAGTCAGGATTTTTCAGACGATATCATAGTACAAAAACTGTTCTCATCAGAGTGACAAATGATTTGCTCTTGTTGGCTGATTGTGGCTGCATCTCTCTTTTAGTGTTACTCGACATTAGCACAGCCTTTGACACTATTGACCACATTCCTTTAAAATAGGCTTCAAAATTATGTTGGCATAAATGGACCAGCACTGGCATGGTTTAAATCATGGTTTAAATTTAAATGGTGTATTTATCTGACTAATTCCAGTTTGTTGCTATGAGTGAAAAGGTGTCATATTGATCACAAGTTTAGTATGAAGTACTGCAGGGCTCAGTGCTTGGGCCTCTGCTTTTCACACTGTACATGTTACTTCTGGGAGCAATTATTAAGAAACATGGAGTTAGTTTTCATTATTATGCTGATGATACTCAGCATAATAATTGTGCATTTCTTCTAGGCCCAATGAGATGTATAAATTCACTACTAACAGAACTAACAGAACGTATAGTCGATATCAAAACTTGGATGGCTAGCAACCTTCTATTACTAAATTGAGACAAAACAGAAGTTTTATTTATTGGATCAAAATTTTTCACATGCAACAACCTAGAACACTATATTACTCTTGATGGATGCTCTAGGTGAAACTAGGAAGAAACTACGTGTCCTTTTTGATAGCAGTTTGTCATTTGGAAAACACATTTATAATAAAAATATTTTATATTATAATAAAGAATATTTTACAATATTTGTAAATCATTATTATAATAAAAATATTTTACAATATTTGTAAAACTACATTTTTATTAAAAATATATCAAACACATGCTCTCTATGTCAGACACCGAAAAATTAATGTATGCATTCATTACATCAAGACTTGATAATTGTAATGCCCTACTTGGTGGCTGCCCTGCAGGGTAAATATAAAATACCAGCTGGTTCAAAATGCAGCAGCCAGAGTTCTCATGAGAACGAATAAGTATGACTATATTTGCCTGGTTTTGTCAACACTGCACTGGCTGCCTATCAAGCACTGTATGAACTACAAGATTTTGTTGATTACCTACAAGGCCCTAAATGGTTTAGCTCCCCAACACCTGAGTGAGCTCCTCTCTTATTACAGTCCCTCATGTTCACTGCAATCTCAAAATTCTCTGGAACAGTCTTCCCAGTATTGTCCGGGAGGCAGAAACACTATTTCAGTTTAAATCTAGATTTAAGACCCACCTCTTTAATCTAGCCTACACATAGTCCTATGGATCCCTTAAGGGATTTGTTTGGCTGCATTGATTAGGTAAACCGTAACCAGGGACACTTCCCATAAGAACAGATGTACTGTCTCCACACTGAATCGGTCTGCCTTTTATTTCCCCAAGGTCCTGTAGTCAGCTGAATCCAGACTTGTTCCAGACCAGATTGTGGGAGACAGGATGGTACAACTCCAGAGACAAATCATTGGGATCTGATGGACAACTTTATTAAACGCACTAGTATCTACATACCTACCTCCAGCCTAATTAGTTTCTAGTTTCTTTATAATTTCTAATTATAGAAATTAGGCTATTTCTATAATTAGCCTAATTTGTGTTGGTAATATTTCTCAGTACCTGAGATATTATCAGATATATTCAGACAAATCAATAAATAATTGTAAATCATTATTATCAACTCTCCGCTTATAGCCAAGAAAGTTACTAATTGCAGCTTTAACATGCCAGAGGAGAAAGTGGCCTACCAGTTGAGCCTGGTTTCTCTCAAGGTTTTTCTCCATATATACATTATTAGAGTTTTGATTCCTTGCCACTGTCGCCCTGTTGGCTTACTTACTGGGAGACTGCTGACATCTAACTTAGGGTTTTGTAAATTGTTAATATTACTTGAAATGATGAAATTAATTACAGTGAAATTATATGATTACAGTCCTAAAGACTCTTCTATTTTGTTGTTCTTTTGTCTCCAATTCTCTTTCATTTTCTTTCATTGTGTAATTTTCAGTTATTTCTATTTTATATATTTTGTGTATGTATGTATTTTATTTTTGTGTGTTGTGTGTATTTTATGATATCATTGCAAATCCCTTAGACTCCTGCCCCATAAGATATTATCTTTCTATGTGCCATCTCCATGTAAGTTGGAACAGCATATCATGCTTAACGGTATTATTTATCAGTTCAGTGAACCCTTTATTTATAAACCTACTATAAACCTAGTACATCTAATTAGTTTTATTAATATACATCTCAAACATATTATTTGCAATAATACCATGTATTCTGTGTTGAACGTTTGCACTGCTAATGTGCTACCAGTTGAGCTACAGGAACACACAGAATTGACATAATTGTACATTTGCACAACTTTTCACCCACCCACAGAGTAAGCACTGGTGGCGTCAACCAGTTTCCTCAAACAACTGGGGGTGGAATACACAGTTTTCTGATGGAAGTTGTTTGGGATATTGCTAAGAACCTCCTAAATCCATACCTCCAAGTCCTCCAGTGTGTGAGGCTTTGTCCTGTACACCTCCTTTGCATAGCCACATGTAAAAATTCTTCTGTCAGTGCCACCAGCCCAAAATTTGTGTTTCAACAAAGGTTCTGAATATTCTATAGACATTAACTCTGAATCACGACAATAAAGCTACATGACTGTGTATTTGGCGTTTGGTACTGATATGTTTAGGCTTGTTTTGTTTACCATGATTCACTGTCTGCATGATATTTCTCTGCATGGGTAATGTAGTTCTTCACCATTTACTGCACTATTTTATTAACAAAATTTAAAAATATACAAATTGATTATCAATATTAACATTTAACAACCTTGGAGCTCAAAGGAGGTCTGTCTTCAAAAGTTTGTCATTAAAAATTGGTTCCCCATTGGAATGAAAAATGAATATGACTTTAACTTCTGGTTTGTGGTCCACAACAATAAAATTGTCACTGGAATGAGGATGTTTCTCACCCTAATACAAACTGTCACTGATTAGCAAAAGCAGGTAGCAAGTCTTGCTGTAGTCAAGCTATAATATAAACTAAAGCCCACTGGCTAATTAAAAAACAATTTAATATGTCCTGTGAACTCATGTTTTCTGCTTGTGTACAGAGGAAACATGATGCCCAAGGACTTACTGAGATCATCCTCTGTTGTGAACCTTGCTTCCAACCTTGCTGATTCTCTCAGTGACCATTCAATGACTCTCAATGGTCCTCTTCACCAGAGTATTAAAACTACATTTCCTATAACCAGCTGATTACCTCCACACCTGTTCCCCATTACCTGTCTATTTAAGCCCAGTCTATGCAGCGCTTCATTGCAAAGTCTTGTTTTACCATGGTGAACAATTCTGAGCATTTTCTGGATTACCTCTTTTGTGTTTGTCCCTGCATGTGGACTCTATTTTTGATTCTTGCTGCCTGCCTTTATCTTTGCCTGTTTGGATTACTGTTTGTACCTTAGTTGCCTGCCCCAACCTTTTTGACTGTTTTTAATTACGATTACAGCATTGCCCTTGCCATTCCTGTCTGCCGGTTACTGATCTCTGCCTGTTTGTTTTGAGCTGTCTAATTGTCAATAAACTGCATATGGATCCTCACTCGCTGCCTCCAGAGTCCTTATTACAGAATCATGGAACCAGCAGTTCTCAACCGGCTTTCAATGACGCCGGTTCTCAGTTTAGTCAACCTTGGCCACCGCTATTCTTGACAACACCACTTTGGCTCCCCAATTATTGTTCCATGAGAAATTTGATGGTTCACTAAATGCAAGGACTTTTTGATGCAATGCTCCGTGTTTTTAGCTGTTACTGACGAGAGCAAGATCACCCTAGTTTGTTCTCTCCTATCTGGGAAAGCTCTGGACTGGGCTACCGCGGTATGGGACAACCAAGGGTTTTCCATGCCTACCATCGTGCAGCACCTAAGGGAGGTTTTTGAGCACCCAGAGGTAGGCAAGAGTCCAGGGGACGTCTTGTTGATGTTCCACCAGGGCCACTTGACAGCCACAGAGTACACCCTCGAATTCTGCACTCTCGCTGCTCAGACTGTATGGGTGGAGGACACGCTGAGGCGTGTGCTCAGCACCAAGGGCTCAACACCAAGCTGCAGGCAGAGCTGGCATGTCGCGATGAGGGACGTTCGTTGGACAAGTTCCAACCTGATTATCCGCATCAACAATCTCCTCCACTTCCGAAAGCCCCCCAGACCGATCTCGGCGTCAGTTGACTATCACTCCCTCACGAATCACCCCGAATCCAAGAAGACTGGGCAACCCAAGAAGAATGTGAATGTCGCATGAGAGAGCATCTCTGCCTCTACTGTGGCCAGGCCGGCCACCTCCGTTTCAACTGCCCGATTCACCCTAAGCAGCAAGATCCTACCTGGGTGAGTGATTTACCATGTTCTGGTTATTCTGCCTCATTTAGAGTTGCTCATTATAATTGGCTAACTCTGAGATAATTACCAAGGCTTTGTTGGATTCGGGTGCAGCTGGCAAATTTATAGATCAATCTCTGGTGAAATTGCATGCCATGCCTCTTTTACCCTGTAACTCTCCGTTGACAGTGGCAGCATTAGACAGTCGGCTGCTGGGGTCCGGCCACATCCTCCACATCACCACTCCAGTCGAACTCCAGGTAAGGGCTCTCCATTATGAACTCATCCAACTCTTCTCTATTCACTCCCCTCACAACCCTGTCATTTTAGGACTGCCTTGGCTCCAAAAACATAGCCCTCAGACAGGACGGAAAGATAATCCACTGGGGAACCACTTGCTGCTCCCAATGTTTACACCCTCCGGTTCCACTCTCTATAGGAGCTATCTCCACTAAACCTGACCACCATGACACTCCTGACCTACCACCCGAGTATGCCGATTCACAGGAGGCCTTCAGTAATACCGAAGCCTCCCAGCTACCCCCTCACTGAGCCCCTGCCTTTGCCATTGACCTCCTGCCTGGTACCTCACCATCCAAGGGTCGAATCTTTACCCTCTCTGAGCCTTAGCCCAAAGCCATGCATGCCTACATTGAGCTAGCCAAGGGTTTCATCCATCCTTCCACCTCACCAGTCTCAGCAGGTTTCTTTTTTGTGGGCAAGAAGGATGGAGGGTTATACCCATGTATTGATTACCGGGGACTTAACGACATAACTGTGAAGTTCTGCTACCCTCTGCCTCTTGTTCCTGAAGCTCTTAAACAACTCTGAACTGCCAAATTCTACACCAAGCTCGACCTGCGCAGTGCTTACAACCTGATTCAGATCAGAGTGGGGGATGAATGGAAGACCGCCTTCTCAACCAGCTTGGGTCACTATGAGTACTTGGTGATGCCCGTCAGCCTGGCAAACAGTCCGTCTGTGTTCCAATCTTTTGTGAATGACCTCTTCAGAGACCTGCTCAACCACTGTTTGATAATATACATAGACAATATCTTAATCTATTCTGACACTCTGCCCGAACACGTCCAAACTGTCCTGAAACGTCTGTTATGAAACAGTTGAACCTGAAACGGTTTCATTGGCTATGTCATCAGTGCGGGGGGAGTAGCCATGGATGACAGCAAGGTCCAAGCAGTTCTGAATTGGCCACACCTGTCCACAGTCAAGGAGCTTCCTTGGTTTTCCAAACTTCTATCAAAGATTTATTCACAACATGTGTGGACAGCTCAGTTAACAAGCCTTCTGAGGGGGGGGCCCTTCCAGACTTCCATGGACAGAAGCAGCTGCCTGGGCCTTTGAAGATCTTAAATGTCGCTTCACCACCGCTCCCATATTCCATCATTCAGACCCCAATCTCCCTTTGATTGTGGGGGTTGAAGCCTCCAACATTGGTATAGGGGCCGTGCTCTCCCAGCATCATGAAAACCCTTCTCGCCATGAAGGCAGCATTCGAGGAGTGGCAGCACTGGCTGGAAGGGGCCAGACAGGGTACCGTTTCTGGTACTAACTGACCATCAAAATCTATAATATCTTCGCTCTGCCAAAAGAGACTCAACCCAAGACAAGCTCAGTGGGCCCTGTTCTTCACTTGTTTCAATTTCACAATCACATACCACCCTTGAGCCAAAAATACCAAAGCAGACGTCTTATCCTGCCAATTGGACACTGACCCCCTGGAAACCTGCCCAGAATCTATCATCCCTACCTCAGTCATTCTGGCTCCTGTCCAGTGGGATCGCATGGCAGAGATCACTCAGTCTCACATTCAACATTCACCTCCTGCCGAGTGTTCTGCCAATCTCTCCTATTTGCCTCCTGATCTTCGGGAGAAGGTTATTCGCTCAGCCCATACTTCCCTTAGCTCTGGCCACCCAGGCATTACTGCCACCACACAACTCCTTCAAAACTGGTTCTGGTGGCCCTCTGATGACCTTCTGATGTCCCAGCCGTTAACGACTGGATTTGTCAAAGTGAAACTGTGTGGGACCAGGCTGCAGTACCAATCTGGCCAGTGGGTCTGGATGTCCACCTGAGATCTTTGTCTCTGACTCCCCTCCAAGAAACTTAGTTCGAGGTATGTGGCTCCCTTTAAAATTCTAAAATAACTCCTGTTTCTCCAACTCCCCACTAATTATCGTGTCTCTCCCACTTTCCATGTTTCCCTGTTAAAACCTGTCAGTGGTCCGAGGCAAAAGGAGAATACCCAGGGCCATCGACAGCGACTAGACCTACCAGGTTTGAAAAATCCTTGACCACAGAAGCCGGGGTCGAACCCTCCAATACCTGGTCGACGGGGAGGGTTACAGTCCGGAGGAGAGGCCCCACACTCAGTGCTAACTTTCACAGAACTCACCCCGAGAGACCGGCCCCACATCCCCGAGGTAGACCATGCCATCGAACCCGTCCTTGCGTCAGCAGCCACTCACAGGAGGGGGTTCTGTTATGAACCTTGCTTCCAACTCTGTTGATTCCCTCAATGACCACTGGAGGTCCCCTTCACCAGAGTATTAAAACTACATTCACCTAACCCACATACCCAGCTGATTACCTCCACACCTGTTCCCCATTACCTGTCTATTTAAGCCCAGTCTATGCACTGCTTCATTGCAAAGGCTTGTTTTGCCACAGTGAACAATGTTTACATTTGTATTAGGATTAGGATGAGATTAGGATTATCTTTATTTAATCTTGTAACTGGCCAACATTTTTCTGAAATGTCAATAATGTTTATAGAGTTGCTGCTCTTAAACTAAATATCTCTTTTATTAAACACCTCAATTTTGATGCTAAATTCTGATTAGACAGGATAAACATGCATGTGACTCTTACCTGGAGTAAACTTAAATTTAAAAGTAATATGTATGCCTATATGATCTACAGGTTCTTTCTGTTGTCACACATATAGCCAAAATGTTTCAACCTGTTTCAATCTTGATTTATGATTTCTAAAATAAAGTAGCTTGATGGCATTATATGACTATATAATTATGTTATTGTGCCATATAAAGTTCTAAAGTTTTTTTCTTTTAAAGGTAAGTTTCAAGGGTTCAGTGATTAATATTACATGGTTTAGCATTTACTATCTGAAATCCTTCAATGAACTTCACACATCTCACCATTGTTCAAGTTTCCGCTTTTCAGAGCAGCTGAAAAAAGTTTTAGAAAAACTACTTAAGACATAAAAGAAGTATAAAAAAAGGAAAAAATAAAAGATTAAAGACAGAAAAAAACTAAAATAATGTACATGGTATTATGTTGTACATGGTGTTACTATTATAAAATTAAATTATGAAAAGACAAGAAATTTATGGAAAATTATGCAAAATACCATAAACTGTACACTAGCAAAGGACACACAGAAGTATTCACCGATCATTTGTTTTCTTGCATGGCCAATGATAAAAGCTACAGGTCCAAAGGACTTTTGTAACAGATAAAATCTTATCGCAGGTGGAAGTCAAAAGAAAGTCAATGGAAAGATCAATGAGCTCACCCCAGGCCATGATTACAACATGTTTTGCCCCTGGAACCGGTTTCCATGGCAGCGATTTTAACATATACAGACAGAGTGGACCAGGGTGACACATAGAGGTTTGCACTGAACTCCCATGAGTCCATCAATAATTTACACGCAACACTTTTATTCTGATCCCCAATTAGTCATAATGAAATTATCCAGTCTTTCACACAGCCATGTGGAAGTCAGTTTCACAAAGAGGAACATGAAGCATACATTAGATCTCGTGGTGTTGACATCACTGTACGCTCCTGGATACTTGGTAAGACATGATATTATTACTAAGAACCTAAACAAAAACACTTTCATTTACAGAAATGGCCATATACCCTGTGCCCTTTATGTTTGACAGAAAATAAGAACGAACAGTGAGTACTCTGTACTACAGTGAGTGATACATAAGATTGCTGTTAGCATACACAACACTAGTAAAACATCAGACGCACCCATTTATGATCACCCCAGTCATTGCACATTGTTATAAGTTTATCTAACGTGTCAAAGTTGAGGCAAATGAGATTGCACATTTGTCACATGCTTAAACTCTTAAAATAATTTTATAACAATATTCTATTATCTGCATTATGAGTGAGTTTCCTGCTAGGTTAATTGTAGCTTGTCCATAAATTTGAATCAGGCACCTGGTGACAGGGATTCCCCCCTGAGCAGCACAACCTCATGTGATGGGACTCATGTGATTTCCCTCAAATTACTGCTGGTTGCTATAGTGTTAAAGATGTCTGCTACATGACATGTATTTTATTAAAAGATTTAAAAGAATTAAAAGTCTACTTACACTAAGAAGGATCTAAAGCTCAGCAATACTGATGTAGTTTATTCAGTTTACTCAGGGCATTTTACAAATGAGCATTTAACATTGTTCCATAAGAAACCAATATATAAACATCTACATTTATTATTTGTATCATGGAGAGTAAGATTTATTAATATTTTAAAAAATTAATTAGTCATTTACTTAATACTCATAACCAAAGCAATGTACAAAACCCATGCATTGTGGTATTGATTCCTCTGGAGCTGCCTTGTTGCATTGAAATGCAGGTGCATGATAGCAGATGTAAAGTTATATAAATTGACTAAGATGGAGTTCAAATAATGTAGTGCTTTAGGGTTAGTAACTATATTTAGACTATGTTTCCATTTCTCTGTTTTTATAGTTAATGTCTGCTGACTCTTGTCAAAGTGACTGTCAATGTTTAACCTCTCTCTCTCTGTGTTGGCACTGTGCAGTGTCAGGTACTGCGTTTACATTAGATAGTATTGTTTGCTTCTTCCCTCCTCCACCCTGTGATGGTTCATGTCTCTGTCTGCTGGCAGGATGATAGGATGGTGTTGAGAGGCTGTGCAGAATGAGGAACAGCAGTCTTTTATTACTTGCAGACTTTAGACCTGATTTGACATGGAGATACTAATGTATCAGTGTGGTGAATACCATCAAACACAGCAGTAACTGAAAGATGAGTAATATTTTATTGTTCAGTATAGACTTGACTATCTGCTAATTATCGTGCCTAACAGGAGAATCCAGTTAAGGCAGGGGTGTCAAACTCAGTTCCTGGAAGTCCAGTTTCCTACAGAGTTTAGCTTCAACCCTAATTAAACACATCAAGGTCTTCTGGATTACTAGAAACCTCAAGGTGTGCTAAAGCTGGTTGGAGGTAAACTTTGCAGGACATTGGCCCTCCATGAGCTGAGTATAACATCCCAGATTTAAAAGTTCAAAGTCCACATTTTAAATACACAGGAATTTTAATTACACACAAAGCAAGCCAGGAATTATGTATTTCTCAATCAAACTATGTGGCCAAAGGAATTTCACTCAATAGGGTTACACATTAAAATTGTTAGCTAGAGATTTTCTTTTTTTTTTGCTTAATGTGTTTTGACAGTTCAGTTAAGTTTCCCTCTGAGAGTGTGCACATATTTAAATTTTTTTAAAAATAAATTACGATATGTGCATGGAGAATTGTGTATGCACACTTTATTGCCCATTTTGTGTGTAATGTTTAGGCTATACATCAGGACCCAGAGCCCTAAACATGTAAGCTAACACAGTACTTCCAGTATGGAGTGTTTCTAAGGACAATTTTAAAAAGCAATTTTTAAAATTCCCTTTTTCTATTTATGGGTGTAACAGTTGTGACACAATTCAAATAAAAATGCAAATTGTTAGCATTTTCGTTTACGCGAACAAACAGTGTGTGCCAAATTTCAAATGAAAACGCAAAGTCTATTTGCAATTAATTTCCCATGTCTTATGCGTTACGACCCTGTCATATTTAAATTGCAATGGCAATTACCTGTCTGTGATTTAATTTCCTTGGTGTCACGTACTGAGTGTGCCAAAACTCAGAAAAAGCAATCTCAATTCTCTTTGCATTTGCGTTTAGGATGCCTGCACACAAACCTGTCAATCAGTGTCAGAGGTGGGACTATACTATTGGTAGTATTGGGCGTGTTTGTGTTTGGAAGTGACATACAGGTTTGGAGTGACATGAAGGAGAGTAAATAATGGAAGAATGTTAATTTCTGGGTGAACTATCCCTTTAGCACAAATATTATGAACATCTTACTTCTGTGTAACAACAAAAAATGCGTTCATTGTTTTTTACATTTTAAATATTTTATATTTTTTGAAGATTTAGTATTTTATCATATATATCATATTTCAGTAGAAATTAAATTTATTATTGTTGACAGTTGTGGGGTTCATGCTGAAATATTGCTATTGTAGGCTGTACTACTGAGCTAAATGCAAATAATAACAAAATAAAAAATATGCAAATATGCAATAATAAAATAATAAAATGCAATTAACCACATAATCATGTTGACGCAGCTTAGACTTCCAAAGTATTTTGTTCCTACTGTGGAAGTCAATGGTGCTCCAAAAGTATCTGGGTTACAAACATTCTTCAAAAAATCTTCAAAGGCAAACTTAGGCAAATGCCAGCATGGATAGATTGTGACATCCTCAGGATTCAAACAGTTAATGAATCTAGCTGGATGGTGTAATTATGAGGGACATATAACCAAGCCAAATTTTGATCCTTTGTGTGACAAGGGTGTGTCATGATTATGCATGCAGGGTGGGAGTCATCTGTTGAAATGCCAGAGACAGTGGGGTGTGGGTGGGTCAAACCTCAGAAGTGATGGGTGTGTCACAGTCGTTTAAAAGATTAGACCATGTGCACATGTCAGGGTTGTCATAATGTTAGAGGGAAAAAACTCAGATGTGAGTTGTGAACTCAGTTCAAAAACAATTGTAGACTATGCAGAACATATGGACTTTCTAATTGGGTTTATTGATGTGAATCCTACAGATCTTTCTTTCAATCTTGATTTACGCTTCTTGAAAGCAGTTGCAGTGATAAATGATGTTTTTTGCCATTTTATCATAGATTTGATTATAACCATTTGTGCTCATGAATAATTTACAATTTAAATAATACAAAATTTTATTTAAAGAAAGTATATTTAATGTCAATAATGCATCTTTATATTTTTTAACCATCGATATTATAAAAATATATTTTTGATTCATGTAATAATGTAATTATTAATTAATACAATAAATTGTATTATTTAATTGAGTGATGCTGAGGGTACGTTTACACAACAACAATGTACTTCAATGTGTCATATAAAAGTGTTTTCTGCAGACTGACGATGTTGTCAAAATGATCCCTGTTCACAAGGATCCTCAGAAGCAACTACAAAGAAATTTACAGCAAATAAAGCAAATTACAAGATTTTATAACTTTTTTATGAAAAGCTGCCCAGCTGAGCTACAAAAAAGATTATTTAGCTGCTTGATTAACACAGACACATATGGATATACTTACATAAAGTTTTTTTTTAGTTTGGATGATTTTATGTGATATTAAAATTGACATCCATTTTTTATTTGTGCTGTGAACAGTGGATCCAACAGAATGTGTAGAAAGTCTTACAGAGATGAGTAGATGCATTCATTCATAAAAATGACAAAATTATTCTTAAAAATATTTTTTTTCCTGCTTTCTGATGTCACTGGATATGTATAAAGTACAATGTAACACTTGTCCAGCGGCTGCGGGGTGTGATTCTGTGACACATGGCTCAAGTATTTGCAGTCACATATGCAGTGACATATTTCTACTGTTGAGATCAGAACAGAGATATTTCACATGTTTCAGTGCTGTGGAATTTGATCTTCCATCTACTAAAGGTGGATAAATCTATGTCTTTAGGAAACACATTTTATATTTACATTTAACAGGAGTCATTACTCATCCATTGTTTTCTTTGTTTATTCGTTTGATTAATATCTTTCATATGAGGAAGTTTCCAAGCATGCAGTTGTGTGACACTGTCTTTTAGACAACTGCAAGGAAGCAGAATTATTTTCATTAAGAAGATAGTTCCTCAAAATTAGTATTAAATAGTGTTTAAAGACCATAATAAATGTGTGCATTTAATAATAATAAGTTTCTGTATTGCTATAGTTTTTATTCAGCACACACATATTTCATAAACATACACATAGATAATAATTTTTCTTTAAATAAAGTATGTAGATTATGAAATGGTGGTTTTCAGTTGCATGCAAACTCTAATATTTTCATGCACCCTAAACTGCTGGGTGGAGGAACATGGTGCACTATGGTAGTTTTGCTGCTTAAATGTTTTGGTGTTTAAAATGTATTATAGGCATTTCCCAAGGCCTGAGAGTTTCTGTTCTCTACACCCCAAAGACACCAACAGTAGCAGCTGTATTCTCTGAGGGATACAGTTCAATTACATAATCCAATGTGAAACCCTCATAACAGGCCTCTTTCTTCATAAAGCCAGATTACTCCAATGGCTTAACTAGGATCACACAAACACAGCAGATAATTCAGCCTGTTTTTTAAATGTTTTTTTTAGCTGTTTAGCTGTTTCTTTAGCTTTTTACTCTACAAAACATGCAGTGGTATGTCTTTAAAAGAAATCAATGCAAGTGACAAAAATCATCTTTTATAGTGGTTCCTGTCCTGTTTGTTAAAATCTTGGAAACATACTGGGGTCTTGTCATCCAGGCTTTCCCTATGTTCTTATTGCTGTCTATCTGAAACAACTGAGATATTAAAGAGATATGAGGTCTATCAATCGTTTGTCTATTAGCACAGATGTTACCTGTCTTAGTGTTCATGTTGCCACCTATAGTCTTAGTCACCTATAGACAGGAAACATCTAAATAAATCAAAAATGACTCATATACCCATCATGTAACTATAAACCTACTCACAGGCAAATGTTTTTTCATCTGTTATTTGTGTCCCATGTGTAAACCTTGACTTTAATATATTAGTATACATATTTATTATTATTTTATATATATTTTGTTTATTATTATTTATTATTCATATTATGCATTATTTATGTATTAATGTAAAGACTTTAAGCTATACCTCCAGGTTCTGCCTCAACCCTGTTTCTAAATTTTCACATTTAGTAATGGCAAAATGGTGGGAAAACATCCTCCACAACATCTACTAACCAGAGCATTTCCAGTCATTCTGTATAATGTCATCCTGTTTCCTGTCTCCTCCCCTGCAGAACTGTGCTCTTTGGGGTGGGGGTGGGGGGGTAGGAGGGTCTCATAAAAATCCTTCCACCCCTCCATTCACTACCCCAGTTTCCTGTCCAGGATTCCAGCTGCCAGACCTCAGTTATCGCTCTGCGTGAACATGTGTTCTCTGAGGTTTGCCAGGTCTCTGGGGTTTGCTCTCATACCTCTCGCCTCCTGCTGCATCGTCGCCAACGTCCTGCTCTTCTTCCCTGATGCACAGGTGACCTACGTTCAGGAGAATCATGTAACCCCATATGTCTGGTACTTCATGGGAATCGGAGGAGGTGGTTTGGCTGTAAGTATGATGTTTGTAATGGGCTTTGTGTGGCTGAATTAGTGCAGAGATGTGTGGAATTGTGCTGTTTCTGAGACTCATGGACTTTTTCTTAAAAAAGCTTTGTCAGATTTTTAATAAACTCTAAATTAAAATAAAAGCATCCAAAAAACTGTTGTTGTATGTAATCATAACAATGTAATGACATGTTTTGGATTTAGAGTACATCAGACACAGCTAAATATAAAAAAGTAGTTCACAGAAAGTGTGCGATTCTGTTCTGGACACTGAAAAAGGCTTTTCTGTGCAGGAATAAATAGTGAAAGTATACAAAATGACCAAATGGACACCTTAAATAAAGAAAAACAAAGGAAAACAAAATAAACATAAATGGTCTTATTTCACAAATGCAAATACTAGAGTATTTAGGACTGATAAACATAACTGATGGTGTAAAGGCGTGAGATGTACAAAAAAAAACTGCCTGTATCCAACCAAAAACATTTGGTTAAAAGTAAAAGCGTTTCCTCATTTAATAGTAGCCTATCAGTCCTGCTTTCATTATGAATATATCGCTTTCTCTAAGACAACTTTCTGTTCTGGCTGACATCACCAAGCTACCAAGTTTTTACACATTCTCCTCCAACCATTTCCTTTCTAACAGGAAATGTCTACATTTGACAATCTAATAACTCCCTGTGAATAAAAGTTTTGACCTGCATTTTGTTTTCTTGTTGAATATCCTGCTTGTATGTCTGTTTCATGCAAAGAAACATGAGATTAAAAAGTTACAAGCCAACGTTTCATGTCGACATGTCGAAGTACAGTACTCAAGTAGCTACATAACACCATGTATTTTAATTTTTTCCTGGTTTTTTATCCTTATTTCTAAACTTCGTTTTATGTCTCAAGTAGTTTTTATAAAACTTGTTTCTGTAAAGATGCTTTGCCACAATGTTAAAATTGTGAAAACGCTAGAGAAATAAACGTGAAATTTGAACTTGAACTACTTTACATAACTGATATTTAAAGTATGACAGTATGTCTTATTGTTGACATCTTTAATGTTGTTTTACATGTTGTTTTTCCACATGCAGATCTTGATTCCAGCCTTTGCGTTTGTGGGAATGGAGAAATGTGCAGATGCGTACGGCACAGAGAGCTGTGCGGTGAGTGTCAGGATGTGATATGAAGCTTTTAATAAGTCCTCATTCCCAGAAATGTTTCACAACAGCTTGTTTGTGTGTGTGCAGATGTGTGGGTCTGTGATGGCAGCTCTGGTGGGAATAGCCGGATCTGGATATTGCTTCCTGATCTCTGCTGTGGCCCTGCTGAAGGGCCCGTATTGCTTCACAAAGCTGGGATGGATGTTCCCTTTCGAGAAAGATGGAGCAAAGTAGGGGCTCTTTGTTGTTTTCTATTTATTCTGACTTCATAAAACACTGGTCCTTCTCCTTAAACTCTTTTCTTCATTTTTGCAGGTATCTGTTTGCTCATGAGGAGTGGTCAGAATGCATTCAGCCCAAAAACATTGTGGAGTGGAATGTGACGCTTCTTTCCATCCTCTTGGGTCTCAGCACACTGGAGTTCCTCATTTGCCTCCTGCAGCTCACCAGTGGACTGGTCAATGCAGTCTGCAGGCCATGCTGCTATAAGCAGGAGTACAGCCTGAACGGTTGAGATCAGTCCAGATCCAGGCCACCAGACTTCCCTTCATAGAGCACAAATCTGTGGGTCACACATGACCCCTGATACAAGTGATTAAACACTTCCTGCTGAGTATATTAGCAGTTTCTTGTATACAACAAATATTCGTATTGTTCACTACCTGCATTTTGTTGAAGTATAAATGTATTTTTGTATGATTTCTGTTTGTTTTGTAAGATAAGTTTGTAAGTTATTTTGTAATTGTATTCCTTTAATTAAATGAATGTCTTTTAGATTTCTTTTGTTTCATTTTCCTTTTGTGAGTCATTTCAGGTTTTGGTATTTGAACTGGAGTACCAGGCACTGTACAGGCAAAAATCCACTGCAATCCTTATAAAATTCTAGGAAAAGTCCAAATGACAAAAAATGTCCCAAAGCTTCATTATCCAATTACAGCATTAATCTTCACAACATAAGGCTGTGTCACACCATGGCCCTCATCTAAAGCCTTGTACTTCTGAAACACTCATGAACAGAGGGGCTTCTAACTGCACATGCTGCAGTAAATTTTCATAATTAATAATAACCTGAAAGCACAAATCATGCAGATGATGTAAAGACTGTTATAGTGATCATTAGTGTAAACTGTTGGTTTCTAGGGTTCGTTTTCCTCTTTCAGGTTGGCTGCTGTCACAGTAGAGCAATAACGAAGAGAATTCAGCTGAGCAAGTTAGGGTTAACTGTGAACTGTACAGTTCAACTAACTACAGTTAGTTGAACTGTACTAACTGTAGTGGACACTCTGCCATTAGCACAGATAATCATTTTGGCTCAGAACACATTTTAAATACAAGCTTAATTTTTAATCTCTTTAACGTCATCTTTGCTATTGTATTAATAATATTTTGACATCTCACCGTATTGTAATTAGATTAGAAACATTTAGAATTGCTGACAGATTTTGTTTAGTTCTGACAGATGTTTTTTATCAGGTCTAATTCAACATGAGACAAATTCCCAAAACCCTGTTGATTTTTTGCACAAAAAAAACAAATAGTTAAAAAGATTACATAATGCAATAATTTTTATGATATTTTGGTATGTGTGTTATTTGGATGAGGAGTGACTACTGTCTTTATGTGTGTTATTATTTGGTATTTTGTCTTGTCCAAATAAAACAACATAATTTATCTCCCAAAGAATTAAACCCCAAATGGTCAAGATTAACAACAATATCGTCAGAAAGTTTATCAGACAGTTTGTTGAAGAGTACTGAAACTGGATTTTCTCATAGGCAGGACTTTGCCAGAGCTCACAGAGTCAGTTACTACCCTTAAATTCAGGGGTTTATGTACTGCCCAACAGCCTGATAGCCAATTACCTCTTCCCTCTATATGTCTGACATTAAATCAGCAGCCCATTGGTTCTTATCTTAATTGACATTTGGCTGGCCCACCTGAACATGTTCATGTGAGGGCTCGTACCTCTCTCAGTGGTCTATAAGAGGGTAACATATTCAAACTGCCTACTAAAACAGTATGCATGTCTGAGACAAGAAAGATGGCAGGTATCATATTAAGCAAGATATGCCATTCCAGCTTACATGGAGATGGCATATAGAAAGATAACATCTTATGGGACAGGGGTGGAAGGGATATGGTAATAGTACCATAAAATACACAAAAATAAAAAAAACATACATACACAATACAAATACCTGAAAATTACACAATGACAGAGAATGAAAGAGAATTGGACGGATAAATGTAGTAGAGTCTTTAGGACTGTAATTATATAATTTCACTAGAAGAAATATAAAAAAATTACAAAACCCTAAGCTAAGTTAAATGTCAGCTGTCTCCCAGTAAAGAAGCCAACAGGGCACCAGTGGCAAGGAACCAAAACTCCAATGATGTATAGATGGAGAAAAACCTTGGGAGAAACCAGGCTCAACCAGGAGGGCCAGTTCTCCTCAGGCATGTTAAAGCAAGTTAAAGCTTTAATAGATTAAAGAGGTGGGTCAGATATAATGTGTCTGTCTCCCAGACAATACTGGGAAGACTGTTCTAAAATTTGGGCACCAAATATGAAAAGATCTACTACCCACACTTGATTTTAAAATTCTCTGTATCAACTGGCCAGAATTTTCAGATCAGTGAACTGCAGTGAACGTGAAGGACTATAATAAGATAGGAGCTTGCTCAGGTATTGAGGAGCTAAACCTTTCATGGCCATGTAAGTAATCAGCAAAATTTTGACATTTATACAATGCTTGATAGACGGCCAGTGCAGTGTTGACAGAACTGGGCATCCATCAAGAGTAAAATAGTGTTCTAGGTTGTTTTGTGTGGAAGATTTTGGTCCAATAATTAAAACTTCTGTTTTGTCTGAATTTAGTAGTAGAAAGTTGCTAGCATCCAAGTTTAATGATTTGATACGACATTTGCTGATA
Organism: Chromobotia macracanthus; assembly: GCA_036877525.1. Lineage (NCBI taxonomy): Eukaryota > Metazoa > Chordata > Actinopteri > Cypriniformes > Botiidae > Chromobotia > Chromobotia macracanthus. The sequence continues at coordinate 1,838,639 of JAZGTH010000106.1, forward strand.
CCTCGAAAAATTCAACGGTACAATTCTATTCATTTCAGGGTATAATGATAGATTCTTCGATATGTAGGTATTATGTGGCTAATTTACACAGCCAGTTACATTTTTATTCTCACAAAACACAAAATGACATAAAATGAACATTTAATTAAACTGAAAATTGCACATTACACAGCATACGTCACATTCTGTGAAGATGTGGAGAGTATCAAAGTAAAAAGGACTTCGATAGGACAAAGTAAAAAAATCGATATTTTACGTGTGGCATTGATGCATTGTATCGTTAGACATTTGATCAATACATTGATCAATATCAATGTATTGTTACACCCCTATTAGTTTGGTGAATTTATGCATCTCGATAAATAAAATACATTCTGCCCATCACATCGCTCTCCGACCTGCTTGTTTCTCCACACCCTCAACCAGGGAGACACACGAGTGTCACAATTATTTAATTATTATTGACATTTTATCCTTGCTCCTCAGGACATTTCCCTTCAGCAGGGTGTTCAAAAACCTCTCAGAAGTGTTTAAGGAAAGTATCGAGGATGGGGAAGATCATTCCATTCACTCACCAAACAGCGGTGACCTATTCCAGTGCCCTTCCGGTGAGTAGAGAGGTAACAAAGACTATACGGCTGGACTCTGTGGGATAGAGAGCAGGTTGCTGAGTAATAAACAGTGAGCACTGAAGCAGGAAGCCTTTACACTGGGAGGGTTTGCCATCTAACTTTCCTGGGAAAGCCAAGCGTGGGCTGATTGAGGCTGGTAGAACGGACGGAAGACTACTGGGTGCAACTGTATTCGCAATAAGTTACTGTTTGACTGGGGTTTAAATAATGAAGGATAATGAGGTGCAGGTGTGAGAGGGAGTGGTCAATCACAGGTATGAGGCATTGTGGGAATTGAAGTCGAATAAAATAAGACTTTTAATTGAAGTCATCTTATGCCTTAGTTGCCATTCCTTTTTAGTTCACCTGTGAAAATCTGCAACTGTTTGGAGCTTGATGGTTGGTGGTTGCAATCAAAAAGCACACTTTGCAGTTCTTATGCAGTCAAGAAACTTATACTCAATTAACTCCATCTGTGGAACGTTCTTAATAACATTCATTGTAGTTTAAGCCAGCTGAGAAACTTTAGATGAATTGTCACTTGTTGGTGTTGTAGTATCTTCAATCTTCTGAGGTATCTTTAACAGTATTGTTTAATTGTAGTGTAATTCTTTGTTTATATCACTTGGGTATTATGAGTAAATATAGTTAAAACTTGGAGTTTAACTCATGACAGCCCTCAGGCCACCCCCACACTTCCAGGTAAGTGTTGTGTTTGTATACTGTACAGCACTACAGCAGGGCTCCAGAAATAAGAATCCCATTAATTGTCTTCCTAGAACAGTGCTCTTAAACATAAGCCTTTCAAAACAGACGTACCTTAAGCTATGATTGTTAAGCAATGATATGCTTCTAAAAAATAGCAAGGAGCTGTAAAATGAACATAAATATTTATAGAACCCAGACCCCTGAAAAAGTAGGCAGATACTGTTGTGGTGTTTCAAGACTTAGTCCAATTGGGAAATTCTGTTTATTAGGCCATTTCTCCTTATAAACCAATACTATTAGTTAGTTGCTTGTAGTAAAATTGAAGTGTTACTGTTCATTATAAACTTTAAAAAATGTGTTTCTCTTCCAAGGTGAAACTCAGACATACCTAGTACATCTCAAAAAGTGCTTGACCAACAGAAGAGCCAGAAGAGTGCATAGACGTTTTTTAGACAATTTGTCAGATTTGTTTTTTATAGACGATTTGTCAGAATTGTTTTTTATAGACGATTTGTCAGAATCAGTTTAGATATAATCATGGGCAACAATCTGAAAAAGCAACTGTAGTGTTACACTGTAATGTCATGGCTCTGTTAAAAAACCTGGTAAGCTGCTAACTGAAATGAAGCATTATTAAAAAAAAAATCCCCCGCCTGTAACAGTAAGTTTTCATTTTAACATTTGTCTATGGATTTAAGACTTTTAAACTTTAAACATTTTAATGATATCATTGTGTCTGTGTGAAAAATCTTGGGATAAAGGTATTATTTAAAAAAACAAAGGTAAGAAATAACTGTAAAACAGTGAGTTTTTAATTATTAAAACACACACAATTTATAGAGGAATGTTTAAAAACTAGCAGTACACATTTGTTTAAAAAACAAATACGACATTGTAACAGTTTATTCAGAAATGAGATGACTGAAAATAAAGACAAAAAACATTTAAAGTTAGTGCAACAAACTGCAAATCCAAACAAATGAATTAGAAATTCCACTCTCTTGTAATTCACCTACAATTATCATATTGTCAAACATTATAATATTGTGTTATAGTTGTTATAGTTTGCATTATGTAATTTCCTTCATAGATTCAGCTTTAATAAAGGAGCACTTGTATTTTCAGGTAAACTCGTGACACCTGAATCAACACTCTGTGTTGTATAATTGCTGTGTATGGCTGCAATCAGATCATTTTAACATCTGAGCAGATATTTGTTGAGATTCTGAACATTCTGTCTTTAAGCAGGTTTAGTGTTGATTGATTCTATATTTATTGGCTGTCTAAAATGTCCTGATAGAAATGCATTCTCACATAATTAGATTTCTCTGGCTGCATTCAAGCAAATGTGGCAGAAAAAAATGAGCCGATCCATCATCGGGCAACAAGTCCAAGAAGTTCAGTGGGTTCAGCTCCACGGACACCACCAGAAGAGCTTCTGAGAAACAAACATCTCTTCATTAAGCACAATTCACTTCCATCTATTCTGTTGTGTTTGGAGATACAAGGTAAAAAATGAACCTCTGAACGCAGACAGAAGGATTGAGTTGTCACTTCCTGTTGCCCTCAATCTTTTACAGAGCTCGGGGAAAAGCTTCTGCCACCACAGACACTAGAGACCACAGACAAATCATCATCAGCTTAATTTTTTATGGGAAATGCTGTCATAAAAATAGACAAATAAATGTGAAATGTCTTTATATGACACTTTGGCCAGCAGGTGGGAGATCTTAGGCTCTTGGAAGCTGACTGGTTTATGACACTGATACCCAACCAGTGTCTTCACTGTAAAATAATATCAGTTATCTATATTTTTCTACAACACAACAGAACAGAGAGAATGTTGTTGAATGTTGATGTGAGCAGTACAGTAGTGATAGTCAGAGACTTCAGGGCAGATACACACTATACAAGAACGCAAACACAGAAGTGAAAATTTAGCTAACATATAGCAAACATGTTGCATCACTGTACATAACATGTTGGATTAATGTGGAAGACCCTCCAGCGGACAGTGAACACAGCTGCAAAGATCATCGGTGCCCCTCTCCCCTCCATCCTGGACATTTTCCTTTCACGATGCTCCAACAAAGCCACCAGCATCGTAAAGGACCCCACCCATCCCTCACACAGTCTCTTCCAGCTCCTGCCGTCAGGAAAACAGTACCGGAGCATTAGAGCCCGCACTTCCAGACTGCTCAAGAGCTTTTTCCCCCAGGCTGTGAGAGCCCTGAACTCAAGCACGGCCCCCCTCTGAAAAACCCCATACCTCTTGAATATATATATATATTCTATATATATATATATATATATATATATATATTTCTTTTTTTCTCCCTTGTGCAATTCTGAGTGTGCTACACACAGGTGAGTACAGACCACCTGTAGTAACACTAGACTATGTGCACTAGACACTTTTTACAACCGAGGGTACATAATCCCACAAAAAAGACTCATAACATATGTATGTTTTCAAGCCCATGCACTACAGATCATCTTGCACTGTTCTCCAGCCAGGAACAGTGCTTGACTTTCTTTTTTCTCATGTACAGTATTTATGTGAAACATTTGTATAGTTTGTATTTTCTAATTTATGTATAGGCAACTTTATATATAGTATATTTATAATCTAACTCTGTTAGTATTTGTGTTTAGATTTATACTGTTTCACGTCATTGTTGTATGTCTGTATTTATGTAGCACCGTGGTCCTGTGAGGCACGACATTTCGTTCCACTGTATGTCCCCACATGTAGAGGAATGATAATAAAGCTCAACTTAACTTGACGGAACAAAACTCAGTACCTAAGGTTGATAAAGTCACCTTTAAACATCTGTGCCATTAAACAAGACTATTCATGTGTTATTATTAGGGCTGTTATTGAAGGCACATCATTTACTGTACATCATTTACTGTATCTAATTCCCATTACAACAGATTTTTCTACTGTCAGAGCAATTCAAGCTTGAAAAACACTGTATGCCACAATAATGTAACAGCTTTAAATTAATAGTTAATAATATGATAATTAATTGGCATTTCCTATATTTCGATTTTTTAACATTTTTCACAACAGTATGTGCATTCAGACTTGTGTAACTGGTTTATGCATGTTTGTTACCAGTTTCTGGTTCTGTAGCTCATGGTTGGCATAGGAGATGATGGCTTGTGGACAGCGGTCCAGAAGTCTGTCGATGCACCTCTCATGTTGTCCCAGTTTAGTGGCGCAAAGCACGTGAACACTAAGGCCAATATCATCAGAGTCAGACAGCTGGTCCAACAGAGGAAGGATGGATGTCACCTCCAGAGTTGGACCACACAGCAAAGACTGCAGAAGAACATCATCTTCAAAACATCAATATCGACACAAAACCACCACACGCTAACATCACAGTCATATCAACAGAATGTATGAGTCCGAAGATCGTCTGTGACTCTGGACAATACTGTCTTTAACAAGACCTTCAATAATGTGAAGCAAGGCTATTATAGTTTACTAAAACCAAAACTATTAAAACATTTCTGTTTACCAAAACCAAATAAAATATACACATAAATATTATCTGCAAAACTGAAAATACAGTGCATTTAGAAAGTATTCAGACTCCCTTTACTTTTTTCAGTTTTGTTATCTTGCAGCCTGATACTACTATTGTTTAATTTTATTTTTTATCATTAATCTACACTCAGTACCCTATAATGAAAACAGAATTGTAGAAATGTTTGTAAATGTATTAAAAGAAAAAAATTAAATATCAAATTGGCTTAAGTTTTCAGACCCTTTGCAAAACAACAATTGAAATTTTGCTCAGGTGCCTCAGGTTTCTGCACCTTGACTAAAATTAAATTAAATTGACTGAATAGTTTCTGAATGCACTGTAAATAGCAAACTAAACTAAAATTGAAATACTGGAAAATCAGTACACACCTGAAGTTTGAGCAGGTCCTGCTGGTCATGGGTGATGGTGAAGTGGACAGGTGTCAGGATGCTCACCCATGGATACAACATCCCATAATGACAGCAGGAATTTATCTGCACATATGGAAAGATTTCAGAAAGATTTTAAACAGCAATAAACAGACTGATATAAAAGTCTTTAAAGCTGCAATATGTAACTTTTTTTGGTCAGAAATGAACAAAAATGACCTTACCTTAATTCACAGTGGTAAGTTTAAAATGACTTACAATTTAAGTTGTCGGATCAGATTTCCCAAAAAATGTCAGTTTGTTTTCAACATACGTAAAGAAAAATACATAAAGCAACCTGCAATTTTAGAGATGCAAAAGTTACTTAAAGAGGCAACAGTTACGGATTGCAGCTTTAAATACAAATTTCATTTAAACTTTCAAGCATTTTCATTAAATTAAAGGTGGCTTAGTTCAAAGCAACAATTTGTCAGTTTTAACTTAAAGGTTTCTGTCATTTAAAGGTTTTTTAAAAACTACAAGCAATAATGAACCGTAATAATAATGAATATATTATTTCGTATAAAACTTTTACAATATGTGTAACTTAACCCACACTGTTTGTGCTAAAAACATTTATAATACCGTAAATCATGCAGTGATGTATTATTACTTTACTGAGTCACTGTACTTACAATTTTCATATCCAAACAATTTCAGATGATGACATGGGTGAAAATCTTCAAGATCTAGATTAAAGAAGTGACCAAATCTAGAGACTGGAACATCAACGACTTTGGGTGGGCTTTGTTGATTTGGGCCACCAGAACATGAAACTCCATGACAACATTGATTCACCAAAGCAGCTCAAATTCTCTCTCAAACTGACAACCACCCAGAACACTTTAGCAACCATATAGCAATGCCATGGTCCCAAACTACCCTGGATCTAACTAAATGCTAAAAATTAAGTTTTATTCAGGGGTAAATAAAATTACAGAAAAAAATAGCATTTATTATTATTATTATAATTATTGCAGTTATATTATTGTTGTAGTAATCTCCATTGGACTGAAATGTGGGTATAGTCACTGATGTAGCTCACCAGGTCATCAGCTGTTTTGAGGACTCTGACACCTGCATGATCTCTGCGTGTGATCCGGTCAATGTAGACAGACACAAGACGGAAGAGCAGCTCCTGAATGATGGACTCATGAGTCGACGCTACTAAAAGAGCTTCCCAGAAATCCAGCAGTAACTGAGGAGCGCTTTGAAGCTCTTTAGCATCCTTACACAACTCCTGACAAACACAGACCAGCAATCACATTATCACCTCTATTATATACAATTTTATAAACCTCTCAAATGCAGGGAAAATAATCAATGAATTAGTTATTCTTAAGTTTTGAAACTCTAAACACACCCTTACTACAAACATTCCACACTGTTATTCACTGTGTTGCAAAACAGTAAACTCAACGCATTGTCATCATTCACATAAAATGACAAAATTGTTCACACTTGTTTCTAATCATGTGATCACCACACTTGCACCACATGTACACTCTGAACAGTTCAGAGGTGGTGAACAATAAATGGAAACAATCTGAGAGGCAAAGGAGAAAATGTATGAGTAAGAGTATGAGGAAGGGGTGGATGAAGAAAAGAGTATGAGGAAGAGGAGATGGATGAGGAGGAAGAGCATGGAGAAGAGAAGGTAGAGTATGAAAAAGAGGAGGATAAGGAGGAAGAATATGAGTAAGAAAAAGAGTATGAGGAGCAAGAGTATGAGGAAGAGGAGTAACAATGCTGCAAGTTTCAGTCCTCCTTTTCACAGCAAAATGGCATTTGTTGAAACCATGCTGCCTAAACAATCCCTGATCACATTGGAGTATTATATTTTATTTAGAGCATTTTACTGCAGATGTTTTAAAAACTGTAACAGTCATCGCCTGTCACAAGGTTCATTTTGTGTTATTTTGTTTTGGTGGCACTAGAAGCTCTACTTTTTCTGTATACAGGGAGCAGTAGGTTTTTGCTGTGCTACAAATAATCCTGGTTTAAGAAACATTTTGTTTGCTGCTCAACCAGTATTTTTTTTGTTGTAATTGCATCAATACAAGCTGATGCCTTCATGTTTACAACCCTAATGCTATGTTGATAATGCCTTTGAGTGCATTATTGCAACTGCCCAAGGATTATACCCAAAGAATTCCCAGCCTACTTCAAGGACTTCTGCATTACATTGATCATCTCATCTCCAGATAAGACAATTGGCTTATTCATGAACTGCAAACACTAACCCTGAGTTGGACTGATTCATCAACAGCTTTACTGAACAATCTGCACTCAAACCCCTGCACATTTCTATAGGATATGGTTTATTTTTTTGTGTGTGGGTGCTGCTGTGGAGTTTTGTTGGTTTGTGTATTTGTATATCATTGGTTGTAAATATTTTATGCAAGTAGTTTATTACAAATTGGGAAAGGGACGCTGCTTTTGTTCTTTTTGTGCATTTACCTCCGAACTTAAACACCTTAAGCTGTGAGACTCTTTGCACAACTGATCCCCCTTTTACCTTATATAGCAATTCCAGTCTAGAATAGCTGGGATGCTTATAAAACAGACATAATTTAATGTAGGATACGTTTGCTGAAAGGTGGAGCATGACCAACTGTATAGGATCAATAAACTTTACTAACAATACTAGTGAACCTCAAGAAACATATTCTGATTCATATGTCTAAGCCTTTGAAATGCACCTGGAAGAAGAGATCGGCCTCCTCCAGTTTGATCTTGCTGTTCTCATGCAACGCCACGACTGCAGCCACCAACAGACCCTCCTGTGTGTCATGCAGGTGCTGTGCCAGTGCGGTTGGCAGCACGTCCTTTCCCCTGCCATGCAGCAGGAGTTTGGGCTCTTCAATGAAGCCGTACACCTGCAGCATCTGGAGATGGGGTGAGTGAACACACGGTTCAGTGATTTGTTCAATGCAGATTAGCAGTTCAATCAAACTGAATTCTGCTTAAACACCTCAGCGTGATGGTCCATCTGCTGTCTGTAACTGCGCAGGTCACCTTTCCGGAGTGCTATGGAGGCCATGCAGAGGGACAGGGTGATGGATGAGGTCCCAGAAACCTCCAGCTGTCTGAGGTGGGTCATGGCGCTGTCAGGATGGGCTCTTAGCATAGACGGGCAGCTTAGCACATGAGGGAGCTGAGCAGGTTCAGCCACACTAAAGATCTCCAGCACTTTATTGGCAACATCCTGTACCACAGACAAGACATTACAGTGCAAGACAAGGATAACAAACACTTGCTCCCTCTGTTTTGTTTACACTTAATCTCTTATTTTTGTTGGAAAGAAGGAATGTTTTATGAAGGAAGAAGGAATGGCATGTATTGTTTTTCCATGCGCAATTTTCATTTATTTTACATAATGATTTTGGACAGTTTTTTGCAGAATTTTAATAAAATTAGAAGTTCAAATCCCAAATTTTAAATTAACTATTTAATAGGCTGTATAGATTTGCTGTTAAAATAAATTTTCTGACAAAAATTTAACAATTAAACTGTGTAATATGTTAGACACTAGTCATTGTTTCTGTACCTCACAGAGTTCCTCCATGGTTTCTTCATACAGCGAGTGTTTAAGATAGAAGATAAATCCTTTGCCATATCCAGAGAAGCTGCACATGGCCCTATTCCTCTGGACAACATCAGTCACAGACAGACCAGACATCTTATAGTACGGCAGAGCCAAATGACAATCTGTCCTATCTAACCTGCAAATCACACACAAATCAAGATATTTAACAATACAGACCAAACAAAAACAAGTGTATACGAGTTTTTAACTCGTAGAGGTTTTAACCAAAGGGTGTTCACACAAAATATTTATTTGATATAGTTATTAGAAGTTAATTGATAAATAAAATCTATTTATGACATTATTTTTGAAAGCATACCCACTTTACAGCATTTTTAAACAAGTGGCTAAAACTTTTCTTAGCACTGTAGCTTTACAGGCAGGTTTTTTTTTTTTTAACGTCTTGAAGATGCTGCCACAGGTCTTCTGGATTTAGTCTGTCTCAGTTTTTTCTGTTGGTTCATAATGTAATCACAGACTCAATGATTGTGAGATCAGATCTCTCTGTGGAGCACTGGCTGTTGTCAGTCTCCTTGTGCATACAAAACTCTCACTGGATTATTACAATTAATGGCAAAAAGAATGTTTGGAAATGTACACCTATAATTCCTACTAACACTACAACAAAATATATAATAAATAACTTAACTTAAATGTGCCTAAGACTTTTGCACAGTACTGTAAGTACAGTCCCAAAGACTCTTCTGTTTTGCTACTCCATTGTCTCAAATTGTCTCCCATTTTCCTCCATTGTATATTTTTTAGATACTTTTATTGTATATATTTTATGTATGCATTTTACTTTGTGTTGTATTTCATGGTACTATTGCAAATCCCTCACACCCATGTCCCATAAGATGTTGCCTTTTTAAATGTCATCTCCATTTTATCTGGAACGGCATATCTTGCTTAAGCAATTAATAACTTGCTTTTCTATTACTGTGGTTTAGTTGTATGATTGTGTAGATTTATCGGTTCAGTCACCCCTTTTTTTTTAAACCTACTATAAACCTAGTACGCCTAATTAGTCTTATTAATATACATTTCACAAATTATTTGCAATAATATTATGTATTCTTTGTTGAACATGTCTGACATTTGTTCTGTTCTTTATTATAATTCTTTTTTATCTTATGTAAAGCTGCTTTGAAGCAATGTAACATTGTAAAAGGCACTATATAAATAAAATTTAATTTGAAATTTAAAGCATATTATAAACACTTTAGGGGATCTTAAACAAATACTGATCACACTCTCAGATCAGACAGTCATGCTGCAGGACAGCGGTCACCTGCAGAAACAGTCTCCTAAGTGAGCGCAGCTCTCTTGAAAGGCCTGTTGCAGTTGAGCTCTCTCCACAGGCTCACAGTCCTGCTGAGTGAGCAGTGCTGCCCGCAGGAGCAGATGACCTTCACTCAGCAAATGAACACAGTTCTGAGACAGCGACTGCTCATATCGCTTACTGTACTCCACCTGACACAAACAATCACATACTCACATTAAATACATGCAACCTGTGCTAATGCTATCATAACTATATTTTGGTTTTGTTTGATGTAAGTGACATGATTATTCTTAATGAATATAAACAGTGTAATTTCTGCACCTCTAGTGTCATCAAACAGAATTGTGACTGTGTATTTGTACAGCGGAGGCTGCTGTGGCAATATCAAAATGTGCCAGCAATTTATAACTTGCTTTTCTATTACTGTGGTTTAGTTTTTATGTAATAGGTAAAGATATAGTACTATTTCTCTGTAGAGCTGCAGTGTGGACACAGAACTGATGACATAGAGGTTCCAACCATGATCGCTGTCAGACGGCTCTGTGGATTTGGAAATGGAGATCTTTCTGGATCTTAGGAACAATAAAGAACATAATATAAACAATGAAAGAACATCAATACTTTAGATTAGCTTGGTTGATTATCTGAGTTAGTTGACACTCTCCTTGCAGTAGTTAGTAATTAGGGTCATTTTATTGCAACACACATTCCAGCGGGGAACTAGTGGATTACTGATTATAAAAGGGATATTGATTGCTCAATAGCCATGCTATATTCACAATATAACAAGCTTCTGTAAGACCTCTTCATCTAGCCTCTTTAAGACCTCTTTAGCCTCTTTGTGCATAATGGCACAGCACCCATAGCAGACTGTTATTTCTGTTGCAGTGCAACGTAACAACTAAAGGGGTTACAGATTGTGCCATTCTTAAATGTCCTATATTTACTATATAATCTCTCAAACCTTATATTTCCAGGCCTAGATCGTGATTTATTTTATATTGATTTTGGCAAAAAATCTTTATAGATTAAAACATGGAAGAGTCAATCTTATTATGTGTGTGATAGTACTACAATCTTATTAGTTGCAGAAAGCATAATACAATTAATCCAAAATACGTAATAAACACACAAGGGCTGGAACGTGCAGAATTCCTGCATATGAAATTATGTGCATGGGCAATGGAGCTCCTCCTCAATAAAGGAAAACAACAGAATTGTGAAGTTAGAATAATTTTTTTACAGTTGCATAAAAGTTCACTTCTGGGTTAGGGGGAATTTTAGGGTTTATTTCAGAGCGGCCCTCTGTTAGAATCATGCTACTGGCTAACTTACGGGAAGGCCCTGGACAGAAGGTTTTCCAGAGCTGGCGTTGAGGATGGCTCTAGACCTACAGCTACTAAAATGCCTGCCAGGGTTTTGTTTTCCCTCGATTCACTACAATAAAAGTTACAGGCCATTAACTGAATAAATATTTACACTGGACAGTATGGTACATCATACTAAACACCAACCAGCAGAAGCAGGCAAAACACTTGTATGGTAACAGAATAAAGATTCATGAATATCAGATACACAATAACATTAGGATATTGTGAATAAATCTGGCTTCTTTCTTATCTGTATCTCTCCAGTGAGACACCTACATGCTTTTGCGGCCTGATTTATCCATGTCCTCTTTGTTGTCCACATCTGCAGCCGTAAGGAGAACAATGTGATTTCCATCATTACAGAGAACCTTTAGGCCAATGAACAGCTGGATCCGCAGGGCACACACCTCCATTGTGAAAGGTGGGCAGGCCTGGATGAACACAGCGCAATCGCATTTACAATACTCAAGTAAATTTTACAAACTTTATACACTATGTTGTTTAAGGTTGTTGCTTATCAGACTGCATGATTATGGTCTTGTGAAATGTTTTGCAGACTGTGCAAAATAAACTATACAGATCAAAATGATGTTAAAATGATATTAAAAACCTTTTGATCTGAAGGTTTCTGCTTACATTTTTTAAATTAGTTTTGTAGACAACAATGCTTTCAAATCTATTGATCTCAACATTTTCTTGGACAGACCCAAGAATTGTGTGTATGGTTTAAATTGTATTCATAAATTGTATTCATGAAGAAGTGTCATATCAAATCACAAGATCAGTACAAAATGCCAAAAGCCTCAGTACTAGGACCGTTATTTTTTACCCTGTATATCTACCCTAGGAAGACATAATTAGGATACCATTAGTTTTGAAACAATGTAAAGTGCTATATAAATAAAGGTGACTTGACCAAAATATAATTGTGACAGCATATTCATTTCTTTCATTACAAAGCTGAAATTGTATTAGAAAAAGTTTTGTTGTGTGTTATTTGACAGTATTATTTTACTGGTTCTTTTTCAGCCATGTGGCTTGCTTACTGTGAGACTGCTGGTCCAACTACATTTTTAAATACTTCAATATCTCATTATTTATTTTCTTTTTGATTTCTGTAATGCGGCTCTACATTGCATGGTATTACTGCAAATTATAATTCTCCAGATTTTATATCATTTACTGTCTAATAAAAAGGGCCATTTCCATGTAAACTAGAAAATCATGTCTGGTTTATTATGGTTTATTATACTATAATAATCATTATTATTTTATACTTTGTTATTTTGCATCCTCTCCAATGCTGTTTTCCAAACAAAGTTTACTATAAAGCCTATGAAAACTATGAAATGTATCTTCTGTCTAGGCTATGTTGTTCAATATAAGCAAAACCAGTTTAAAATACAAACATTCTAAAGACTGAAAGCAGAAATAAAAAATTATAATAAAAAAAACCTAAAGCACAAAATGTTAACTTGTACAAGGAATGAACACTCATGTGAACATTTATATTATAGAGAACACAGAAAGTGATTTGTGTCACAACACGTTGCATGTTGAGGCGGCGGCACCATCTTCAGAGGATTGCCCTCTGTTGCTGAAATTAATATACATACCTGCTTACGATTTGTTTTAGTTTTGCTTTTAATTAAATCTATACATTGTTCATGGTATCGTTTGTAGGGAAGAGGCTATTTTATCGCACTGGATGATCATTTGATGTTTTCACTATAGTTTTGTAGAATTATGTTCAACGTGTATATGGTTACTATGAAAACACTATCACGCTGGCACTTGCTGTTGCTTCAGCCATCATATAGCAGAAAAATCATAAAAACAAAAATTTGTTCAACAAGCTAACAAAAGTCTATCCATTTCTTTGTGGGAAACTTGTAACCAATGCTTTATTGTTGGCATTGTAAGTATTCACTTTCTCATGGCCACGGAGAGGAAACAGAGATTGTAGGTCACATTCAGCAGAGAGATATCAACAGGGCTTTTTATAGTGTTTTTTTACAAAGAAAGTGTTTATAGATTATAGTGTTATAGGTTATATAGGTTATAGTGTTCTTTATAGATATCTTTTATAGATATCTGTGTGTGTGTGTGTGTATGTGTGTGTGTGTGATACATGTGACCTACAATCTCGGTTTCCTCTCCGTGGCCATGGGAACGTGAATACTCACAATGACAACAATAAAGCATTGGTTACAAGTTTCCCACAAAGAAATGGATAGACTTCTGTCAGCTTGTACACACACACACACACACACACACACACACACACATACATACACATAGGCGAGTTCTTTTGCTGTCTTCATAGGCAGCTGCCTTCTAAGCAGTATCTAGACTGAAATACCAGCACCTACATTACTTACAATGGAAAGCAACACAACTCTGCTGCTTATCTTTTGTCATCAGACACCACGCCTCTGAGGTTTCAGAACAAACGTCCAGTTTAACAAGATTGAGAAACAAAGAATGTGTAAGATAAAGACTGGCAAACCTATGACTGATGTTACCTTCATAGTGGTGTCAATGTAGGGGTCTTCCACCCGTGCTGCTACCGCACTACACCTTACAGTGAAACACTGGAGAGCATTCCTACACCAAACACAACAACTGAATCCTTAACATACCTCACATTGTGAGTAATGCAGTCACCTCTGCCATAATATACGTTACCCTGAATAACACGTGACTACATACCCAATAAATAATTTGCCATAAATGTATGGATAACATATTGACATTTTATTATGCAAGTGGAAAGAGAGCAGGAAGTGATATAACAGACATGAAGCTTATACAGCTATGCAGATTGCCTGAGAAATGTGCAAAAATAGTTGATCACAGAATGTTGTGATTGGATAATTGCAATCCAGTATTCCAGGGAACCATATATTAATACTACAACCCCAAATCAGAAAAAGTTGGGACACTATGGAAAACACAAATAAAAAAAAGAAAGTAGTGATTTCTAAATTTACTTTGACTTGTATTTCATTGCAGACAATACAACAGCACATTATTTAATGTGTTCCTCATGATTTTTAATTGTTTTCTTCTTCAAAAAAACAAAATTCCTATTTTGGTTCTTGCAATACATTTCAAAAAAAAGTTGGAACAGTAAAGCATTTACCACTTTGTAATGTTGCCATTCCTTTTCACTACACTTAAAAGACGTTTAGGGACTGAAGACACCAAATAAAGAAGTGTTTCAGGTGTAATTTTGTCCCATTCTTGCTGCAAACAAGTCTTAAGGTGGGCAACAGTACGGGGTCTTCGTTGTCGCATTTTGCGCTTCAAAATGCGCCACACACTCTCTATTGGAGACAGGTCGGGACTGCAGGCAGGCCAGTCAAGTACCTGTATCCTCTTCCTCCGCAGCCAGGACTTTGTAATGTGTGCAGAATGTGGTTTTGCATAATCTTGTTGAAATATGCATGGACGTCCCTGGAAAAGATGTCTTCTTGAAGGCAGCATATTGTGCTCCAAAATCTCTATGTACTTTTCAGCATTAATGGTGCTATCACAGAAGTGCAAGTTACCTTTACCAAGGGCACTGACACAACCCCATACCATGACACACCCTGGCTTTTGGACTTGTTGCTGGTAACAGTCTGGATGATCCTTTTCTTCTTTGGTCCGGAGCACACGGCGTACATTTCTCCCAAAAAATACCTGAAATTCTGATTCATCTGACCACAGTACGTTTCCACTGTGTGATGGTCCATCCCAGATGCCTCAGAGCCCAGAGAAGTCGACGGCGCTTCTGGACACTGTTAACATAGGGCTTCCTTTTGGCACAGTACAGTTTTAATTGGCATTTGTGGATGTAACTATGTATTGTGATACTTGACAAAGGTTTGCCAAAGTAGTCCTGAGCCCATGTGGTGATATTGCTTATAGATGAATGACGATTCTTGATGCAATGCCACCTGAGGGATCGGAGAGCACGGTTGTTCAGCTTAGGCTTGTGCCCTTGTCCTTTACACACTGAAATACTCCACATTCCTTGAATCTTTTAATTATGTTATGCACTGTTGAAGGTGAAATAAGCAAATGTCTTCCTATCTTTCTTTGAGGAACATTGTTTTTAAACATTTCAATAATTTTCTCACGTATTTGTTGGCAAACTGGCGATCCTCTGCCCATCTTTGCTCCTAAAGGACTAGACCTTTCTTGGATGCTGCTTTTGTACCAAATCATAATTACAATCACCTGCTGACATCACCCGTTTCAAATCACATCATTATTTAACCAATTTACCTGATTACTAGCCCTAAATTGCTCCTGTTCCAACTTTTTTTGAAATGTGTTTCAAGAACCAAAATAGGAATTTTGTTTTTTTGAAGAAAAAAAACAATAAAAATCATGAGGAACACATTAAATAATGTGCTGTTGTATTGTCTGCAATGAAATACAAGTCAAAGTAAATTTAGAAATCACTACTTTCATTTTTTATTTCTGTTTTCCATACTGTCCCAACTTTTTCTGATTTGGGGTTGTACAATAATAATAATAATAATATAACTGTAAAACAGGGATCAACACTAATTTAAACACACCTAAACCAGCTAATCAGGATTATTAAAAGGCTACAGGCAGGTAAGATTTATCAGATATGGAGCTAAACTCTGCAGGACACTGGCCCTCCAGGAACAAGGTGACCTATCCCTGCTATGAAACAATGGTTAAAAAACCATTATTTTTCAAACTTTTCAAACATTTCAAACTTTTGAGGTTGAAAAGTTTGAAATGTTACCTTTAACTTTTATACATTATTGCAGTGGTTCCCAACCTGATTTTTTCAAGAAACTCCTATTTTCAACATTTAAAATCCTTATAATATAGTATATAATAATGTGAATATCAGTTAAATGGAACACATAAATCCAATTTATTCTTTACCTTAAAACTTTAAAACTTGCAACTACAACATGCAAAGATTCACAAGGATAGATCTTTCCTTGCAACAGCAGACTCTAATTTCTTCCCAGACTGATAAACAAATAACCAGAGCCAATTATAATCTATGGCCGTGTCTCCACTGAAGCATTTAAATGCAGCTGATAAAGCTGTGCGCTCATCTGAAAACGCAAGCTGTGGGCACCTGACAGGTTTTTTTTCAGCTCTGTCTGCTCTGATTTTTACAGTGCACGTTTTTTCAGACTCTCATAATACATAGCAATAGTTAAAGAAATGGCTTCTTATTTCATATATCTTACACACTGTTGTTAGAAAATTGTATTGTGATTTTACATAAAAATATATTTCTTCTTTCTGTTACCCTCAAAATAGAGTGAGTTGTCGACGGGTTGGAAACCACTGCCTTATTGCTTCAGACATCCATACAGTCAGTATAATATATTTTTGGCACATTAAATCACCCTCTGAAAAAACCTATACGTTAATGTGTTTAAAATTTAAGCAAAAAAATACTGTGCATTTGTATTTAAACTTGTATTTAAGCTCAGTTAGGTTGAGTAACTTGTAAGTGCTATTGATGTATGTGCACAGAGAGAATATGCAGGTCTTACCTGGTGATGACATAGAGGAACTGGTTGCTCAGCACAGCCTGAAGGGCCTTTTCGGGGTACTGGTATGTGGACACCAGCTCCACAGAGTTCTTCAAACTGTACAGGTAGCCAGTGTTTGGCAAGGAGAAGAAAACAAAGATACAGGTTGGTTCCCGTCCTTTGGAAATGGTGGCGTCTTTCTGTGTAGCTGTTTAGACAGTGAAAGGAAACAGAGTGTGTGCATGTAACACTATCCTGAACATCAGGCATACAGTGTACAGCTTACTTACCAGCACACATGGGGTGAAGCTGTAGGGAATGCAAGTATGTCTCCTCTATGCCGCAACCTTGAAAGAAATCAGGCGCAAACCTCCTAAAAAAGAACACACTAGAAGGGTAACACTTGGCCAACAGACATGCTGCATTCAGAAAGATAAGTAAACAGTCCATTGTACCTGTATAAAACATAATCCACACTCATGTCTCGCCTCTCCACATCCACACCAGTCCACTCCAGAACGAAAGAAATGCCACACTGCTCAGCTTCACCACCCAACATCTCCTGATGTTTGGGGAAAATGAAAAAGTCCTCCTGCTCATGAAGGGGGCTGAATCCATCTTTTTTCATCTCTGAAAGATAGAAATAGAAAAATCAGAATAATACAACTATTAATACACATATATACTTTAATTGGCAGATATTTTGCTGTTTTTAAATTATTGCTTGCAGCCAATAAATGAGCCCATTTTATACTTAAGTTTATAATTACAATCCTTAACTTTAATATTTATACTATTTATTAATAGATTCACTCAATTGTAGATTAGCGGAATTTGCTATCTCCCAAAAATAACATTAGTGAAATGTCATTGGTCCAAAATTCTGCTCTAAAGCTGCTCTGCTCTAAATGTTCTGATGGCCACAATTCTGTCATGTTGTGCAGAAAACCTACCACATGTTTAGCATTGTAACTGACAGTTTTCCAGCTAATGCACTAAATATGATCACATAGATTAATGCTAGCATGTTCCCCAGCCTTCAGCCTAGTTTAGTGCCATTGGCTGATGAAGATCCAGAGACAGCATTAACTGAAGCAGATGTGTTTGTATCAGTAATACCTGCATCTACATCTAAACTAGTGTCATTGATAATATCATCTGGCAACAGCTTGAGGGTTGGAGGGTTCTTCTGGTGTTGGGTAAGCTTAACCACTAGCACCTCCAGCTCGGTCTGAAGAGCCACAAATCCAGCACAAAACGCCACTTGTGACGGACTCCAGCCCTGGATGTGAAGAATCAGAAACCTCTCAAAATCCAGCACAGAGAGCTGCTCGCTCAGTGTCTGTTGCTTCAGACTGAAGACCACCAAACTCTTGGCACAGCCCACCAAAAGATCACCTGCAAATATCATCCAAACATACATGTAAGTGCATTTTTAATAATGAAATCAGAAAGCAGACAGACTGGCTTAACCAGCCATCTGCTAGCCATCACACTTCACAGAAGACATAATTTACAACACATACAATCACCTAAATATCATAATATAGGGACTGCAACCAACTGCATCTTTGCACTGGTAAAAACAAAAAAAAACATTTAAAAAATTCAATGGCAATTTAATAAATGTTAAACAAATAAAAAACCTTGACAATGCAACAGAAACTGTTAACTCCTCTTTCTAACACCTCAGACACACTTGCTCCTCTATGCTTAAAGATGATAAAGGACAGCAGCCCAATATTGTAATATAACAAGCATACCCACACCCCAAAATGAGCAGCCTGAAAAATGGAGCATAACTGGAATCAAACAAAACTAGACAGTGTGGAAGGACAGCGTTTTAAATTACAGAAAGACCTTCTGCTTACTGGTGAGACAAACTCACCAAACTGACAGAATACACAGTTGATATTAAACCTGACTAGCAACTTTCTACTACCAAATTTAGAAAACAAGTTACTCTCTGTTAACAAGTCCTAAAAAGACACTGTCCCTTGATCTTGCTTTTAGTTTTATCAATTTTTTTATATTATATACTACACTTGACAAGGCAAACATTGCTGGAATTTGTCTGCAACCTGTTCTATATCAATGAGCATGAATGGGTTTGAGACAAGTGCGGCAATATATTCCGTGACATCTAACTCACCAAAGCGCCAACTGAACTCTGTTGCCACTTTGTCAAGGTCAGAACAGTAATACTCCGGGTAGAAAAACATTCTTGTCTTCAATGCTCTGTGACATTTTTCCAGGTTGGGAAAGTGTGTTAGCCTTTTGTGTGTTTGCCTTCTTTCGTGGAACCTCAGCCATTCTAGCTTGGCTGTTACCACGCAGACTACCATTAACATGGACAGCCATATTCACGTTTGCGACAGTTACCGGTGTTCTTCTCTTATCTCATTGGTCATGTTAATGAAAATATATACAGCAGCTGAATTAGGAAAACAGAGTGACGCTAACAAAACAACATTATAATAGAAAAATATGCATAAAATATCTTGTGGTTTAGCTTGTATCTAAAAATTTATATTTTTTACTTATTTTTTCTGTTATTTTTGGGAGCTACTAGGACAGTAATAAAGATCTACCAGTTGATCGTGATCAATGGGTTGGCGACCACTGCCTTAAGGGATTGTTGGCTGCATGAATTAGGTAAACCAGAACCAGGGGCACTTCCCATGAAAACAGATGTACCGGCTGTACTCCAAGTCTGTCTGTCTTTCCTTTCCAGACCTTATCCAGACAAGATTGTGGGGAGACAGGATGGGACAACCCCTCAGATAAAATGACCCAGCTTCAGTTTTCACTTTCAAATGCTCATCATCCTCATGTGAATTTAAGGAGATTACAGCCATAACCTTGATCACCCAAAATAAGTGGGAATGTGATGTAATTCTTCATTAAACTGCCCTTTATCTATTTACCCACCTCCAGCTCAGTTAGATTTTGCATTTTTTGTTCCCCAACATTTTTTAACCAAAAGGTTATGGATTGCAGCTTTAACACGCTGAAATAAAACTGGCCCTCTCGGTTGAGCCTGGTTTCTCCCATGGTTTTAATTCTCCATCTGTATATCATTTGAGTTTTGTTCCTTGCCACTGTCACCCTGTTTGCTTACTGGGAGACTGCTGACATTCAGCTTGGCTCAGGGTTTTGTAAATTGTTTTACTGCCTTTAATACAATGGATACATAGATATAAACAGATATTTAATCTATCTTATTAAAAACTTATCCTTTTTAATAAGCTGTATTTAGATTTTTTTTATTTTAAAATTATTAACATTTTATGATTTAACTAGATAAACTAACTAGATAAGTAACTAGATAAGTAAAGTTTGAGGATAAACTTTATGTTGTCTTGAAAAAGCCCGGCCTGAAAAGTGTATAATGGTTTGAAATACTTTAAGTCTGACATTCTCTAACACTATGGTGACTAGTTTAACATGTTTAGTATACTGTTATAACATGTTATAACATCGGTTAACATGATGTTAGCACATTTTAACATGATGCTAGCACATTTTAACATGATGCTAGCACATTTTAACATGATGCTAGCACATTTTAGCATTAATTAGCATAATGTTAGCATAATGTTAGCTTGTTTTATCTATAATCTAATATCTCTGTAATCTCCATTTGCTCTTTAGGCACTCCATGGAAGGATGATCCCCGCAATAAAAATAATTTTCTTTATTTGATATGCTTTAACAATATCAAATTGACTAGCTGTAAGAAAAACTATTAGAGTTAGGCACAGACAAACACCAAAATGACACACTACAGGCAGTGTTATGAACAGCAGTGTTTTCACCTGTGAGAGGGCAGCAGGCCACAGACAGTGGTGGCTCAAACAGTGGAATCTCTATAATCTCCATTTGCTCTTTAGGCGCTCCATGGAAAGATGATCCCCGCAATAAGTGACCCAGCAGACGAACACCAACACGAGTCTTCTCAGCTGCCTGATACTTCCAGTTAGTGTAGGCCCTCAGATAGGTGGCCCTGTTCTTCTCCTCAATGGTGACTAAATAGTCCCCTGAAAACAAGCACAGCCAAATACAAGCAGTCTTTTACGTGACACTTTTAGCACTTTTCACAAATAGAGTACAAATATTGATATATAGATGAAGTCTGTAGCATACCAACAAAAAATGACAGTGAGTTTACATGGACAACAATTTATCGGGTTAACATCAGAATAGACTATACTCTGATTAAGAAACTACTATGTAAACAGCGATTTGTGATTATCTTAATCAACTACAGTTATACTCAAAGCAAGCACAAATGGAATTAAGATATGTGGAGAACTCCTATTTTAGTTATTATATATTTTAGATTATATACGGGTACACATTCATGTAAATCACATTTTTAACGTTGTGTGGGAGTTTTCACTGCATTTTGTGACAGACACATAGATGCATGGGCAACAAGAATGCTGTCGAATGAACGCATATAGGAGAATTTGTATACACCATCCACTATTCGCACATATAACATGACAAGTAATTAACTGCACTTGAAGCTTTCGAAAAATTAACAAAATGAAACACAAAACTATATGATGTGTAAAATTCTGGAGGGAACGTTAGCCAGTAAGTTGACTGGCTCATTCACGCTCTCCTCTCATTTGGCTTCAAGACCAAATGTTCCTGCATCACAGCTGTGGATCGCGGCTTTGAAACAAAGTCCATTTGGATTTTTTCCTCCGAACTGACTTTATTCATGAAAAAACACCAAAATAACATCTCTTAACCTGTTGCTGCCTGCTGTATAAGAGGTGTGCACAAGCCATGCACTCAACACAGATAGTAGACACGAAAGATGACAAAGATAGCAAAATAAAATAAGATTTTAACATTAATTTTTATTAGCTGTACAAACAACTCAATCTAATGCTGCATCATGGTTTGTATGTGCGCCCAGTTCTAGACTACAGCGCACACTGAATTTGCGAACACTAGTAATGCAGCAGTTCTAGTCCAGCAGTTTCAGGCCAGCCGTATCAGGCCAGCCGTATCAGGCCAGCCGTTCCAGGCCAGCCGTTCCAGGCCAGCCGTTCCAGGCCAGCCGTTCCAGGCCAGCCGTTCCAGGCCAGCCGTTCCAGGCCAGCCGTTCCAGGACAGCCGTTCCAGGACAGCCGTTCCAGGACAGCCGTTCCAGGACAGCCGTTTCAGGACAGCCGTTTCAGGACAGCCGTTTCAGGACAGCCGTTCCAGGACAGCAGTTCCAGGACAGCAGTTCCAGGACAGCAGTTCCAGGACAGCAGTTTCAGGACAGCAGTTCCAGGACAGCAGTTCCAGGACAGCAGTTTCAGGACAGCAGTTCCAGGACAGCAGTTTCAGGACAGCAGTTCCAGGACAGCAGTTCCAGGACAGCAGTTCCAGGACAGCAGTCTTGTCCTAGAACGGCTGTCCTAGAACGGCTGTCCTTGAACGGCTGTCCTTGAACGGCTGTCCTTGAACGGCTGTCCTTGAACGGCTGGCCGAATCATTGCTTATGCATGATTAGGAAATCCTTCACTCAGGGTCGGCTATCTCCATTTCAGTGTCCTCCGATGATTTCATTTGACCTCATCTGCTAAGATGACAGTGTCCTTGCATAAGGGAATGATTGGTCATCCATCTTATTTTGACCAAACGGTGACCAATGAATGATGCTGAAACTGATATTATTATTAAAAAATGGGAAAGCAGGGCTCCGCCGAACGTCAGCAATTACAACGTTATCATCACCTACCCAGATGGGATAAGGACTTATAGCCTTAATCACATGGATGCTGTGAGTGGGTTTAAACCTACAATTCTCCACACTTCATCAAAGGCTTTATAGGCAAATTCAACAATGAAGTGTTTAAACTTGGGTCTAATTACTTAATTATTGCACAAAAGCTGTTTTATGAAAACGAGTGACATACTCTGATAATATGATTTCACACATAAGATATGGATATTACCATAAAATATTTAGTTGAGTGCTGAGGAAAGGACATGTCAGCACGGTGAGTACCACCGGCTGGTGCAGGAGCTACGGCTGGATGAAGTGCGATTCCAGCAGAACTTCAGACTGGACAGGACCAGACACGTTTTTCCATGCATCATTTTTAAAATGTCTCTCTGTATATACGCAGACATATTTGCATAAAGTTAAACTTTTTCAACTTTTGTCACGTCACTCCCGTTGCTCGTCACGTCTACATTCTGTCGCTCGTGTCGCCAGAATTCGCCAGCTCTCAATATAAATGAATCGGTATTTTGTCGCTGGGTGTCACTGGCGGTGTGAACGGGGCTTAATGGTTTCCTTCCACAGCGCTCGTGCAACTAATCGATGTGCCAAGATCATATTTTCAAATTTTGAAGCTAGATTTTGTATTTTGGTTAAAAATACTTTTATTCCAAGTCACATACAAACAGCTATTTATACCATGACAGCTATTACCAATACTACAGTACCACATGATTACAATCTCATTGGTTCTCGCATGTCTCGTGACTAGCATCGTGACGAAACAAAAACAAACCAATAAGATTCGCCGTTATCGACATGGAGCCGGTGTGACGCCATGTTCTGTGTAGTCACACGGATGTTTACATTCAAACGCGACGTATTCGTTTTTTTCCACAAACGTATTTTTTCATCAGAAGGCAGCTCAAAATGTATAGCATTATTATAAGCTTACCGATGTGAATCGGGGTAAAATAAGGTCGTGAATGATCTGATATGTACTTGCTCAATAATTGATTTTTGTTTCTTGTGAACCAAAACAAAAACTTACGGATTGCAGCTTTAATCATGGCGTCTTTATCGGATTATGGTACTATAGTATTGGACGGTAATTCCACGCGATAATGTCAGTGATAGTGTCGCTGTTCATGTATCAGTCAGAACTGACCCACGCCGCTGTACTGGATGCTAAGCACTGAGCCCATGCTGCTGAAGCGGCAGATGAGCGGACATCCCTCCCGCTGCACATCATACGCCTCGATCTTACAGCCTCCGGCACACACCGCAAACAGCGCTCCTCCACCACAGCACAGCAGCCCGGGCTCCTGCTCCGCCGGCACGATGCGCTGGGACGCGAACGGGTGACAGTTATACACGTGCACCATTTCTACTGCAGGACCGCAGCCTACACGCCTATTAAACACAGAAAAGCGAGCGGCGCAGAAACACGACACATGGGTAGAAAGGCAATACCCGAAATGTAAAGATATAAAGGAGGCGGGCAATGTGGCCCGGAAGTTTTCTTTGGTTGGCTATGTACGATAGCGTATTCGTTGTTTTTTGAAGTTGCTCAGTGACATTATTCTGTTGCAAATTATTCACCAAACCTCTACTAAAGTGTGCGCCTTTGACGGCATTACCATGTGGGTGCAGTTGTTTTTCTCCGCGCTAATGAGGTTGGACTGACCAATCATGGCTTTTGGAATTATTAAAGATTTTAATTCAATCATTTTATCTCAACTGACAGAAAATATTTCTATTTGCGTTACAAAACCATAAGTATCATTTTATGTATTTAAAAGATTTTGTTTTTAAGCACACGTGCCTCACATAGTGTTAAAAACTCCATTAAATTTGAATGTAGATCAATGGAGGTTTGCATGTGTGAGCCGTCACGCGCCCCCTATAGGACAAAAATATGACACTAGCAGCTTGCTGCACGATGTGGGACGGTCTTATTAATACCACATGCCGTGAAGTCTTGTGATCATCAGGGTAAAGTCATTAACACTGTGAGCCGTCGGTTTATCTGCTCTCCTAAACAGTCTCACAAGGTAACGAATTACGAATGCTGCTGGGAATATCGTAAAAATTAAAAGACGAATAAACACTTTCTGTTCTGTAAAACGAAAGTCAGTACTCACTTCCTGAACAATACCATCACATAATGTGATAGAAGTGTGGGCACGTTGGTTTTCATACGCTCCAATCAATCAGGTCTCGTTTTGATTGGTTGCTCTCTCTGCCTATGTTGACTTGGCTTGCAAAGTATATTACGTTTAAAAAACACTTATCACTATACAGACTGTGAACCTACGCCATACTACGTTGCATGTTGGGGCGGCAGCACCATTTTAGGAAGATCGCACTCTTGCTGATACTGAAATTAATATAGATACCTGCTTACGATTTGTTTTATTTTTGCTTTAAATTAAGTTTAAAAAAAAAGTATAAAAAAAAAATATTTCAAAAACGGTTCTAAATTTGTTAGTGGATCATTTAAAAAAAACATTGCAGAATTAAAGTTTGTGTAACGTTCTTATAATATTTTTTTTTAAACCTACACATTTGAACATTCCTACAACTTTCAAAATAAAGTTTTTAACGTTTTTTGACAGTAATGGAAACCTTAGGAATATGTTCTTACAATCTGAAATTTTTACCTGGGATGCTGCACCAGATTAAAGTCTCCAGAGAGTATGGTTTGCCACTTCAGGGGTGTCCTGAGGTCAACAGATTCTAAAAGACACTGCTTGGTCAAGCCAGAAGCCAAAATGACTGTAGTATGCACCACTGAGAGTCCCTACATGGACAACAGGCAACGGCTACACCCTGACTGTAGTAGTAGTAGTAGTAACCACCACACAACTAACAAAGGACAAACCATTGTGTTGGACCTTATTGAAACCTTGGTTTATTGAACCCTTATCGAAAGATTGGTTAAAAACTAAAAACCTTATTTTTGCTCTATAAAATTTGCAAAAATGTTCCTATGTTTTTTTCACTACCATTTCACATTTTGGAGTATTGGTTCCTTGTCATAGTATGATGTTGATTTTGTGATGTTCTGTGGGTGCAGCTGTTCATATGGAGTCATGCAGAAACTGTTGTTTAAAGATAAATTAACTTACAGTTTCAAGCATTTGATTTTATCCAACACTGAAGCACTTTTCAAACCTAGCAACATTATATTAAAATTCAAGCATTTATTGGTCACCTACTTTTTATAACATTCTTACACCCCTGAAGTACACAGAACTAGACACATTGATGTGGTCGCTCCCCTGTCGTCCTCCTTTTTTCTAATGAGAGCTAGAAGCTCTCTGCCATGACCCACTGATTTGAAGTCCTGCATAAACATTTATACCACACTGTCAGAAGAGTAAGATAGGTAAAAGAATCTGCTGTTGACTGAAGGGATAATAAGGGTGTTCTCAGTGTAGCTCCTTGCATAGAGTATGGGATTAATTTTGTGCCAATAAAACTAAACGCAAACTTTGAAAAAATGAACAATAATCAGCAATCTGAAAGAAGAAAAACAAGAGTTTTTATTTACGCTTTCACAGTTTTAGTTTACACTTTCATAGTTTTCATTTACGTAATCTTAGTTTTCGCTTTCAATCTGCAAATTATGTTCAACATTCTGGTACAAACCTCACATGTGGGCGAACCTTAACAGTGCTTTACCTTTATTGGCCAGTGAGATTTTAAAGGACAGCTCTCTGACCCTGAACTAGACTTCAGTGGAGTGAATTGTCAAGAGCAATCTGGATGCGGTTATCACTATTGTTGTAGTGTTTGTTCTGTGTAGTAATTTGTGTAAGTAATTTAATGAGCATTTCAGTTATTTTATATAACATTTAATACAATTAATATTTAAGGTTTGGGTAGTCTCATACAACTATTTCATTAAGATGAGCTCTCAGGAGCATTACAGAACATCTTTTTCATCATCCTCCTCAGCTGTACTCCTGTCATCCTCGGGTAATGTAATTCAGATAATCAATAAAACTGAGTTTTATTCCTGTACAGTAGCAGTGCTGACTTTACTAACTAGTTAATCATGTATTTTATTGTATGGAGAACAATAAAGGTATAGTCAGAGTTACAATAAAGCTAAAAAGGAGATAATTGTAGGTAATACCAAGTAAATATGTCATAAACAAGCCAAATAAAGACATAACTGCTGCATACTGTACAGAAATAGAACTTTTATCAATAATATCGATCATCTCAGTTACATTAAATTTACATTAACTTAACTACATTAACTAACCTAAGGGTGCTTTAAGTGTCTATCTGAGAAGGATCACGATGACGCTCTGTGGTGCTCCTGTGATATGTAAAGGTTTTACTCTCCATGCCTGCGTATTGAAAAAATGCACATTTTTTTCACAATGCAACAGTACAGTGAATCCAAAGTACATTTGGTGAGGTCCTTTTTAGAAATGCCCTTAACATATAAAATGATTATCTGTTTTTAAACTCACTGTATATGAATGTTTTTCCTAGTCTTCACTTTCAGTTCAAACGGTTAAATTTTTTAAAAACTGCTAAAGCAAAACAACTATATAAAGTGACACAGTTGGAGGTCTTTAGAAAGAATGTTTTATTAATTTAGCAACATTTTGCCAATAACCTTGCCACTGTGTAAAAATGTTAAAAAAAATATGCATACATAAAATGGTTTGAAGAGAAGCAGAAAAGAGATAATCTTAAAATGTCTTTAAAGAAGTGATACAACGATTACTACAACGATTTTCACCTTAAAATAATAAAGATAACACAGAAAGCATTTCATTCTATTTTCGCTCAATGAAAACGCTTTTAAAAGGGAAGTTTCCCTTTCAAAGTTACTCGACGCTATGTCATGCTTGACGCTATAGGGAACGCACTTCAGACATGCCAGAGTCTGAGCATTTGTAAAATCAGGCCTATTTATAGGCTTTTTTTATTTAATGCTTTGAACATTAACACAGAAAGGCATTCATGACTGGGAGATTTACAAATAATGACTGAGAATACACTCAATATTCTTTCACACTCTGTACATCATATAACAAATAAATTTAAAATAAAATAAAAATACTGAAAAAAGAAAAGAAAAAAGAAGAAGTGGAGTAAGAGGTTTTCACATTATGAAACCAAAGTCCTCTTATAAAAGAACAGGAATTTTGCTTTGGGACTTTTAATCTCTCTTAACTTCTCGAAATACATTACAAATTCCTTTTTAAAAATCACTAATCATGGGGGAGTTTTGAAAATATTACATTTATGAATGTAAAATTTCAGCAAAAGCAAGAAATTAAGAAATCTTTTAATCCTTCAATGTCAAACCAAATTTAATAATTTGAGAGGATCAGTCTTACAGGTAATCTTTGATGTATCCAACAGATTGCATCATTCCAGAATGTTTATACCATATTACACTGAAAAAACAGGTGTTCAACTGTTTCCATCTCCAAATTGCATAATTGGCAAATATTAAATTCCCCAACATTAAATCTTACTCTTAAAATTTCTTTTGCAGGATAAATGTGATTCATAATTTTAAAATGCACCTCTTTACATTTAGGGTTGACAGGAAATGTAAGAAAATTAGTTAATAATTTCAGACATTCTTTTCCTATCCAAACCTTAAAAAAAAGGTTCATGAGAAGGTATACTATTTGTAGGAATAAAACTTGTGAAATTATTCAGAAAGCAACTTGACCAAGCAGTTACACAAGAAGTCAAATCATTAAGGCAGAATCCAAAAAAATTCCATCTCATATTGTCTGCTATGGTGACGTCGAATGTTGCGCCCTTTATTATTGCAATGTTTTCTGTTTTCTCGAGAAGCCACTGATAATGAGTTTACTAGTACATATCTGTCAGTATATATCAGTCAGGTGGTGCATTTTACATTCATTGTTATTTGATGTGTTGCTCTGGCCTACACATTATTATTCACCTATCATGTCCTTCTAATTTTAGAGACAAGTTATGGTTAGGGTTTGAGGTAAAAATAGGGTTTAACTACAGAAATGTTATGTTGAACCAGGAACATCTTTTACTTGGCAATTCAGTTCAAGCGTGCAGCTTGATGGTGAAGCTCCTTGGCAGATTAGAGTAGAAACTGCCAGATCTTTGGATGCAGAGGTGCAGGTTGCCAACTTTGTTTGTCCAAAAATAAAATTCAATAAACATGGACCCCCTGCTTATTTATACTTATACAATAAGTATTTATTCTAAGGACCAACAATATAATCTTTTGTGAAAACATCTTGTGAAAACATATACAGGTGCCATAGTAGGTAAAATAAAGGACGTAGCCTTACACAATTAGTAAACAAATGACCATTTCCAACTCTCCACAAAATAGGCAACCTTCCCCTACCTGTGGTTCATTGTATGCTCTGTATCTGTTAGTAGCTATTGTATTATGTTGGACACTGTAATTGTTACGGAGGAGGTCCCTGCTCCACCTCCTCTGCACCACCAGAAGTAACCATCCCCAGAGTATTAACCTTGTTTCGGATTACATTTCCCATAATGCACCATACCTGGGATTGATTACTTCCTCCTACACTTGACTCTCATTTCACACAGTATATAAACCCCAGTCTCACATTTAGTCACTGCAAAGTCTTGTTTTGCTCCAGCAACATTACTGAGCAGGTTTCCCTACACCTTTGGATTACCTGTTTTTGATATTGGAGTGTTCATTGGTTTGTGATTGTTTGCTGCCTGCCATGACCCTTGCCTGTTCTTTGTTTATGCCTCTGCCTTGCCTCTGATAACCCTGTTTGCTGTATTTGCTCTCGACCCTGCCTGTCTGTCTCTCGAATAAATGCTGCAAATGGATCCTCGTGAGCCTCACTCTTCATTACAGAAATATTCTCTGGCCTCCTTGATTCTGGTCCCCTTCCTGCTTATTGTGGTGCTGAAAAACATAGCAGACTGTCATCAATAAATTGCTGCATGTCTAAGAGGTGTTCACAGAATAATATTGGTTTAATCAATAATTGGAAAAGTTACATGATTTACACAGATGTCACATAATTTACAACACACAGAATCACCTAAATACCATAATATAGAGACTTTGTCTCTCCCCCAGACTGGTAAATACAAAAAACCTAGTAAACAATTAAATAGCAATTTAATAAATGTTAAACAAAAAAGATACATAATACAGACAAACAATAATAAGCCTTGGTTTGCAGAATATCAAGTCTCTCCTTACAAAAAAGTAACTGTTTGATAATGATATGATCACAGATCATAACTCAGATGTGCCCTGTTTGACAGAAACATGGGTAAAACAAGACGCTTACATTACAGTCTATCCCCTAAAATTACTGTTGTAAGCACGCACTTGTTGTACTGTTTTGTAAATTGTTAATATTCAATTACAGTCTAAAGACTCTACTATTTGTTATTTCTCTGTCTCCAATTCTCTGTCATTGTGTAAATTTCAGGTATTTTTTGTGTATGTATGTATTTTATAGTACTATTGCAAATCCCTTCCACCCCTGTCCCATAAGACATGGTTATCTTTCTATGTACCATCTCCATATAAGCTGGAATGGCATATCTTGCTTAATATGATACCTATCTTCTATCTTGTTAATTGACTACGTCACATAGTCTCAGATGTGCATACTGTTTTAGTAGGCAGTCTGAATACATTATCCTCTCATAGACCACTGAGAGAGGCACAAGCCTTCACACGTAATGACAGGTATTTCTAATGCATGTCCCTAAATTGTTTTATTAATATACATCTTGCACATATTATTTGCAATAATTTAATGTATTCTGCATCGAACTTGCTTAACATTTTTTCAGTGTTTTATTTTTTATTATAGACGGGATCCAATTTTCTTGTATCCGATCTGAGCCACTTTTAAATGTGGATTTAAATCATATACATGTCCAATATCCAGATATCCAATCTGCGTCTAAACACACATATTCGTTTCACCCTGGCTGTAACGTCACTGTTCCACAACGGATTGCACTGAACATCATGCACATGTACCGAACCTGGCTGCAATGCCAGCACAAATTGTTTATACTGCTTCCAGTGATATGATATAATTACAGTCCAAAGACTCTTCTATTTTGCTACTCCTTTGTCCACAGTTGTGTATATAACCCTGTCCCAAAAGATGTTATCTTTAATATACCATCTCTATGTAGGCTGGAACGGCATATCTTGCTTAATGATTTCGTAGTTGTATCGATTTAGTCACTATGTTTTTTTTACAACCTACTATAAACCTAGTATGCCTAATTAGTCTTACTAATATACATCTCACACATTATTTGCAATAATACCACGTATTCTTTGTTGAACATGTCTGACATTTGTTCTGTGTTTTATTATTAGTGGTGCTTGCGAAGCAAAGAATCATTATTGTTCTCCTGCATACTTATTCTTCTTCTTCTTTTACAGGACAAAATTTCTACGGTCCCACATGGTTTGTCATAGACCCATGAATGAGGTGTCAAATCGACCAGCTTATTGTGGAGGGGTGTGCTTTGACTTTTTATAAGCGATCATATGATGTGTGATGTTTTTAGGGTGTGAGAAAAAGTGGGTGAAAAATAAGAATGTCGTAGAGACTTCAGGGTTAGTAAGCAGCAACAAATGGTTACATTTCAACTTCATAGCCACGCCCTAGCAACCAGTTACAGTACCCTAGCAACCACCCCATTGATTTCAGTTGAAAAAAATTCCATAGACAAACCACTGAGCAGATCTTTGTGATGTCATAGCTCCGCATCAGAATCTCACTGAGCAGATCTTTGTGATGTCATAGCTCCGCATCAGAATCTTTTGACCGGCAGAATCTTTTGATCTCAGACCGGCAAGTAGTCTTTAATTGTTACCATGGAAACTGTCCAGCCATAGTTCAAGTTCAAGTTGAGCTTTATTGTCATTCCGCTATATGTGGGGACATACAGTGGAACGAAATGTCGTGCCTCACAGCACCACGGTGCTACATAAATACAGACATACAACAATGACGTGAAACAGTATAAATTTAAACACAAATACTAACAGAATTAGATTATAAATATACTATATATAAAGTTGCCTATACATATATAAAGTTGCCTATACCTATAGTATAGTATAGTAGCACCCTAGCAACCAACATGAATTAGTTATATCTCAGCACCAGAAGATCATACATGCGATGATCATACAGAGACATGGGAGTTGACTCTTTTGATTCACACACATATCCATCTATTGGTTTTAGCCTGTTAACTGTCTAGCTACACCCTAGCAACCGTTTACTGTACCCTAGCAAACATATAATAAAATACATAAGCCTTATCTCAGAATTAGAACACTGTAGAGACATGTGGATGGGCTTATTTGACTCAGGCTGTCAGTGGGCTTTAGGTATTGCCCTGGCAACTTCCTGACAACACCCTAGCAACCATTTAGATCACCTTAGCAACCTCCTAACATCACGAATAAGCCATACTTTAGTATATTTATCATGCTAAATCACGCTAACATCATACTAAGTAATGCTAATATCATGTTACTTCATGTCAGCATCATGCTAACGTCATGTTAAGTAATGCTAATGCATGCCAGTATCATGCCATTTTATGCTAAATCATGCTAGCATCATGATAAAACATATTAGCATCATGTGCAATAATGTTAGCATCATGTTTAAACAGGTTAACATTGTTCAAATATTCCAGAGTTTTGCCACAACAAGCACCTCTCACATTTTCTTCAGAAAAGTTATTATTAAGTTATCTAGTTATTATTATTCTTTTTTTATAAGTAAAGCTGATTCGAAGCAGTAATTGATGTAAAAATAACTGAAATAAAAATTGCTGTATAAATAAAATTGAAAATAGAATAAGGCATCCGGTCTGTGATGGGAGCCTCAGAACACAAAGTGTCTGCTGAAAATGTACATTTATCTATTTCGAATGAGGAGTGGTTTAAAATGTAAATAGTGCAAACACGATAACAAAATGTTAAAACATTATGTATGTATTCATTTATATGATAATAGCTGATATGGTGTGAACAGTTGAATTACACATAGCTGTAGTTACAAATGCTTGTCACTCAACAAGTATGATGTGAATATGGTGTGTGTGATTAGGTTTGTGTCCATTTTGTGTATGAAAGAATGAGATTTATCCTTCTTTTCCAAATCGGGTACCTGGCAGTTGTGGCTAGAGAGTCAGACTTGTAACCCAATGGTTGCAGGTTCAATTCCCACTGCCTGCAGGAGGTGACTGAGGTGCCCTTGAGCAAAGTACCTTTCCCTCAATTGCTTCAGGTGTGTGTGCGTTCACTCCTCACCAGCACGGGTTAAATGCAGAGGACACATTTCAAATATGGGTTCCCATACCTGACAAATACATCACTTTCACTTACTGAAGTGTTCCCTCCTCTTCCTCTGTAAGGCAGTTGTCCTAGCAATCTTATCTGATTGCACTAGGGACTGGTTTTTTTTAGCCTACAAAAAAACAATCCCAATGTAGCAAAGTTTTCTCTGCTACAACATTTAGAGAGTGGCCCTGCCATAAATTGGGCCCCTAGAATGTCCTTTGGTCTGTTGTTCACTTTGCAGTAATGAACAGACTGCAGAACTTAGGTATCCTGCACACGTGGATTTCTATGTGTATGGTGAGTTGTTGCTTAGATTTAATAGTTTTAAAACACTATACTGTTTAGTGCATAAATGTCACAGATAAAGAAACAAAAAAGTCCAGCACGAACAAATATGATTGTTATTAACTAGCAACATTTGCGTCCTGATACTGAAGGTCTGTACCAGTCTGATCATTATACATACCTCCAAGTCTTGTGATTATCAGGTTAAAATCATTAACACTGTAAGACATAATTTACTTGGTTGCTTAGTTTATTATTTTATTGTCCAAATTGTTATTGCCAATGGGTTCTGTGTGTTTAACAATTATATTCCATTAAATCAGAAATAATATAAAAAAATTGTAATAAGGCTTCTGAAATCATAAACTTTATGCAAATGAATCAATGAATTTTTGTACACTGCAGTAGGGGGACTCTCATGAAAACATTTAATTTCAAAATCAACAGAATTTATGAAAAAAATAAAGACTGTTTCCCCTGAACTCTGAACTTTAACTGAACTTGTAATGCAATAAAATAAATTCATTCTCATTACCATAACCAAAATGTATTGTTTAAAGTTGAAACTTTTAAAGTTTGTTTGTAATTCATATTATTCTCCATTATTCTCAATTATAAAAAAATGAAATTTGTTTGGACACCACTTCATTGACATTGTCACTGTGCATAAACAAAACCCTGATCATCTAAACACAGCAACACAAAGAGCATGAAGTCTGAAGATGGAGCATGTAAATGTATGCAGTGATTCTTTTGATTGCAATTTATTTTATTTAGAGGTTCAGCTCCTTCAATGCAAGACTGTGTCGTCTGGCTTCAGGACAGTTTCTTGCCACTGGCCGGGTTCTGGGTATTGTCTGGGTGGGCGGAAAGGAGAGGACATGTACTGATCCAAAAGGTCCAGGGGTACCTTGTTGAGTTACCTGGAGTACCAAAAACAAAAAGAAAATAATAAAATCATGGTAACTTTTAATTCTGATATTCCACTTTGGCTAAGTAACTTAGCAACTACTTGTCAACAACCAGTCATTAGGGTATCAGTGTATGTCTGCTTAATATCTAACACTTTTGTGATGGTTCCTGCAACAAACATTCTATTGACTAAGTAACACTGCAAGTACATCAGCTTTTACTAACTTTAACTTTTACTCTAACCTAAAAGTCTACAAATACTCAAATGAAAATTATTTGATGTAGATGCAAATTAATGACAGTTACTTGACTTGTAGTTGCAAAGTTACTTATAGTTAGTAGAATTCCCAAAGTGGACCATCAAAATAAAGTGTCACAGACTCTAAAATCAGACTAAATTAAGTTAGTCTTTGGAGCCAAATGCTACAAAAAATGTTTGCTTTACAAAGCAATTCAAATTCCATAATGTGCAGATCTGCGGTTTGCTCACCTGTTTTTATGCCTAAGTTTCCCCTGCTTTTGCAGCTAAGCTCACAGGTGCTAAAGAGCAAATTTTGTTCTGTGAAAGCTAAGTAAGTTCGCACAGCTGGCTGGCATTTTTTAAAAGATGTCCTTCTACCACTGTGCTTCTGGACATGCAATTTTATGTCCCCATCAGATGGCTATGAACGCAGTTGCCATGGGCTGCGGCAGTTGCTGTGGGCTGCTGTCTACAATGGGCATGCAGTGTCGGGGCATTAAACGGAGACCCGCCTGCTGTACTATATCAGTTGCCTTGAGTTGCTGGCAGTCAAGCTCACCATGAGGATGCCTCAGTCATTGATTCAAGGCAAGCATGACAACGGTGGCGTACATAAATCACCAAGGCAGGCGATTGCATACTGCATACAATCGCCAAGGCAGGTTTATACTGGATTGTAAATGCCAATGGCATACCAGTCACAGGATGTCCCATGCTACGTAGACCTTCAAGCACACTCCACCAGGGGTGTGACATCATCCTGGGCATGGGAGAACAGTGCCTCCTTGGCAGACATTTGCAGAGCTGTGGGCTGGGCTACACCCAATACTTTTGCAAGGTTCTATGTCAAGCCGGTCTTGTAGCAAGTTTTACAGCTAGGGATATTTCTTGCTATTTAGTGCTTCCCCTTCTGGAGGTGATATGTGTGCCATGAGGCCCTTATCTGATGAATCTAG
The DNA here is from genome assembly GCA_036877525.1 of Chromobotia macracanthus. Taxonomy (NCBI): domain Eukaryota; kingdom Metazoa; phylum Chordata; class Actinopteri; order Cypriniformes; family Botiidae; genus Chromobotia; species Chromobotia macracanthus. Next base: position 1,874,185 of record JAZGTH010000106.1, read on the forward strand.
GGACCTATTTCAAGCACTGTACAGTTTGGCAGGTTTGGAAAAAGAACTTTGCCAACAGGTCCAGTGCTCATGGTATGCCACTTTTCAAGTGTACTGGGTACACCTGGCTCGGTGCCTATACATGCCGATGGCAGGTAATCCCAAATGTGTATTTTCTACTTTCAATGCACACCAGCTCCTTTAATACAAAGATGTCTAGGGCGGAGAGTAGCATGGAAATTCCAGTACTGTCATAACAGAGACTTCAGCTTTACCAGGAGGATGCATAAAAAATGTATAGTATGAAAGTATGAAATATATACCTTGTCTATGATTTCTTTTTTCCTTATGATACTGTTTATATCTCTACTGTCTGTACTAATTTGTATTTACTGGAAAGCTGCTTTGCAGCAATGCAAAATTGTGAAGCTTGTTATAGAAATCAGTTTGTATTGAATAAAAAAATCCATGCTTTTGATTTAATTAAAATTTTAAGATTGCTTTGTGTCATATTTTTGTTTAGGGGAACAACAAAGGGATGTAACTTACACAAGGGCAGCCTCATACTAAGAAAGTTTTATAACCACTGAGCTATACTACAAGCTATAATACCAATATTTATTTTAGATTTTACAACCCCAAATCAGAACAAGTTGGGACAGTATGGAAAACACAAATAAAAAAAGAAAGTAGTGATTTCTAAATTTACTTTGACTTGTATTTCATTGCAGACAATACAACAGCACATTATTTAATGTGTTCCTCATGATTTTTATTGTTTTTTCTTCAAAAAAACAAAATTCCTATTTTGGTTCTTGCAACACATTTCAAAAAAAGTTGGAACAGGAGCAATTTAGGGCTAGTAATCAGGTAAATTGGTTAAATAATGATGTGATTTGAAACAGGTCTAGTCCTTTAGGAGCAAAGATGGGCCGAGGATCGCCAGTTTGCCAACAAATACGTGAGAAAATTATTGAAATGTTTAAAAACAATGTTCCTCAAAGAAAGATAGGGAGACATTTGCTTATTTCACCTTCAACAGTGCATAACATAATTAAAAGATTCAAGGAATGTGGAGGAATTTCAGTGCGTAAAGGACAAGGGCGCAAGCCTAAGCTGAACAACCGTGCTCTCCGATCCCTCAGGCGGCACTGCATCAAGAATCGTCATTCATCTATAAGCAATATCACCACATGGGCTCAGGACTACTTTGGCAAACCTTTGTCAAGTACCACAATACATAGTTACATCCACAAATGCCAGTTAAAACTGTACTGTGCCAAAAGGAGGCCCTATGTTAACAGTGTCCAGAATCGCCGTCGACTTCTCTGGGTTTGGAGGCATCTGGGATGGACCATCACACAGTGGAAACGTGTACTGTGGTCAGATGAATCAGTATTTCAGGTATTTTTTGGGAGAAATGGACGCCGTGTGCTCCGGACCAAAGAAAAGGATCATCCAGACTGTTACCAGCAACAAGTCCAAAAGCCAGGGTCTGTCATGGTATGTGGTTGTGTCAGTGCCCTTGGTAAAGGGACGTCCATGCATATTTCAACAAGATAATGCAAAACCACATTCTGCACACATTACAAAGTACTGGCTGCGGAGGAAGAGGATACAGGTACTTGACTGGCCTGCTTGCAGTCCCGACCTGTCTCCAACAGAGAACGTGTGGCGCATTTTGAAGTGCAAAATGCGACAACGAAGACCCCGTACTGTTGCCCACCTTAAGACTTGTTTGCTGCAAGAATGGGACAAAATTACACCTGAAACACTTCACTTGGTGAAGTCAGTCCCTAAACGTCTTTTAAGTGTTGTGAAAAGGAATGGCAACATTAATGGCAAGTGGTAAATGCTTTACTGTTCCAACTTTTTTTGAAATGTGTTGCAAGAACCAAAATAGGAATTGTTTTTTTTTTTTGAAGAAAAACAATAAAAATCACGAGGAACACATTAAATAATGTGCTGTTGTGTTGTCTGCAATGAAATACAAGTCAAAGTGAATTTAGAAATCACTACTTTTTTTATTTGTGTTTTCCATACTGTCCCAACTTTTTCTGATTTGGGGTTGTAGATGTAACATCAAACTTAAACACAAAAAATGTATACACAATACATCCAGTAAAAATAAAGACCACTGAATCACTGTGTTACACAGCAGTGTAACAGTATTTTGCTGCAAAAAATAATTACAGGGAATTTAGTGAACACTATTTTAAATAAGTTATGAACCTCATTTAAAAGGCAAAGGGTGGGGTGTTGCTTCACTTCATAGGAATATTTTTAATATATTCTACTCAATAATACTAATAATAATACTTTAATAATACTACCCAGAGGTCAAAATTTAAATACAATTCTTTTGAAATGATGGTGCTTAACATAACGCGTTCTGGTGTAAAATAAACAGATCCTGACACTTTTGTTTGCCCTTGTATACAGGCCACCAGGACACCAAACAGACTTTATCAAAGAATTATCAGAAATAGTACTTACCATAGATAGTCCTAACTGTTAGCAATGTTAATATTCACATTCTCACATGTGTGTCAGGACCCACTCATTGTTGAAATCATACTTTAGATTTAATACTGTTCCATGGTATAAATGCTGATGACTTTAATATTCTGCAGCAAAGCAAATACATTTTAGATCACTGTCTAGTGTCTTGTATATTACATTTACCTGTGGTTGCAAAACAGCTCCTCTTTCCATATATGGTAGAAATTCAGCCCTTAAAACTGCTTTATTAACAAACAACCTGATCTGTCTCACTTCCTCAGCATATTAAATAACTTAAAGGACTCAATATTTCAGCTGAAAGTGTTAACTCTTTTCTAGCACTTGCACCTAAAGTGGATAAAGGACAGTGGTCTGAGAATGTGGTATAATGAGCAAACTCACTCCTTAAAGAGAGCAGGAAAATGGAGCATAGCTGGAGGAAAGCAAAACTAGATGTTTTCCACATTGCATGGAAGGATAGCGTCTTGACCTACAGGAAGGCCTTAGAAAACTCTAGATCAACCTATTTCTCAAATATTTTTAAAGAAAATCAACACAACCCTAGAAATTTGACACAGTGGCTAAATTTACAGCAAATAAAACATCAACTGCTTCAGACATTTCTCAACAGTAGGTGTCTGGGCTAACCCTAAGGGATAAGGTGTGAAGCTTGGACATCCAAAAGGACTTGTTGTCGCCGAGTAGTCGCTGCTCCTTTTTATCGAATAGAGCAAGTTGAGGTGGGCTCACAGTATGCCTCACAGTTGACCTGGGAATGCCTGGAATTCCCCCTGGAGAAGCTGGAGGAAGTAGCCAGGGAAAAGGATGTGTAGGCTTCCCTGCTTAGCCTGTTGGCTCCACGACCTGGCCCTGGATAAGTGGATGAGGATGGATGGACTTCCACATGTAGCAACCTAGAATACTGTCTCACTCTTGATGGATGCTCCTCTTCTCTGTTCACACACTAGATATGCTCAACTAACAGGTGCCGATTGTACAGCTACTTTACTTTACTTGGGTGATGATGTAATGGAGAATGTTCTGATTGACAATTTCCTTGAGCAAGGTGTTATAGTCCCCACCCACTTTCTATACAACACACCAATTAACCCAGTGAAAAAGGAGGAAAAAGGACCATGGAAAGTCCTGCTATTCAGTCTCTGTATGGCGTATCTACATTGGTAACAGATACACAGACACTCCTTGATGGCAGCCAGGGTCGATCTTAAAGATACGCCCCTGAATGGGGGAGCATCTGTATATAGATGGTTCCTGCTCAAAGCTGTCTAATGGAATTTACCTATGTGGTTATGCTATAGTCACGCAACGGGGGAGAGGGTGGAGGCATATAAATTGAAACACAATTCGGCCCAAGCGGCAGAACTAATTGCACTTAGAAAAGCCTGTCAGCTCACAAAAGGTAGAAGGGCAACAATCTACACCGATAGGAAAAATGCATATGGTGTAGTACAAGATTTTGCCAAGACATGGGCCAGAAGGAACTTTCTTACATCTGAAGGCAAACCAATATCACATGCAAAATTATTAGGAGATTTACTTGATACTGTGATGCTTCCATCAGAACTTGCGGAGGTTAAGGTAAAAGGGCACGCACAAGGAGATAGTTTAGAGGCTGTCTGTAATAGAAGAGCAGATGAAGTGGCTAAATTGGCCACAGAATATGGAGCATATTCTACATATCAAAAGATAAACAGAAACAGAGGTAATGATGCTCACACATATTTGCTGTATGCCAGACATAGTCAGGCATACAGGAAAAAATAAGTCAGAGTTAGCCAACAGAGGAAGATTTGAAGTATTGGGCAGAAAATGAGTGTACTCCTGATGCTAGTGGTCTGATAAGGGCCAAAGATGGCAGGATTGCCTTGCCAAAAGCATCCCTCGTCGTTTTAATGAGGCATTATCATGGTATATCACACAACAGCGCAGCCAAAGTGACATAGACAATTAATCATCTCTATTGTATACCAGATTGATTACTGGCTCCTGTATGATATGTGCAAAAATCAACCCACACAAAAAGGCATCCCACGATACTTTACCTTATCCAGAGGCACCCTTTCAACATCTACAGACAGATTTCACCTACATGCCTGCGGTAGGAAATCTAGAATACATGTTGACCATTGTAGACAGGTTTTCAAAGTGGCCAGAGATTTTTGCATGTGCCAAAGAAAATGTAAAAACTGAGGTCAAAATACTGACAAAAGAAGTGATTCCTTGTTTTCCACTACATACCAACAGTGATCGAAAGTGATAATGGCATGCAGTTTACGTCCAAAGTGACAAGTATCTGGCAAAAGCCCAGGCTATAGACTGGCACTACATTCCCTATCACCCACTGCCATCTGGGGTGGTTGAGTGAACGAACCATACCATAAAATACCACAAATGCTTGCTTAGACATAGGAAGAAAGTGGCCAGACATGTTACCAGCCGTGTTGGCAGAGTTAAGAATGACCCCATCCTCAACAACAAAGTACTCGCCATTTGAAGTGTTGATGGGTAGTCCTTTCCCGACCCCCTGGGTCAAAGGCCGCGCAGGTGTGTCACACGGAGGTGATTCTGGATGACTACATGACCTCCCTAATTGACAAACTGAATTCTGTATGTGCTGATGTCTTTCTTTCTCTCCCTATTCCATCAGATAGCCCTACACATAACTTTGATCCAGGCCAGCAGGTGTTAATTTGGAGCTTGAAGTCTGTAAATGTAGGTGAGCTGAAGTATCTTTTACCGGCAACGGTGCTTGCAGTGACAAGAACCGGAATGGTTCCTCTGGCATATGTCTGGGACTAAATTGTCAAAATCTATATTCATATGTCTGATAACCATATTGGCTACAATACAAGGTATAGAATTGGTGACTGAGGATGATTCCTGGTTGGATCATCCTGATCCACCACATTCGTATGTAGCAAATATGTGGTGGAGACTGGCTAACTACACCGCAAAAATGAATAATGGAACAGGTCAATGTTATGTATGCACCTTGATGCTACATAGTTCAGAAGATTACAGGTTGAATACCAGCAAACATAATCGAGTGTGCCATTGGACTGCTCACTATGTCCGTAGCAGCTACCAAGACAATAATGAAGATATCCTGTTTAGATGTATTGACTAGAGCCAAGACAACAACAATAGACAGCGGAGTAGTACAGACAGTGTCTGCAAGTATAAGGACGGTAGCTGCTATACCAGGAGGGTTGTGTTGTCTAGAAATGACAGGCAAAAGGTATATAGGGAAATTAGATTTGTCCCTATGTGAACGAATTTGGAAGAACTCTACCCAGCAAAGTTGCTGCGTTCATTGTCTTATAGACCCTCAATATAACACTAGTATAAATATTTGTGTTAACAGCATCCCAGTGCAACCACTCTGGGTGATTAGGAAGGAAACTCATAGGTACAGATGTAGAGATCACTGCACCCCTACCAACTATTCACATCCCCTGATGCCCTTAAAGAATGGTACCCGAACATTAGCTGAATGTATGTGGGTATGTGGACATTATGTGGAGCATTGTGTTAGCAGCGCAAAGGTTGTAGGTTTGATTCCTAGGGGTGCACATGTACTGACAAAATTTATAACTTGAATGTACTGTAAGTTGTTTTGGATAAAAGCGTTTGCCAAATGCATAAATGTATTATTACAGGTGTTTTAATTTTGTTGTGCTTGTGGCCTTGTATTATGACTTTGATTAGCAATGCATTAAAATAATCTATGTGTGCTCATGAGAAATTATCATGTTACAAATATGCGAATAGGGGATTAAGGTGTATGAGGTTCTGGAAGGATTCCAGGGAAAGAGGTAAAACATCTGTGTAGCCCGGTCGAAAGTCCTCTGGTTTTTGTTATATTATATTGTTCTGTTCATTTCTGTACACTGTTTATGTAGCTTGCTCATATGTAACAGGTACTGTATACCACAAAAACAGCCTTTGCATACTTCATACCTTTCTGTATACCAAGAGTGAGTGGAGACCAGACACTATTCTATAGAACCAAATATTGGTTCTTGTTTCTTGGAGTCAGGATCTAGACTCATGCTCTGTCTTCGTGACCTGTTGAAGCACATGGCCATTGTTTGTTTACTTTGTGCCATGTGCTTTCCTTCTCATGTCTTGACCCTGCCATATTGTTTCCTTGTTAATCCTTCCATCATTGGTTCATTCCTCCCACCTGTCTCCCCTTGTTACCTGCCTAGTTTTTTGTCTTATTTAATGCCCTTGTGTTTGCCAAGTTTTGTCAAGTTTTCTGAGCTCAGCTATATAGATTTATCTAGTCTTGTTCTGATTTTGTTAACTGTAGCCTTGTTTTGGTTCTTGTTTTGCCCCCTCATGGGCGTTTTTGTTTAAAAAAGTTTATTTGTTTAAAAGCTGATCTGCATTTGGGTTCTTTCTCACCACGTTTTTCACCAAGCTTTTATCACTGGTTTTAATCATAAACCAGCAAAGAAAAGAAATTGCCAGTGCCAAAAGTTAAAATGCACATAATACAATGTGACATAACAAACAGCACTGTAGCATTGGCCCTATTTACATAATACAAAAATATTATAAAATGAGCTGTTAATCCTACAGGAAAAGCTAAAATTATCTATTAAACAGCTGAGCTACTGGGAAAAAGTTTAGGTTTTTGTAGTTAAACTATCTTAATTACTCCCCACAAAGACAATTACCCACCGTAGGTTGATAGATTTCACATTTGACCTCGACAGGAACTTTGACCTCCAATCCGTCATCAGAAGTGATGTGTGAACCAGTGCAAAACCCCTTGTGCTTTAACAGAAAAAAATCAAGTTACTACACTTGCAGCTATTTTAAATATTAAGAATACAAAGATGTTTGTAAAAGTCCTTTCATTGGTTTAAAATGTAGTGAAGGGAAAGTTTTGCAAAAAAGAGAATTTTCTTGCGTCCTATTGCTATTTAGAGTGTGTTAACGCCATTAATTTCCTCACACACATCTATAAATTTAATGTAATACATCTCTGATAAGCCCATACCTAAATAGCCCTTAAAATACTAAACTGAGACTGGGTGCATTGCTCTGAAAGGAGTAAATGTATGTTTTACCATAATATTTTACCATGTTTCCATATGTATTTCCTGTGTAACAGGGATGAGTTTACATAAGAATTCTACAGGTAAATATAAGTACAAAGACCTACAAACACCATAACAACATGCCAGACAAAGTTGAGCTACAGGGACACTGTTCTACAGTATATCGGGATTGTTAAATTATAATACACCAATAGTCTTTAAATAAAATAGACTATTAATAATTATTTTTACTTGACATTACGTTAGGCAGTGATGTGTTAAAAAAACGCTCTTAAATTCTAAATCTACAAAACCACATTTATATCCCTTAAATTCAGCTATGCTACAGACTTTCTGATGTGACAACGCTTGTCAATGCTCCATGACTGCAGTTATCTACTTTTGTCTACAATAATTGTAAGGCATTTAGCATTTCAAACGAGCCAACTTAATTAAGTACAAAAAGGCAAATAGGCATTTTTAAGCATAATGTTTCTCAGGGAAATGAAAAAAATGTTTTTGTCATTTGTAATTGATTTGCATCTTACCGCTGACTCCATGTCCTTTAGCTTACATTGTGCGATATCAGTATCTTTCTTGCAATCCATCTCTTGAATGGTGAACTCCACAAAGTAAGACGGACCCACAACCCACTGCAAAACACACATTCAGAATAGTTCACTCTTTTGTGTGCATGTGTCAGGAAACATACTGAACAGACCAGTAAGTATAAACAAACTTTTTATTAACAATATTGAAAATCAGTGTGATAACCAGTTGAAAAGGTGTTTTGCAAAGGCTTTTTGCTGTTGGTAAGTCCTTGATAGGAATCAGTTGGCAGGATTTGGAGAACTGATCCACCGCTACAAGAATGCAGGTATTTCCTTGGGAAGGTGGAAAATCTGTGGTACAATTCACCCCCAGATGTGACCAGGGGTGATTGGGAATGGGCAGAGGAAGGAGCTTGCCTGATGAGAGATGGCGAAGGATTTTGGAATTGGCACAGTCTGTACATCCACTCACAAACCTTTTAACATCTCTTGCCATGCTGGGCCACCTGTATTGGTCTGTATGTAAGGAGAGGGTTGCATTGGCCCCTGGGTGACCAGTACCAACAGAGGAATGAGCCAAATGGATGATTTTAATCTGTTGAGTCCTAGAAACCCATTTCCCTGCTGGAGGTCAACATGGTGAAGGATTTTCAGGAGCACTGGCTTTGTTCTCCTCGGGGGTCCACTAAATAAGAAAATGAATTATTTTGGGGTCAAGAGCATGTTCAGATTCCCCAGATTCATCTGTCCTAGGTGTGGGTCAGTTGTGAATAGGTTCCACCTTCCTCTTGTTCATATAAATACCATTCTGGTTGACTATTTAACCAAGGAACTGGATCTCAGACTGATAAACCTGGCATTTGTTGGCCTTAAGGAACTGATTGTATTAATGTAGCTGCTTGAGGACCTCTGCAATGTGTTGGCAGTGTTGGCCTAGTTCTGGGAGTATATTAAGATGTTATCTATGTAGACTAGGGCAAAATGGTGAAGAAACTTCTGGAGTACCTCATGCATAAAGTCCTTGAACATGGAGAGGGCATTTACCAGCCTATAAGGCATGATGCAATACTCAAAGTGTCCAGTGAGGTCAGAAAAGTGGTCTTCTATTTGTCCCCCTCATGTATCTGGATGAGGATATAAGCACTGCAGAGGTCCAACTCAGTGAAGACGATAGTTCCTTCAAGGTTGTTTAAGTACTCCTCCATGGCTTCCTCTTCAGGCAGTGTGAGTGGATAGATCCTGTCTCTGAGTACCGGGTTACCTGGGTGGAGAACAATCGCACAGTCCCATGGCCATTGTGGTGGTTACTGAGAAACTTTCTTGGGGCAGAAGACAGCCTTAAACTGGGAGTACCACTGGGATGTCAAGAAATTGTTGATCAAAAAGGTGGAAGAGGTAGCATAGAAAAATAATCAGTAACAAAGCAATAACCTAATTTTAGGATCTCACCAGTTTCCCAAGAGAGCTCAGGATGATTAACTGCGGTCACCCCAGGACAATGCCAATGGCAGAGTTCTTCAAAAACAGTAGATGAATTTCCACTTGATGAAGAACCCCCAGACAAAGAAGAAGACCCACAAGGAACTTGATGTTAACATGGTTTGTGCAATGGATTAGGCTTTGTAATCTTTTGGAAACCAAGCTGGTGGCAGAGGGCACTAGAGATGACGTTCCTGACTAACCCAGGGTTGAGTGGCATGACTGGAAAGGATACATCAGAGACAGTGATAAACACTTAAAATATACAAGATATTTGGGTATAACTCACCAAAGGGTGTGGTGGTCTTCTGGGGCATGCGCTCTGCCAAAGATAACAATGTACATTCTATTTGCATAAGTTTTGGCTCTGGAAAGCTAGCTTGCACTGCTTGGTGGAAGAAGGAGCTATTCAGGAGCTATGCATACGATGGGCTACTCTGATGGTGAGCTGGATAAACTTCTCTAAGCCAATGGAATTGTCGTGTGCATCAAGATGCAGATGCAGTTTAAAAGATAATTCTTGTCTGAAAGTTGTAAGAAGAGAGCTTTCGTTCCAGCCACTGGCAGCTGCTAGAGTGCAAAACTTTAGGGCATATTCATTGGCAAACATTTTCCCTTGCTTTAAGTGATAAAGGGTCACCAATGGAAGTATACCCAGCTGGCTTACCGAAAATGTTTCAAAAATGTATACCATCTATGATCTGGTCTTCTGTCATAAAACACACACTGAACAGACCGATATAAATCCAACAGATAGTAGTCTTAGCTTTAGACAAGACTGGGCTGATAAGATAATTGGTAAAAGCTGGTAAGGATTAGTACTCAGGAGATGGTGACCGGTGTGACTGGGTCAGGGTGGGGCCTGGCAATTCTGTGACAGCATGGCAGAAATGAAAGACTGATTGATTGATTCTTACATACCTGCATGCTGGCCGCTGTTATATTCAGAAGATCAAAGTACTGAGGAAAAGTGCTCTCTTTGTTAAACTTCTGTAGTGCCAGCTTTGTAGTTTCAGATATAACTGGGTCATCTATCTGCTCTGCGGTTGGACAGTCGGGGCAGGTTTGTATTACAGCTGTAGCTGTGACTATAAAAGTGATGAAGAAGCAATGTTTTACAGAGGCAGTGTTAAACAGGAATTATATCTAGGAATTATATATAGGAATTATAAGGACAAAAGTAAAATCAATGCAATTATTTTCCTGGCATTATTATCATAAAAGGAGTATTCTGGGTTCAATACAAGCATTCACATATTTTCCTGACATATTTTTGTGTGTGAAACAGAATATTCACTTCCATTCAGAGGCATTACATTCTAAAAGTTTACAAAGACATTTTTCTGGACTACTGAACATTAAAACACTGTGGAGCAACTATTTGTTTGGGATTCACTGTCAACTGTCAATCACCACAAAACAACAGTTTGCAAACTGCAGTTTGTAAAAACAGGCATCCAGTTAATTAATTCCACAAAATCAACAACGTATCAGTAACACAATTACAACAGAAGAGGTGAAGCATTTCACTGGCAGAAAAATTATGCTGTTCTGCTATGTTATCTTCCTGATGTCCCCAAACACGCACACATTGTAATTGTAACATTTCCCAGTCGTCTAAGGCCCATCTGAGTCTGTCTTGTGCTGTTGTGTTTCTTGCATAGCTTTATGCACAGCCAGATATCTGCTCTCTCTGCCTAATTCATATACATGGAGACTGTCAGAACAAAGTCCCTTTGGGACAAAACTTAAGCAAGACAGTACAGCCTAACAAATCTGTTGGTTTGAAGCAATTATTGCATGTCATTGGGATTTTTCTTTTCAAAAGCCAATGAATATTTGTTATATTCCATTAAATATAACAATATATCTGGGGCATGAATAACTGTTTACTATAAACCGTGGTGTCCCTGTAGCTCAACTGGTAGAACATTGCTTTAGCACTGCAAAAGTTGTGTGTTCCATTCCCAGGTAATACACATACTAATTATAAAAAACTTTACACCTTAAATGCACTATATGTTGCTTCAAATGAAAGCATCTGCCAAATGCATAAATGCAAATGTAATGAAACCTCATATATGAATACAAAACTGTCATCTTTCAGTTCTGGCACTTTGATCATATAAATTATTTGACTATATGTTCTTAAGAACTTCAGTAAACCAGTTGGAAAACTTCCTGTGAATTGTGATGTGTTGGTGTGTCTATATTTTCAATCTTCTGAGAATGCTTTAACAGCATCAATAGTGTAATACTTGGCTTATAATCAGAATATGGTTTGTTAAATAATCAGGGCTAGCATTAATTTAAACACTTAAACATAAAACAAGATGGAAAAGACATTTAAATTTCACATTTTAAATTTTTTGTATTTGTTTACTGTTGGTTCCCTCAGTAGGAATTGGTTCGCCTCAGCAGAATTCAATTCAACCATTTGTTTTTACACTTTCTCCTTCTATGACCAACAATGACATCTTCAGTGCTGACAGTCGGAAATGCCTAAGCTTGCTTACTGAAAACCAGGAAGTAACTGCATATACACTGTGAATATACAGTATATTATGTGAAGGGGTCTGCACTAACAAAGAGCTGAAGCATAACAACGATCAGTTTTGCGCAGCTACCATAATTTCTTCTTAATTATACGTTTCTTGTGAAGGGTCGGCAGGGCCTGGCTGCACATCACTGGATAAAATACACCGAAACATGAAATACTGTACATGCTGACATTTCTCCATTGATGATAATCTAAAAGTAGTATTTTTTACAAGCAATACAAATATTTCATTATACGATAGTTTTACCAGTGCCAAGCAGAAGGTTTTTAGTCATTGACATGAAGAGGAATGCTAACAAGGATGATTTAGACACTTTGCAACTAAAATGACACTGATTTTAAACAAAAGTGCTTTAACAAAAATAAGAACCACATTTCTGGTTTTAAATCTAGACTTCCATTGTACATGCTTTACTGTCAATGTTTTGTTTTATTTTTACACATGAATCAAAAAGATTTTTGGTGGTAATCAACAGCTGCTGTTGACTGGTAATGAACCCAGAACACTTCATTAAGATAAGCTATATAGCCACAACACACCTTGTTGAATGGTGCAGTTGTAATTCTGAACTTTAATAGAACTCTGCACGAACACAGATGCCTCACATGTCCCAAAAACCTGCCAGACAAGATAGTTAAGTGTAATTAATCAAGAATTACCAAAAAACGCAATGAATTTCACAAATAAATCTATTATAAAATAAAATCTGTTCATTTGTCACTGAAACTCTAATAAGCTACTGTACAGAGAAGATTCATTACCGGTAGATCAGCCAAACCCTTAACAGCACATGATTTCCATTTCCTCCTGCTGATCACATGACATTTTGTTTCGAGCACATCCATCGTCAGGTGCAAGTGTGCCTCACTGTCTTCCTTTATTAAATGATATGAAATAAATCCATTATAATGTTTTATTTATTGAGTTAATCAGCATGGGCTGTTGTGAAACAGTAACTGTAAAACTGTAACTTTAGACCTTCAAAAATTTAATAAAGTTTTATTAGAAATGTATGTATACATTTGCAAGTATTCACAGTCTAGGGAAAATATATTTTAACATTATTATGCTACTTTACATTTAGTCAAAACTTTAGTCAAAATTGTTATTTGTCATTGACCCTTCAAGTTATAAACTAGATCCTATTAAAACAAATCCATTTAATATTATACTACTAAATGATATTAGAAACACACACTCACCTTCCTATCCTGTTTGACATCATAGAGTCGGTTCAGGGAGAGGATGTAACCCTTCTGTCTGTCTGCATTTATCTGCTCTAAGGTTTCCTCAGCTGCCCTCACCACAGCAGCGTCCTGACATGTCACTGTCGGGGGAGAGGTGAGGCCTTTCTGCCATAACATGCATGTGATCCAGAATAGAAAGACAAGCTCCATCCTCATCAGTTTACAGTATGAGGGCAGTTAAAGAAATGACCAAAATACAGTTTAACACTCGCAATAAAACACCCTGAACTTTCACCCACAGCTATCTGCAAACACAGCCTTTATCTGGCGCTGCTGTGTGTGGTAAACAGTGATGCAATGCAGGTCAAAACCACAGAACTGAGACAACTGGCATCCTGTGGCAAAATACATGAAAGAGATGTAAAAGAGTGATAGGGGCTTTAGAGCAAACTTCGGATGCGACTACAGTAGGTCCAAATTTCCTGCAGCAGGGAAATGTTGTGACTGTGAGATGGCATAGCCGCAGGACAAAGCACAGCTCTCCCATTCCCATTACAGTTTCAAACAGGTTCTACCAACCCAGTGATACACCCACTGTATATTATTAGATTATTATACACATTGGAACAAATGATGCTCTGTCAGTTGACGATCACTAAAGATAATATATAGAGCGTGTAACCTTGCTGGTACGATGTTGGACACTGTAATATTCTCTGGACCCTCCCCGCTTATTGTGGTGATGGAATACATAGCAGACTGTCATCACTAAACAGCTGGATGTCTAAGTGGTGTTCACAAAATAATATAGGCCTCATAGATAATTGAAAAAGTTTTTGGGGTAGACCTGACCTATTGAAAAAAGATGGCTTCCATCCGTCCTGGGGTGGTGCTGCTCTTCTGTCTAGAAATCTGGCACATAGTCTTGCTATTAATACTACTAATACTTGACTAACTTGGACCCATGTCAAAAAACAGACAGATTGACTAAACAAACTGTTAGATTATTTAGTTCCCCACATTAATGAATATAGTCAACACCCCTTAAGGGTTAATGAGTTTTGATATCTCCTTTTGAATGACATATACTCTGTTGCATAGGGAAGTCTAGAATACACCCTGAAGCTGTTGTTTCTAACCATATATGGTAATAAAATATAACCCAGCTATTTGATTGCTTGAGACAGATTAAGGTGCATCCTGTTATGTTCTATATAATCTGCTTCTGATGAGGAAATAAACGAGCTTGAGTCAGCCACACTCTAATGTCTGTCTCTTGCCCCCAGAGCTCTGCTGAAGGTACCTCCTCACGACATCCAGTTAATCTGGTATTAAAGAAAACGGTTTATCCAAACACAGTAAACTAAATTATAATCTTACACAAACCATCTGCTAGCCATCACAAGTCACACATAGAAACATAAAATGGAGACTGTGTCTGTCCCCCAGACTGGTAAATATAAAAAAATGGCAATTTAATCAATGTTAAACAAATACAAAAGATGCATAATACAGACAAACTATTAATAAGGTTTGGTTTGCTGAATATTAGATTTCTCTCTACAAAAGTGGTTTTTTTTATTACATCTCATGACCTAGATATGCTCTGTTTGACAGAAAAATGGCTGAAAGGAGAGGATTACAACACATTAAATTAGTCTATCCCCCAAATTTACTGTTATAAGCATGAGCCTTGTCCAAAAGGGGGAGGTGTTGCTGCACTTTATAAGAATATTTTTACAGTTACCAAGGGATCTGATTTCAAATACAATTCTTTTGAAGTAATGGTGCTTAATCTGTCTTAACTTCATCTGGTGTAAATGATTAATTGATTTTCATTTCTACTGGCTACTGTTTATAGGCCATCAGGTTACCACACAGACTTTATCAAAGAATTTGCTGACTTTTTATCAGAAGTAGTACTGGCCACAGTCCTAATTGTTGGTGATTTTAACATCTGCTTTTTTAAATGTGCTTTAAAAGGTAAGGTAAAGTTAACTTTGTTGCATTTGTGGTGCACAGGTATCAGCAGTTGTGTGATAGAAATGCATGGTGGTGTAAAAGCACAAAGGGTGCAAGCTAGTGTTACATGTGCATCCCTAGCCAGCAGATAGTAATTTAGACTTTTATTAAATAACATCACAACTGTTGATATTTGAATTGATTCACATACAACAGGCATTTTGCACATCCAGTGTCCTGGTCGTCTTACATTAAACCTGTCCAAGTAAAGATATTATTAAATCAGCATTTTCCTGGCAATTAACACATTCAGCTAAAAAATATGTTTTTATATTGGCATGAACATATCAAATAACCGAGTTAACGTATCTGGACAGGACTACGTTTGTTGCAGTGATGTGCCAATAATGTTATAGCAACTTAATTTTGTGATTCCCATATTAGTTGTGGTGACGTTACATTGAACGTTGTTGCAATTTCATGATTATGTCCTAATGACCAAACCGACACGTTGTGACAAGGTATCCAGCACAGCGACTTACCAAATAACGTTCCAGTGATATAACTTGTGATTCACTTATTCGTTATTAGAATATGGTGAGTATGTCTTAATGACTAAACTAGCACATTGTAAAGACTTATCTGAGGGCCCATAACGTTTCCCTAACCTCTTTACATTTACATTAGGCATTTAGCAGACGCTTTTATCCAAAGTGACTTACAAGGTAAGGAAAACAAAGGAGCGACAAATCATAGGAAGTCAATAACATCAGCCGTACAGTTACAATTTTTACCAAGAGTACAACATATCAGTGCTTGATAGAGATGATACCTGTTGGGAGAGAGGAGAAAAGGTTAGTATTTTTTTTGTCATACTTGTGTCAGGTATTTGTGGAAGAGACAGGAGTTTTTAGCTGTTTCTTGAATATAGCGAGGGATGCAGCAGACAGAGTTTGGAAGATCATTCTACCAGCAAAGGGATAGTGAAGATGAACCTGCAAGCAAGTGATTGTGTGCCCTTTGAAGAAAGTATCACAAGGTTACATTCTTTCGCTAACTGTAGGTATCTGGAAGAGGTGCAGATGGATGAGTTTGTGAAGATAAGTTGGTGCAGAGCAAAGGAGAATGGAGATGGAGAAAAGGTTTGAACTTGATGCGTGCAGCAACTGGTAGCCAGTGAAGGGAAATGAGTAGAGTTATGACATGGGCTCTTAAAGCTTTTTGAAGACCAATCAAGCTTCTGCGTTCTGAATTCGTTGTAGTGGTTTGAGTGCCTGTGCTGAAAGTCCAGCTAACAGAGCATTGCAGTAGTCCAGCCAAAAAACGAAAAGGAACAAGGAGCTGTGTTCAGTGATATAAGGCTGGATTTTCCTGATGTTATACAAGGCAAATCTATGAGCGTGTTGTTTTGGGAATGTGGTCAGATAATGTCAGTGGGTCATCAAAGACTACACCAAGGTTTCTGACTGTAAAATTGTGTAAGGCAGTAGGGTTACCTGGAAAGTCAAGAAAATCAGTCTTGGCTATGTTGAGTTGTAGGTAGTGTTTTGTCATCCAAGCCGAAATGTCTTCCAGACAGATGGGTATGTGTGCCTGTGTCATTATCAAGGGAAGGAGAAGATGATCTGGGAATCATCGGCATAGCAGTGATATGAGAAGCTGTGTGATTGTGTAATAGGACCTAATGATGTGGTGTAGATGGCTTACCTCTCCACCACACCCTGAAGGATCTATCAGAGACGCTACTGCTGTCTCTTGCTGACTAATCACTTCTCCCGAGTTACTCAAGTCTGCAAGCAGTTTATATATTCTTACAGTCGCTGAACACGCCTTTTTAAAACAAAGCCTATAGCATATAGTGTGAGTAGAAGGATTCCACGGAAGAGCAGTGAGGCGTTTTAAAAGTGTAAATGTCAGGATCCTTGCTTCCTGTTCTAAATCGTTCTTGATTATCTTGCCAGGATCCTGACATCCCCTGTGTTATGTCAGAGCATGTTGTTTGGATCCTGACTCATCCTAGTCTTGGTTCTCGTTTCTTGGAGTCAGGATCTAAACTCATGCTCTGGGTCCTTATTTTATTTACATTCACCATGTGCTCTCCGGTCCCGCGTCTTGGCCCCGCCCCCGTGTTTCCCCTTTAAGTGTTGTTAGCGGTTTATTTCTCTCACCTGTTTGTCTTTGTCTTGTTTCTATTTAATGCCCTTGTGTTTTCTATTTTGTGCCGGTTCGTTTCTCTGACTTGTCGGACAGAGCTATTACCTGTCTTGTCTGTCTTTTTCCGTGGTTTTTGCTCCGGTTTTGTTTCGTTTTTGCTCCGTGTGTTGGAGAGTTTTGAGTTGTATTTAAAAGACTATTGTTTCTCGTTTTGCCCCCTCGTGGGTTCTTGGTTTATTTGAAAAAATAAAGACCTTTTCTGTTATACCGCTGTCTGCGACAGCGTTCGTTTCTCGTGACCGTGACAGTAAATGTATTAACGAGCAACACAAGTATTATCTAGGACTTAAGGGCTTAAGCTTCTTGTTAGTAAAGCGGCATGAACCAAGGTTTTAAATACAGCAAAGCCGTATTAATAAAAACACTTCTGTGAAACTGTGGCATACTGATTTTTTTTCTGTCCCATATCTATGCATTTTTATTGTAATTTTAACTTTTTCATAATTTTTACTAAAATATCTGCTTTCATGGAACCTAAACATTGTAATTTCTGCATTTCTACGTTTCTACATTAAATGCTTGTAAAAAGAAACATTGTCAGCTTGGCGCTATGGGGAAAGCACTTCAGGCGCACCTGAGTCTGAACACATGGTAAAATCAGGCCTATTTAAAGGCAAGTTCAAGGTTGTGTGACATAAAATTGTGCAGCAAAAAGCCTTTAAAAAGCACCTGCAAAATACATCATCAGCTTAGGTCTAAAGAAAGGTTGTGCAGGCGAGACCGAGATGTAGCGAAGCGATGAAGCATCTCGTTCCCCATCTCAGGCAACAGGGTTACATACGTAAGCTGAGACGTTCCCTTTCGAGGGAACTTGATGCTGTGTCAGCTTGACGCTATGGGAAAGTAATACCCACTACACCACAGGGAAGGCCTGCCCCAGATGCTGTGTAACATAACTTACATAAGAGCACAGAACATAAGAGCAGATTTAGACTTATTAACCCAGGACGACCTGAGAGCCTGGAGTCTAAACTATAAAATCTCATAAATGTATGCGGAGAGGACCAGCCTGCCGCAGTACAAACATCACTTAAGAATGCTCCCCTTGACAAAGCCTGAAGAGGCGCTCCTGAAGGAACTCCAGCACTGAACCAACAGGGCTGTAAACTGGGTCAGCATGGTGTTGCCCACATCACGACACAAAGAGCTGCCACTTCAGGGCATACCGTCTCCTAGTAGATGGGGCTCTGAAACTCAGAATGGTCTCTACAACCTCAGCTGAGAGACCAGAATTTAAGAGCTGGCTCCCCACAGCGGCCAGACCCACAGTTTCCAGATCTCTGGCCAGGGGTAAAAGATCGACCCCCGAGCCTGGGATAGGAGGTCCCTCCAGACTGGGATCTCCCAAAGAGTCCCATCCAGGAGAGACATTATGTCTGAGAATCAGACCCGGGTCGGCCAGAATGGCGCTACTGGGGGAAATGTCTGTACCATGACTGAGTGCAAATCTACTTCCGCTCTGCCATAACTCTGCCAAAGGACTTCCAGGGTCCTCCCACTCACCACGGACTTGGCGGCCATCAAGAACCGCATCCCAGCCCGTGAGGGAGGCGTAAGAATCCTGCGACAGCATAACGCTCCTGTTACAGGCCCCCACCAGTTTTCTGCTATATCTCAGTGGTTTAGAGTTCCTCAGTGTTGCCAAATTAGTATAAACAATTTCTGGTCATTTGTGTCCATTCCAATAATACCTATATTAAAATAATACCAGTAAACAAAAAAATAATACCACAAGCACATGACCCAAAACATGTTTAATTGCACAAAGTGTATAATTACACACTGTATGAACTCCAAATATCCAAATTTCTCTACTCTGTAAGTTTGAAGAGTGGATCCTCACTGAAGACTTGCTTGAGGATGATGTTTTGGATGTTGGACTGTGCAGGGCACTCAGGGGGCATAGTGCTTGGATAGGGGTAGATGGTCGGTTCCCTCTGTCCTGGAATCTGAGGGTCAGGGTGGAAAGGGAGGGTGGAGGCTTGCTCAGGTCCTGCGGCAGGCTTCTCAGGAAAAGATGGGAGAACCATAGGCTTATCCATGGGAGGCAAGACATGGACCATCCCCTCAGGGCTTCTTGCTATGGTTTTGTTCTTGTGATCGTGGTGGTGATGTTCATGCTCATGGAGGTGTCTGTGCTTGTGCTCATGGTCCAAGACCAGCTCATGGTCATGTTCATGGGTCTCCTCTTTCTTGTGACCATACTGGTGGTGTTGATGCTCCCATTCAACCTGGCCATGCTCATGGGCCTTGACATAGTGGGCGTGGGCATGGTCATGATCATGAGAGTGATTGTGGGAGTGGGCATGTACGTGGCCCTTGCCATGTGCATGTGTGTGGTGGTGGCCCGAACCATGGCTATAATCATGGCTGTGATCATGGCTGTGTTTGTGGGGTTTAGAATGATCTTGGACATGGTGTCCAGGAGGTGCACCTGTGCTGCTGTGGCTGTGGTCCAGTTCGCTTCCAATCAAGTGTTTCTTCTTCTCTTCTTCAGCTGCCTAAAATAATCAAATGTTTATTGAATCACAATGTGAGCGCAATCAAAATACACCCCTTTGTGTTACAGAAAATAGTCGATCATGAGCACATTGTATGCTCATTTACAATAACAAATGTGAATTTACGCTACTGCTAGAAATCAGTAATCTTACCTCAGACTCAAAGATTTCACATTGAACATTGAGATGTTCCTCCCTGGTGACTGTCACAGAGTGGGAAGCTTTGCAGAAACCTTTGTGCTAAACAAGTTGAAAGATTGGGGGTAAATGTGAAAATAGATGCAATTTCTTTATAAATGTATAAATAACAAATGCAACATAAAATGACTGTATTTGAATGTCTCTTCATATCACTTACCGCAAACTCACATGTCATGACCTCACATTTAGAGATATCAGCAATATTGGTTTTAGAAGGGCAGACTGTCTCCTGAATGGTGAACTCTGCATTATGGAATCTTCCAAAATCATACTACAAGGAAAATCAAATTCATATTATACAACGTTCTGTACACAAACAGCTTGATTGCTAATTCTTTCTCACATTTAATCTTTTGTCCTTTTCTTCTTTTTGTTTGCTTACCTGAGCAGAACTTCTTGTAATGTTTAGAGGAACAAAGTAGTTAGCCAGTCCACTCTCTTTGTTGTATTTCTCCATGGCCATCTTCACTGTCTTCAAAATCTCTTCATGATCCTTAGGGAACTGTGCAGGGCAGTCTGGACACCGTTCTCTTACTTTGGAGGCAGGCACTGCCAAAGAAGAGTCATTAGAAGAGTAATAGATTTCCTTTTCTGTGAAAAGAAAATCTATATATGACAATAAAGCCCAGCTGTGCTTTGGGTTTGGTTGTTACCTGGCTTCACAATACAGTTGTATTTGTACAGGCGGTTCACCCTGTGAACTCTGTTCATATATATAACTGCCTTACACTGTCCATACAGCTGTGGGTTGAGAAGGTTATGACACTTCTGAAAACATAAAAAGTTATTTCTAAGATGTTATGAATATAAAAGTCATACTGGGTATTCCTCAGGGTTTCGGGTTTCACAGTTTTTCCAGTTCTTCTTGCTGAGGACATGACAGTTGGTTTCCAAAACATTAAAGGTAAGATAAAAGACAACTCCTGAATCACCCTATGAGAGAACAAGAAAGAGAGAAAGAATTTTGTGTTTAAAAGAAGCATTTTCTTTTACAATTTACAGACCTAGTGCAATTCCAATCTGATAGCAACAACAATAATACAGATTGTTAATGATATTCATTGTTTCACATGAGAATAAATAAAAGCTCATCTACAACTGTGCAAATTGTTTCGTTACAACACCACTGGGTTAAAAAAACAGTAAACCATTCATCATTTTGTAATATTTCAAATCAACCAAGACTTTGCTTTAATCTTTTTAAAAAAAAAATAACAGCACAATTTCACATTCTTCTGACCCATTAATTTTACTTCTCCTGCTTATATATATTATCATTTTTGCTTCTAAGATATATATAAAATGTGTTTTGTTATGTGCATGAGTTTCTAGTTAAAAGAAATTTGAAAGGCAAATGTGTTAAAATGAAGGTGAAAATTGAAATGTTTGCTTTATAATGGTTGTTTCTGAATCAAAGTATCCAAATGAACATACGAACAACAGTAAGAAAATAAAAAGACTCACATGCTTCATCTGGTGAACATTTCTGAGTTGATCAAGGCTAAATATGTAGCCTTCTGTGCGGTCCAGGTTGATTTTATTCAATGCTTCTGCGGCAGCACTGTTAGCTACAGTGTCTTGACAGGATCCAGGGGTCAAAGTGTCCAAAGGGGCCCCACAGACACAAAGGAAGGCCATCATCAAAACCACATACTGTTTCATGGTGGAGCTGTGGATCTGCCTTTCGTTCAGACACAGCAACAAAGTCCAGATGTGTAAGCAAACTTATATACACATCCTGCAGAAAGCATGGCACAACCCTTGAACAAGTCAGTACACAATACTATCTCTCCTAGATCATCTGATTTAATCATAATCCTAGGTCCTGTCCACCCACTCTTATCATTGGCCTCCAAAACAACCAGTTATCAAATCATTGATTAAAAGGGAACATGTTGCAACATGCTGTAAAGCTGCATAAGTGATTTTTTTGAGAAAATACAAATAAATTTGTCATTGTCACTCATTATTTATTCTTGCATTATGTAAAAACAGTAATATTGCTGTAATATTTTCCTGTAATAATAGTTTAAAGTGGCATTTAACTGGTTTATTCAAAAGTGAAATCACCACCATCTTTTTTTTACCACATCTTTAAAAAAAGGTGTTTCTTTACAGTTTTTATGTTTTTAGCTTATCCTCTTATATTTGTCTCATCAATCCTTATGGGAAAAAATGTATTAAAAGTTGTTAATTTTGTAGAGAAAAAATAGCTTACAAAGTATAATGCCATTTTAAATGTAACGCTTAAGTAAGAAATGTCACAGGATTTAATAATAATGAAACACAATGAAACTTACACTAACTTACACTGAATCTATTTGACTTATAAGTATATACTTTTAAAATGTACAGTGATAGGATGTAAGCAATAGCTTAAGGGTTAGGTTTAACTCCAACTTCATGCTTATTTATAAAGCACATTTTATAAATAAGAATGAACAATCCAGTGGACCAAAGTGCTGTACAAAGGCAAACCTATCAATAAATGTAACAATACAAAAGACTAACCTCACACTAAAATATAGTTACACACATAATAAATATACAAATAATCACACACACAAACAATAGAGAACCATTTACTGTATGGCAAGAGACTAATAGAAAAATCCAGTGAAAAGCCAGTGAAAATAACTGAGTTTTAAGCATGGATTTAAAAAAGGCTATGGATTTAGCATATCAACATTATCAACGTTAACTGTAACATTGTCAAATTCTTTGTCTTCTGATCAAATGTTTAGATAAGTTTATCACAGGAAACTTTTAAACTACTTAAAGGAGGTCTAACTTAGATTCATTCCAAATTCATTTATATAGCACGTTTTTGCAATGTTGCATTGTTTCAAAGTAGATTTACATATAATGAAAAGAAACACAGAAAACAGGAAAATATATTTAACACATGGAAAACATGGGATACTAAGATTGTAATCATTTTATGAATATAAAGTTGACTGAACTGATGATAACTACAACACATTTGGAGCATTTGAATAAATGGGTGTGCATTAGAAATAAGGCCTTGTAGGTAATCGGCAAAAGTTTATATGATCCTTGATAGGCAGCCAGTGCAGTGTGGACAAAACTGGGCTAATATGGTCATAATTATTTGTTCTCGTGAGAACTCTGGCTGCTGCATTTTGAACCAGCTGGAGTTTTTGTATTAATTCTGCAGGGCAGTCACCAAGTGGGACATTGCAATAATCATGTCTTGATGCATGAATTAATATTTCTGTGTTTATATATATATAAATATATATAAAATAAATGCTGTGTTACAAATATTGGAAATGTGGTTTTCAAAGGACAAATTGCTAGCAAAAATGACGCCCAGATTCTTGGTTAATTAAGAATCACTTCATAATGTACGTAAGGAATTTGCAATAGTATGATAAAATATCTAAACATTGCATAATGAAAAGGGAGAGGTAGTAAAATAGTAAAATAATAAAGTCTGTAAGACTTTAGGACTATAGTTAGATCATTATATTTAAAGCAATATTAGGCTGACTTTAGGTAGGTTGATGTAACTTTCATTAGACATTTAACAAGTTTGTTAAATGATGTTGGGGAAATGATTTAGAAAATTGCTGTGGTCCTCATGATTGATTCTTGGGCATTGTATTTTTGTTCCGTTCCAGGTAAACATAGGATTATGTCATACTTGGTCTGTGGACTATGATCCTAACAGCTGTGGTCAATATCACCCATGTTTTCAGGTAATTGTGACCACGTTCTGATTGATTAAAAAGTCATATAATGCTTTTCTTATACATAAGCTTCATTTATGATGTTAGTTTTATCATTATTGGTTATGTTTTTTTATTGTTGTTCAACCTCTCTTTGACACTTAGTAATAAAAGTTACATTATAGTAATAAAAGTATAGTATATAGTAATATAGTAATAAGTTACTTTTGTGACAACAGCCCACTAAAATAATCAAGGAATTTGTTAGAAATAAACCAAAGCTCTTTGTTTTAATTATTGGATCTTTTTTACAAGGATATAAATATAAGTACAAGGTTTGAACTTTATCACAGTTTTGTTTAGAAACATTATTAACTCACCTTCTTTGATCAGTGATAGGCATCATGTTAAAATGCGGATGCTTGTGTGTTGATGTATTTACCTCTGTGATGTCAGAAAGTGTGCATGGTGCAGCTTTTTTAAACCTAGTTTTTATACATCCAAAGATCAAAGATTTCCATATGATACGACCCTTTTAATGTGCTGTACAAAGGTGTTGGTTGATTTGGTTTTTTTTAGATTTTTGGTTTTTGCTACTCTTCAGGTGTCCTAACTGATAATTAAAGGAATTGTTCACCCAAAACTGAAATTTATCACCCTCATGTATATGACTTTATTTTTATGCCAATGCCAACTTTATTAAAGTTGGCATTGGATAGTTAATATGAAGTTATATATGGTTTTAATTCTTTGTCGCATCAGTTTTGTGATATTGTGATACCTATGTACAAGTTGACCTGCAAAAATGGTCATAGCTGTGAGAGAATTATTTATTAACTCAATAAAGATTATTTATTGCCTAACCATGAATGCTCTTACACAGATGAATATCTTTGTAGAACATGATGTTCTGTAGATTTGAATGTTTGGCTTTTCAAACCTGAAATAATTTCAGGTCCCTCAAATAATTTAGGGTTAGTTACTGAGTAGGTGGAGGTGCAAAGTCTGGACGTCCCCTGCATATACGTGGTGGAGGAAAAGGGCAGATTGGATAAACAGAGGGGGGTATTTTTACAAAGCCATGACAGGGAAATTCATGGTGTTCCTCAGACATAGACTCTGGAACCCCTGAAGGGCCTTTTGGACAATGAGGTATGTCTTTTTCAGATTTGGGTGAATGCTCTGGCCGGCCTCTGTGACCGGGAGATTTGTCTTTATGGCCATGGTCTGCATGTTCTGGCCGGCCCTTTTGGTCTGGTGTTTTCTCCCTATGGCCATGGTCTGCATGTTCTGGACGGCCCTTTTGGTCTGGTGTTTTCTCCCTATGGCCATGGTCTGCATGTTCTGGGCGGCCCTTTTGGTCTGGTGTTTTCTCCTTTTGGTCATGGTCTGCATGTTCTGGGCGGCCCTTTTGGTCTGGTGTTTTCTTCTTATGGTCATGGTCTGCATGTGCTGGGCGATGTGGGTGAGGGTGCTCTGGGTGGTGATGATGATGATGAGGTGGGTGACCGTGGGACTTACAGTCTCGTCTTGAATGTGCTGGATGGTGCATGCGATGCGTTGAGTTCTGGAAAGGTCAGAACAATAGCACAACATAGTAAAGCAAGAGAACATAACCGGGTCTGGTTTAGGAAATATGTGTGCGATACATACCTGAGCTTCAAAAATTTCACATTCTACTGTTGGTTCCAATTTTCCAACCTTAGAGGATTTACAGAAGCCGAACTGCTATAGTAATAGAAAGATATTCAACAATGACTAAGATTAAAGGAGGTAAAGACTATAAATTACTCATTAATAGTTAATTATTGGTGGATGAAGCACAACCAGATTGTAAATGTATTGTTACTTACAGCCCGATCACATAAAGTCTTGCATGCTTCTCGGTTCTTTGACACGTCTTTGTTTGGACAGTCTGTCTCCACAATGACAAACTCAGCAAAGTAGCTTTGACCTGAAAACATCCACTAGAAAAACAGATGAATTTTTAGAAACATATTTTACACAAATATTTGGCCAATGAATTGCATTTATAAGAACTGAGAGGCATCACCTGTGTGCTGATTCTTCCCACTTCCATCAGTTTAAAATAAGACGCATGGTTAGATTCCTTGTTGAATTTCTGCAGGGAAGTCTTTACAGTTTCCAGACCCTGAGGGTCATGCAGGGGCAGAAGAGCAGGGCAGTCGGGACATTTTGCTACCAGCAATTCCCGAGAAGCTAAAGTAAAACACTGATTATAAGCATAAATGTAATTTGAAACAATATGCATTGATAAACAGGTTGCATGACTTGATTTTGTGTAGCTTTAAATAATTATTGTATAAAAGTGTGTAAGGTCATCAGGTTTTCCAAAAATGTCTTTGACCTCATTAGGTTATAGATTTGAACAGGTTTCATATATTTGAACAGGGGCTTAGATAGATAAGTGAAGGAAATATTAGAAGAAACAATCATTAAGTCAAATCATTAAAGATTTGTTTTTGGTTTAGCACCTGGCTCTGTGTCACAAATGTAGCTTTTCACAGCTGCTTTTCCCTCCACGCTGGAGACGGTCACATTACACTTTGCTGTCACTTTCTTTAAGGAGAATATAAAGTTGTCAAATGTTAAACTCATAAACATCTCTTTATTCAGTTAATTTGAAATAAGAGGACCTCTAATGCTCAGCTCACCGTCTCTGTTTCTGCTCTAATGTCACACTGATCTACAGGTTTTGGGTTCACAATATGACATACAGTTTCCTCTAAGGTCATTCTGAAGACCACCTCACAAGGATCAGCCTGCACAGAAACAAGGCAGTCTGTGTTATTATGAGTTCTTATTAAGCCATTATTTTTTTCAAACATCGTAAGTGCTTACACTAAAAATAATAATTTGACCATTTGAATTGACTGTATAAAACAAAGCCTTGCAACTAACCACGCTCACCTTCTCATCTGCTTCGCGACTGTTCAGGGAGACAAACTTGAACTTGTATCCATGGCGATGATGAAAGTTAATGAACTGCTCAGCTACACGTGTAGTTGTGTTGTCTTGATCTTTTTGGCACTTATATTCCACTTCACTTGCTGACGGGAGGCTGGCTGCGTACAGAGCTGAGACCAGGGCCACTATTATCACCAGCTCTCTCATACTGAACACGAACACGACCAGTAAATCTTCAACCAAAAAACAGACCTCCTCTTCTGTCTGGACCTTTATAATAGAGACCGTAAGGGGAATAAGCAAACAATTTTGTGCCAGTAAGACCTGCCAATGTAAATGAAACCACAAACAAATATAAGGAGAGACGATAGTTACAAGGGAATTATTAACAAATGCTAGACAGAAATTATTGTACTCAACACCAGTAATGTGTTTTGTAATACCATCATGCAAATCAACATCATTATGACATTTTCCAGTGATGTTTCTGGTTCCCATGACCTTGAACTAGATGTAACAGTAGTGACAAAACAACATGCCAGACAATTGTCAATGAACTTAATTCAAATTATTCTAATTATTCAGTGTATCAAGTGTACCACATATTTCAGCGTACTAATTTCAATTAGAACAAAATTGAATTAATATGAATAAATGAATGACTTGTAAAACATTTAAATGCACTTAAAATTACTATTTATAAAATCAGATGATAAAACAAAATTAAAAAAGACAGATTGTTAGGGTTCATTGAAAATCAATCGTGTGGGTGTTTAAACCACGCAGTCAGCATTCACAGATCAATATGTTGTCCTCAATGAACAGAGTGAAGGTAACTGTCCCTTCAAACACAGCTTGCATAATTTAGAAGACAAATTTGCTGAACTTCGGTAAACAGATGCTAATGTTACTTTGCCCGTGTTGGAGGGTATAAATGGAAAATGGATTGAATTTAACATATTGAAGATCTCAAGCACATTCACTTATATTAATCCAGGAAATTTAAACTGTTTCTCTAGAAAATGTGTGCAGAAAATCATGGAAATGTGTTCATTAACTTCATTAATCTTCCACCAATAAAGTCCATAAAATCAACTTCAGAACTGTGAACAGAGAACCACAGAACACAAATAAATTACAAAACACAAATGTAAAACTTAAATTTAAGACTTAAAAATAAATACAAAAAATACAAACCTCTTTACAAAAACTTTTTCCTTTATAATTTATTATAATTTCCTTTATAATTAAATTCTTCACTTGTAATGGTTAAAATGGAGATTTAGTTTTTACTGCTTTTCTCTGCTGTTAACAGATTTGTTCATGTGAGGATTTGAATCCTCTTTGTCTTCTGATGTAAAGTGTCAGATAATCACATTATCTATAATGTTATATTGTAAAGCCACATTTAGATATGATTAGTTTCTATGTCACCTTGATTTTGTCTGAATCAGCCATGTTTCTTCTTTTTCCACAGTAATTTAAAAAAATCTTTATTAAACAGTTTTAAATATAAACTGAATCAGTCAGCTTCTAGGTGAATCAAAAACTTTCATTAGAAGCAAAAAATAAATTTGACCATCAGATCAGATAAAAATACAACGGTACAGAGACTGTATACTATGGTATACTAATGCTATATGTATATAGCATTGCAAATAAAATACATTAAAAACTGCATATGTACTGCATGTGGAATCTATTTTAAAATGGACACAAGGAACTGGCCCACAAGGAACTGGCCCTTGTGTTTAATGTGAACTAATCAACTGTTCAGGGCATCCCTGGGGGGCAGCTCTTTAAAAGCTGGTCACAGCTTGGGACCAACAGCAGCAATGTCTAGTTCATTATAATTCATTATAATGTAGTTCCTTGTATAAACAAAGTCTTAAAAGATTGAACAAATTAATATTTTAAAGCAAAAACTTCAAGACATTGACTGTCTAAAGAAGACAAACTAAAACTGGAGATGCTACAAGGACAATACTCCTACAAGGAGTATGGTACTAAAGGTAAGGTACTAAATCATTATTTCCCACAGAATAACATTGTTTACTGTAGTTAACATCTACATTCCTGTTGCAGATAAAAGAGGACTGATTGCTGCCTTTAATCCAGAAAGATTACAAACAAGATTTCCCATCATTCATTCTTCATTCATCATTTCTTATGTATTTTACCATATTTAATTCATTAATTCAGTGAAGCATAATTTATTTCAATTTTCAGACATCACTAAATCCCTGTTGCAATGAGTTGTGGGATTATCAGATGAATTCATACTGTAGATCTGCACTTTTGAATTCACCAGGAATAGTAGACCATCCGGGAACTGGTTTGGGACACACTGATTCTGATTAATTTGAACAGGTTAAAATTACAATGGGCAAAAACACAGATCACATGGCTGCAATACCACCAAATACTAACATTTACCAACTAGAAAACAAAAACACTGACACAGAAACAAACTAATCAAGGCTAACAAGGTGAGAACAGTTAGGGTGGGTCAACAAAGACAGAACTGAAATAAGAGCCATAACAAAACTACAACAGAACAAGGAACTACAAAATAAAAGTACCCAAGTAAAGGGGTCACTTTCAATACATTTTCCAGAAATTAAAAAAATATCACAAACTGCACATTTCTTAATTGTTGGACATTTCAGTGTTTGGACCATCTTTTTACAAAATTCAGCAATGAAGCCTTGAGCCATAAACATTCACAAAACAGAAATCTACCATATGTTAAAACCATGCTAAAGTTAAAGAGTCTCTGTCTGTAGTCTCTGTTTATGGGTCTGTCTACGGAAATGGTATCTGCAAGGATTTCCAGTCAGGATTAACACCATACTACAGTATGGAGACTGTTCTTAGAGTGACAAATGATTTGCTCCTGTTGGCTGATCGTGGTTGCATCTCTCTTCTACTATTACTTGACCTTAGTACACAGCCTTTGACACTATAGACCACAGCATTTTATCCTCTTACTCTTAAATATTATGTTGCCATGAATGCACTGGCATGGTTTAAAAAAAAAAATCTCTCGGTTATGTATGTCACCTTGAATCCCTGAGAAAGGAACAAGACACTGCATCTGTTTTGACGCTATGGGGAATGCCTTCGGTGTGACCGGTGTCTGAATCTCATGTCTAATCGGGCAAATGTAATTGGCTCACAGAAGTACCTGATGAGCATCAGGTGCGCTCTTGAGTATATTAGGGCACCTGTAAAGCTCGTCATCTACATCTCAGGGAACCAAGATTACACCCATAACTGAGAGACGTTACCTTTCAAAGGAACTCAACACTGCATCTGGTTCGATGCTATAAGGAATGCAATACCAACTGCGCCATGTCAAGGAGCGATAGGCATTACTCAAACGTCCTACTCACATACTGCTGGTGATAAAAATACCTCTCTCTGGGCTCTGACACTGCCTTTGAGAGGGTCTGCTTAGTGCAAGCCGCAGCTTTGCCAGCCTGTCACCAAAGGAGCGGGGGACCCTCTGTATTGAGGGTGCCAAACACTCAACCCGAGGACTGACATTTGAGGGAAGCTGGTAGATTGAGGCTTCAGCCGCTCAGGCATCGTCGTATTGACCAAGCTCTAAGAAGAGTCAAGGACCTTCTAGAACCTTAGGGGGAGTGGAGTTCTGCTCTACCCGCATCTTGCTCTAGGGAGGGCAGAGGTCCCGCCGTAATCACCAGTATGGGTACTACTCTGCATGCAACCCAGAGGAGTCAAGTTCATAGGTGAGCTTGTGTATGACCAGCTACAACCACGCAGAACTAACAGCCTCTTTTACCTTCCTGAGGATCTTAAGGGGTAGAGGACCCTTCACAGAGAGGGTGCTACTCTACTTAAACCCCAGAGAACCAGCACTGCAAGGGGAGCAAGTAATAACTAGCTGCCACCCCTTTGAAACTTCTATTTTCTCTGATATAATCAATACACAAACAGATTACGTTTAGCAATTTAGATACCAAAAAGTAATGAGAAAAGAAAGTGAGAAAAGAGAATCAGCTGGTCCAAAATGCAGCAGCCTAAGTTTATACAAGAACAAACAAGTATGACCATATTAGCCCAGTTCTGTCAACAATGTACTGGCTGCCTATCAAGGATCGTATAAACTTCAACATTTTGCTGATTACTTACAAGGCCCTGAAAGGTTTAGCTCCTCAGTATCTGAGGGATCTCCTTTGTTATTACAATTCTTTATGTGAAAGTGAAAGTGACATTTGTCAGATATGGTGACCCATACCCGAAATGTGACGAAAAACTCCAATGATGTATAGATGGAGAAAACACCTTGGGAGAAACCAGGCTCGACCAGGAGGGCCAGTTGCCCTCTGGCATGTTAAAGCTGCAATTTGTAACTTTCTTGTATATAATGCGGAGAGTTGTTAGTAAGGACTTATAATTATTTATCGATTTAAAACTGTCAGGTCTGATTTTGTGACTATGTCAAGCAATGAGAAATATTACCAAAAGACATGGCGACAGAAGCATAATGTTACTAATTACAGCTATAACATCACACTGCTGTGACCAGGCAGGGAACAAAATTATAGAAACTAACTAGGCTGAGGTATGTGTTAAGATAATATTACGTTTAAAGTACATCAAATCTCAGATGATCTGTCCAAGGAGTCATACCATCCTGTCCCCCACCATCTGGTCTGGATAAATCCAGCTGACCACATAAATTAATGCAGCCTAACAATCCCTTCAGGGGTCTGAGTAATAAATCCATAGTGTAGGATAAATTAAACATACTATGTGTAGGATAAATTAAACAGGTGGGTCTTTACCCAACACCGGGAAGACAGTTTTTTAGAGTTTGGGTGCCAGATAAAAGGATTTACCTCAGGGTATTATCAACTGGCCAGAATTTTCATATACATCTTATTTAATACATATGTCAGGATCTGAGATAGGAACCAAACGGAGATTCAAATGCAGGTTAATTTTAATTAATTTTTTTAACAGAAGAAATAATTCAACAACAGGCAAAGGTCCAACAGATATTAATGATGTCCAGCACGCCAACAGACAGACAGAAGATTGGAGACCAGATGGTGGAAGGAGGGAGAGGGCAGGAAACCAGAGTTGCAAAAAGAGAAAGAAAAACAAAACACAAAAACAAGCCAGGAGTCTAAACGCTGGACACAGACTAAACTTGACAAGACAAACAGTCAAGAGCAATGGCAAAACCAAAACAATCCAACACAAGACAGAGTAGACTATAAACATGAGTAGACTATAAAGGAAAATAATGAGGGAGAACAGGTGGGGAGAATGAGTAATCAGGAAACAAGGAGGAGGCACTAACAAAGAAACAAGAGGGCAGGGAAGATGTGACAATGACAGTTGAGCACGACAAACTGTCAAAACCATGTGCACAAAACACAGCAAAACATGCAGACAGTTCATAAGGACAAACAATAAACCTGAGCTGATTGGACCATGACAATATATGCATGATAAATCATATAATCTGGTTAGATAATATTTTTAATTTAACGGATTTATAAGATATAACTAAAAAAGTAAATGGTGATGACTGATTACAATATTAAGTTTTAATAATGTATAACATTACATATAACAATTACTAATAGATTCATTTCTACTCATTATGCCAGAATCAATAATAGTAGTAAGATCATGTTGGTGATAAGTGCCTGCCTTACTGAGGACTGATGCTGATTATTTTAACCTGCTGGAAATCATTTTGTTTCCTGTACATTTGTAAATGTTGAAAAGCAAAAGAAGTATTCCTGTAGGACAATTAAAAAAGTGTTTAAAATATGAGTGGTGTTTAATACAGAAATAATACCAAAATAAGTGACCAAAACTAAAACATTAATTAAACTTGGTGTCTTGCAGGACAAAAAATGTATTAAATCAATACTGACATCGGAAAAACATTGATATGTTGTTCTCATGTAGATAAGGTAACCTTGCTCTCAAAACCGATCATATTCAATGAACTTGATTTATTCAGCAGGTTACTGTTTGCTAAGCCTAGATAAACAGAGCTATGTTGGTGTCCGAGGGGTTATTAACTTTGGCTAATTTTTGAGACAGGTTGCTATACCATGCAACTCATAATTTATCTGTAGTATACAGTAGAGAACAGCCCACTCAACATTTTCATGCACATTAATCTTAACCCAATCTGACATCCAAACATTTCTTTTTGATTCCAGTTAGTCTAGTAGGAATTCATGTAAATTGTTTTTAGTAAATTGTATTTATGTCTGTATTTAATAAGCTATAAAATGCTCTACAAAATGTTCCAACAAACTACTTTAAAATGTTGCAAGTTGTAACAAAGGGTAAAGACAAAGAGGCAAGATGCCTCTTCCATGACAGGATAATCCAGAGAACCATAGACACCACAGGCCTTATTCACAAAACATTTAATCTTAACACTTAACACAAGAGTTCTCCTGAATATCAGTAAATTTCTAAGGTAAGAGTTTTCGCTTAATGCCAAGTTTAAAATAAAAATGTTTAAAAAAATATTTTAAAAAGAGTTTCTTCATCACAGATTAAATAGTGCAATTCAAAATATTTATTGCATTTATGAGAAGGTTTAGCATCCAAGGCTCTATCGTCTGTTGATGTATAGTGTCCTTGGGCACTCAGACATCAGCATAACAGGGCTGGAGGTGTTTAATGCTGTTTTATGCAATATCATCCACCACTGACGGGTGGATGATATATACCTAGTTCATCTAAGCTGCATAGCTGCACTTTCCCTGTGACTAAGCATCGTGGTGTTGTCAAAACCTTGATCTTTGGAGTTTGGTTTTTGTATTTGTTGGTGAAATGACTTCATGTGTGATGCTCTACTAAATCGATAATACCCTCACAATTAAGGCCTTATTATTGTGAAATGTTTCGAAACTGTGTACGTTCCAGGGCAGTTTGATAGCAATAACCATAGAGTCCTTGTGACTACCCTAAGGCCTGTTTCACACCGCACACGTATCTAGTATGTTTGCGGTGCATATGCAATATTAATTAAATTTTTAAAATTTGTTAAAGATCTCACCAAGTGGAAATAATCAGTGTGTCTAAATATACATGTCTATACAACAATTTGATGACAGTAGTTTGAATGACAAAATCAATTTAGTTCCATAGTTTATCATTGTCAAATGTTAACAGTCAGTGGCTAGTCATTAGCATTGATTTATTATTCATCTACAGATATTAGGAAAGATATAACAGGTAAGCGCAGCACATTGTGCTGTCACCCCTCGTTTTTTATTTTATACACAGATTTTTATTTTATATTGTGTCTTAGCAACAGATAAAATAAAGGTATCTTTTTTACATTAATCCAAGTTTATGCCCTAAGCATCCATGAAAGACACAAGCAAAAGAATATTCTGTCTATCACTTACTTTGGTTTTTGAAAAACATATGTGATTGACAGGGTTGGGAGTAACAGAATACATTTCTTTCGTTACTTATTTTAATACAGAATATATATATTTGTAGTCCACTACAATTACAAATTAAATATTGGTAATCACAATACAGCTACTTTCCAGTATTTGAAAAGGCGTTAAGGTGTTACTTTGCTTTTATTGGCATTTATTTCATTTAATATTTGTAGTTGACTAGAAAATGTACCAAAATTACAATTTACAAATCAGTGATTCTCTTTCCAGTCCTGGAGTGCCTCCCCAGCACCACATATTTTGGATATCTCCTTCATCTAACTGTCACGGAAACACCAAGCTCCGCCCCCAGTCAACGATCCCAGTCACCACATTACTAATCACACTCACCTGTTCACCATTTCCCCAATCATCTTCTGCACTATCTACCTGCTATCGATCTCCCTCGTCTACATCGTCTTCCCTGTGTTCTCGATTGTCTGTGTGTGATCAGCAAACTCGCTTTGATACCAGCTCCTGGAATTCATCACTATCTCCTCCATTCACCACGATCTGGTAAAGGTAAAAGGTGTACCAAACCCCAGGCCCATGCAGCTGGACAATACCAGGCTGTCCTCGGCCGAACATCAACGTAGCCTAAACCAGAAGCTCTGCCTGTACTGCAGACATCCATGACATGTTTTGCAGACATGTCCCATCCATCCTCCATGACCCGTGGTGAGTGTGGTTTCTTCTTCCTCAGTCATGTATGTCCATTAACCACTGCTGTTCAACTCACTACTCCTCACCAGTGTATTCCAGTCAACGCCCTCATCGACTCTGGGAACCAATCATACAGGAACCAAGAATACTAAGGCGGACGCCCTGTCTAGACTACACTCTCCAGAAGATTTATCAGAGAAACATGAAACCCTTCTTCCTCCCAGTCTAAGTGTAAGTCCCATACAATGGTCCCTGGAAGATGACATAGCAGCAGCCAGTGTCTCTGACCCTGCCCCACCGGATTGTCCACCCAATCATACATACGTTCCTCGAAGTCAAAGAATGCCCCTCATCCATGCCATGCATACCTCCCCTCACTGGTCATCCTGGGGCCAATTGAACCCTCGCACTGCTGAAAGATTGCTTCTGGCGGCCTTGCTTCTCACCGACTTGCACGTTCAGGGAAGTGGCAACTGACGGCGACTTCACCAACTTGGAGGAATACACGGCATCAGTGACCAGCTATATTAGCAAGTGCATTGATGACGTCACCATCTCCAAGACCATCACCACACGCTCCAACCAGAAGCGATGGATGACTGCAGAGATGCGTGCGCTACTGAGGACCCGAGACACCTTCAGAGCAGGTGACAAGGCAGCCCTAAGAACAGCGAGGGCCAAACTGTCCCAGGATCAGAGAGGCAAAGCGCACACACGCTCAGAGAATCCATAACAACTTCGAGACCAGCAAAGACACACGGCGCATGTGGCAGGGCATCCAGGACATCACCAACTACAGGACAACAACACCTGCCTGTGACAGTGATGCCTCCCTACCAGATGCGCTGAACAACTTTTACGCTCGGTTCGAGGCACAGAATGACGTGACGACAAGGAAGACAACCCCTCCTCCCGATGACCAGGTGATGTGTCTAACCACGGCCGATGTGAGGAAGACTCTACACAGAGTTAACCCGCGGAAGTCTGCTGGTCCAGACAACATTCCTGGCAGGGTGCTCAGAGGATGTGCAGCCCAGCTGGCAGATGTTTTCACGGACATCTTCAACACCTCCCTGAGCAACACTGTTGTTCCGACGTGCTTCAAGACCACCACCATCATTCCCGTGCCAAAGAAGTCACCAGTGTCCTGCCTCAACGACTACCATCCTGTTGCACTTACACCCATCATCATGAAGTGCTTCAAGAGGCTCGTCTTGAGGCACATCAAGACCCTGCTGCCCCCCTCACTGGACCCCCTGCAATGCCTACCATCCCAACCGCTCAACAGATGACTCCATCACAACCACCCTCCATCTGGACCTCACCCACCTGGACAATAAAGACACATATGTTCGAATGCTGTTCATAGACTTTAGTTTAGCATGCAACACAATCATCCCTCAGCACCTGATTGGAAAACTGAACCTGCTGGGCCTGAACACCTCCGTCTGTAACTGGATCCTGGACTTCCTGACTGGGAGACCTCAGTCAGTCCGGATCGGGAACAGCACCACCACCACACTGAGCACTGGGGCCCCACAGGGCTGTGTGCTCAGTCCATTGCTGTTCACCCTGCTGACTCACGACTGTGTAGCAATGCACAGCTCAAATCATATCATTAAGTTCGCCGATGACACAACCGTGGTGGGTCTCATCAGCAAGAACGACGAGTCAGCTTATAGAGAGGTGGTGCAGCGGCTAACAAACTGGGGCAGAGCCAACAACCTGTCTCTGAACGTGGACAAAACTAAAGAGATGGTTGTTGACTTCACAGCACAGGATGTCCACTCTCCGCTAAACATCGGCGGCTCCTCTGTGGAGATTGTCAAGAGCACCAACTTTCTTGGTGTTCACCTGGCGGAGAACCTCACCTGGTTGTTCAACACTAGTTCGATAACAAAGAAAGCCCAGCAGCACCTGTACTTTCTAAGAAGACTGAGGAAAGCATATCTCCCCCCCATCCTCACCACGTTCTACAGAGGGACTATTGAGAGCATCCTGTGCAGCTGCATCACTGCCTGGTCTGGGAATTGCACTGCCTCAGACCGCAAGACCCTTCAGAGGATTGTGAGAACAGCGGAGAAGATCATCTGGGTCTCTCTTCCCTCCATCACAGACATCTAAACCTCACGCTGCATCCGCAAAGCCACCAGCATTGTGAATGACCCCACACACCCCTATCACACACTCTTTACACTCCTGCTGTCTGGTAAACGGTACCGAAGCATTCGGGCCCTCACGACCAGGCTATGCAATAGATTCTTCCCTTATGCTATCAGACTCCTCAATACACAGAACTGGAGCTGAAAGGAACACACACACTCATACACACACAACTGTTTATCCTCCACCTTGCATTATTTTGCACATATTAAATACTTTTTGCTGCTGTTAAATACTTTTGGCTGCTGAATACTTATAATGCACATAGTCATTGTCTACACTTATGTTAACACTTATATCTCTATTTCACCAGGATCACTCTGGAACAGGACAGTGTGCTGGTCGGCACTGCACTGGGACATACTATGTCCATTATCTGCCCCAGAAGTCATTGTACTGTCTTGTGCTGTCTGCACATGTTTGTACTTGTGCACTTTATGTATAAATTATGTAGCCTAGTAGTTCTGTGTTGTTCTGTGTTTTTATATAGCACCTAGTTCCTGGAGAAATGTTGTTTCGTTTCACTATGTACTTGTATATGGTTAAAATGACAATTAACTCTCCTTGACCCTTGGATTCCATCCCCAAACTCCAGCCCAGAGAGGTCGAGGACATCGCCCACAACATTGGATACTTCAGGAGCGTACCCTCAGAAGCGAGCCGTGAAGGGGGGGTTCTGTCACGGAAACACCAGGCTCCGCCCCCCGGTCAATAATCCCAGTCACCAGAATACTAATCACACTCACCTGTTCGCCATTTCCCTAATCACCTTCTGCACTATAAGAGCACACACTTCCCTCATGCACACTGTCTGGTCTCCAATTGGAAAAGGACTCATTTCCATGCAAAGTGTCTACCTGCTATCAAGCTCCTTCATCTCCCCTGTGTTCTCCATTGTTTGTGTGTGCTCTGATACCAGCTTCTGGAATTCATCACCATCTCCTCCATTCATCACAATCTGGTAAAGGACATCAGGTACATTACTATTCAACCTCTGTTCACTCAAGGAGTATTATTACATTGATACTTACCTGTTTTATTCTCTTCTGTGTATATCTCAATATACCACCTGTTTGGTACTTACCCATCTGTGTTCCGAGTCTACTTCCGTTACACTAACACACGTGATTCAACTCATCAGCTCATTAGTAGACCCAAATTAAGAGTATGCGGTAAGGAGACATCCAAATATGCTGTGCTAGGTGACGCTCAAGGATGGGTTTCAGAATTACTGAAATGCAATCTGGGGAGTAACCAGCAGCAAAACAGAAGTGTGTACATGTATACGATTACACAGGATATATTCTATATGACATATTTATATATGTCTGTGTAACAACATAAAGGGACTTCACCTTCAGAATAAAGCATTTCTACATCTTAACAAAAAACAGTTAAATATTTGAGGTTAAACACAAAAGTTTTAGTTTATAATTGAAAGTTACAAATTATATATTTTGGTCTTTTATTCTATGAGCATCCCCATGCATGTCAGAAAAACACGTTTGTATACATTTGTATATAAAATTGTTTGCTTTTATGTGTTTATGTGTGGAGCAGCAGAAATAATTTGAACAATGATCTTTATGCAGAGTAACAATGGTATATCTAATTCTGACATGCAATTGTTATCAGGTATTATTACATTTTAGAACAAATTCCATTCAAAGTATGCAAAATAGATAAGTCTTTCGTATAGTAAGACTTTTGATACTAGGGAAAAATTGTACTGCAAACAATAATACTAGATATTTTGGAACCCTCTTGAGTAAAAATCCTTAAAATTACATACATGTATTTGAGGCTTTTTTTTAAAGAATTTGGTATTTAGGCTTTTTTTAAAGTATGTTTAAGAGTCTTAGATTCTGTATTGTCTTTATTTCCCTTGGGACCTGGTGTATTAAATTATATATAGTAGCTCCTCCCTGACTCCCTCACGACAGCGCTGTTCCATCCCATTCAGTGCTTTAAGGGGCAACAATTCTCAGCTAAATGTTAAATGTTCAGTTACTTCCTGCTACTTTCTGAAGCATAGAACATTTAATGCTCCCCCAACAGGACAAAGTATCAATATTAGTGCCCCTTTCAGAGAAGCTGGCAGTGTGGAAACTACTGCCAAATATTTCTCCCTGGATCTTAAGGACAGTAGAGAGGGGTTACCAATACTGTTTGCCCACCACCCTCCGCGGTTCAACCATGTGGTTCCCACTGCCATGAAACTGGAACAGATACATTTACAGCTGCAAACTCTTTTGGGCAAAGGAGTTATGTTACCCTCCCAAATAGAGTGTCAGGGTTTTACAGTCTACATTTTTAGTTTCCAAAAAATGGGGTGTGTTATATGTCTATATTTTCATATAGAAATTCTGCCAGAACACAAGAAGTTCTTGTGGCTTACTTTCAGGAACGAAGCTTACCAGAATTGGGTCCTTCCATGTTGTCTAGCCTGGTCACCCTGCACATATGCAAAATGCATGGATGCAGCTCTGGCTCCGCTGCGACTCCTGGGCATATACTGGGCTAGTCTCAGGAGCTTGCAATTAGACAATTGGAAATGCAATTGGAATTTTGTCCTTGCTTATAACAAATCTCTTGGGGTTAAGATTCAACAACAAGAAATGCATTTTCTATCCTGGCCAGAGTACAAAGTATTTTGGGGTCACATGGAACTAGGTCCCTATGTGTGCACAGCTATTCCCATCATGTGTTGAGTCCATTCAAAGCTAGGCCAGTTTCAAAAAGTTATGGGTCTCATGGCGGCTGCTTCCACTGTGATACCGTTGGGTCTCCTGCACACTACTTCTCTCTGACTTCTCCAGCCCCCAGGTTTGGGTGCCATGGCCCATACATAGCCCGGTTTTTATATATTTCCACCGATCGCTCTGGCAAAGGTCCATTAGAACAGTTCTTGCCTCTTCTTCATATTGGTTTGTTGGCTTGATTTGGTTTTCAGATCTAATATCCCTCCTCACTGTGGCCAATTCCAAACAGGAGAGATCTTCTTGGAATCTTTACATCTGGCCCCTGAGGGGGATCAACTAAGGGATGCTGGGCTGCCAGCTGACATGGTGAACTATTTTAAGTGTTAGTCCTCACTCCAACAGAAGAAGTTATGCCCTTAAAAGATTTGTCTTTGAGAGATGGCCCAGTTTACTGCCAGACTGTTTCAGTGCTAAAGTTCTTGTAAGAAAAATTATCAGCAGGGATATGTCCTTCTACTCTCAGGGCCACAACCTTGTTTTGCCATGCTCTGAATGATGGGATTATAGTGGGAAAACACTCTTTGATTGCTCATTTTATTTGTGAGGTTAGATGGCTGAGGCCACTTATCAGAGTAAGGGGTCCTGGAACTGAGACGTTGTGCTGGAGGGCCTGGACAGAGCCACTTTGAGCCACTAGGAGCTAGAACTCATTCTAGCAGAGAAGTGTCATCTTTTAGGGCTTTGGCATTGCATTATGAAATACAGAATCTCATTCACACTTTTTCAGGGAACAGGGTTACAGTAACCAGAGACATTCTCCATTCAAGTTAGTCATCTCTGGAGAAACGAAGCTCATAGGAAATTCAGAAAAAAAACACAGTAAACAGTGACAGAGTGTGCAAAAAGACAGCAAAAAGTGTAAAGCCCCATTCATGTTTTACCAGGATGATATGATCATCAGGAAGTGCAAAGTGTGTTACTGAAAGACCAAAGGGTGCAGAGGAAGAAAGCACATGGGCACAACAACCAAAGCAGAACACAGACAGAAACAAAACAGCAGCAAACATGGCAGAACAGACTGGATGCTCTGGGTGGATTTAATATATGTGCCTTGTTGTCTTTTCTGCCCTTATGACATGAATATTTACCCTGTGAAAATAAGCATTCACACTGTGAAATAAATGTAAACAATCCGCAGTCATATGGAGATGAATTTGCCCATGTGATGTCACAAAACCCCCATATTTAAGACGTTTTTGGAGATTATTTACATAATCCCTTCATGATACCATATTTATGTGGTATGTTAATATGTATTTGTTTTGGTATAAATTTCACAATTTTAATAGTTTTCTTACACCTATTGTTTTTCTTCAGAAGATATTTATTAACCCACGGAATTATTTTGATTATATTTATGATGGATGTATGTGTGTCTTATTTTAAGCTGGAATGGCATGATGGTGAGTAAATTATGAGATAATATAAATATGTATTGTATTTGTCCAGTTTTCTGCTTGAACAATGAAGCGAGTTACTGTAACTGTTCTCGATGTTCTCTAAGGATCTGCAGGGATGGCCAAGTGTTGAGGTTTTGTTCACAAGACTTTTGTTACAAAACAATGTAAAAATCATTCTGCCCACACATTCATGTAAAACAATACATTGATTTAATTTTGTAAGACACTTTTGTTGTGAAAAGGCCATATGTAAGTTAGTGTCAATGGTCATTAATAGTAGTGAAACTTGGAAGATTGGAGCACTAGCAGGGAGACTCATACTTTGGACCAGGTAAATGCCAAAATTGTATTCAGCATTGTCTAAGTATTATTCTTTTCCAAATTATATATATAGATTATTCATTGTTGTACCATCATGTTTTGCAGGTTGATTTTTTATATAAAAGATGTAATGCAAAGCTTTGTAATGCAACATTTTAGACAGTTAGCCAAATATAACAGTACTTAGGGTACCACAAAAGCATTCTGTATTAGTATTAATGTATCATTTACATTACATTTACATTTATTCATCTAGCAGACACTTTTATCCAAAAAGCTTTATATACAAGTGCAGAATACAACAAGCGAGTCAACCTGAAGAGGCAACTAGACACAATAAGTGCTCACAATATCAAATAAATAATTGCAAGTTTGAAACTGTAACGAAGGGGCGCAGGCGGTAGGATCCATTTGCAGCACTTTATTAGAGAATAAAAGACAGGCAGGGCAAAGGCAAAGGCAAAGGCAAAGGCAAAGGCAAAGGCAAAGGCAAAGGCAAAGGCAAAGGCAAAGGCAAAACGATAAGTAGGCAGGGGTCGAGGCAGGCAGCAAACAATCAGAAACGATAAACAAACGGTAACAACATTATATAGTGATGGTAACAGGAAACAGGTGTAGGTAATCAGTCACAGGCATGCAGCCTCATGGGAAATGGAGTCTGAATGAAAACACTAATATTCAGGTGAGGGTTCCCTCTGGTGGTTCGGAGGAGGCGGTACGGGAGCCTCCACCGTAACAGAAACTAAATAAAAAAACAGAGTAACTAAATAAAAAAAGTTAGTTTTAGGTTTGATATTCACTTTCCCCTGTTTTTGTTTAATGAAGGCGAAGTCTTACACACATATCAATACCACCATTAGTTTTAATATTATTCAGTTATTGTATATGACATTAAACATCTACTCAGAAAGTCCAAAATGTACGAAGTTGCATATTTATGCCCGAGAACATTCTGCAAAATTCCACAGTTAAAACGTTGACATTGTCCACGTAATTAAAATGATATTATAATAACATACAAAGATTAATTACATTAAGTAATATAAAGTAATAAATCACAAAATAAAGTCTGCATTGGGCTCACAAAGAGATGCCTGGCTTATTACAGGTAAGTAATACCTTTTTTGCACTTTAATAATTCACCTACATGTCTGTAGGTGTCAAAATGACAATTTGTCAAAATGACAATTTCCTGTTTGGCAGAGCTAATGGATATAATTTTGAAAGCTGTCTGGCTTGATGAGGAAAATACATGTACCAAGTTTGGTGATTGTAGGCAAAACTAACCTCATTAAATTACACATAAAAGGGCACTACAGAGCCCACCCACCACACTCATGTCTAAGCTTTTAACCACACCTGACCACTATAATGCTTGTGCCAAATTTCATGCCATTTCAAGCATGGTAAGTACCTCAAATTAGAGGTCTTCTCGGGTCCTAAAATCCATACCTGACCCAAATTGACCCGAATCACTTCTTACCCAAACCCGACGCGCATAAATAAATTTTTTACAAGAAAAACCGACCAGAGACAGACAGAATAAAATTAAACCTGAGTCTGACCTGACCCGATGGCATTTATTTTTGAATCTAACTGGACCCTAACGTAAACGGCATTGACGTGTGCACAGCCTGCAGCCCCACAGTCAGTCAGGATAAAAATCCCACTGCTCTGCTGACTTATTTGACCGCTGCTCCGGTACTTTCATTTATTTATTTATTATTACTTTATATTGGCCAGGTCTCAAGGGTTTGCTACATGGCATCAAAATATCGTGTTAGCATATATGAGGTGCTTACAGCTGAGACTCAACCCCAAGAAGAGTATGCTTTCTCCTGTTCAGAGAGCTACTTTTCTAGGGGTAATTTTGGACTCCACTACAATGCAAGCACAATTGTCTCCTGCACGTGAGTCGATCTTCGAGCGCTCAGGTAGGCCGACATCTGACAGTCCTCCTGATTTAGAGGCTGTTAGGGTTCATGGTGGCAGCAGCCAATGTGATTCCATTCAATCTGTTGCACATGAGACCGTTTCAGTTCTGGCTAAAGATAAATGGGTTCCATCCCAAAATCCTACTCTAGGAGCGTTATGCCATCTCAGGATTCTTCAGTGAAAGCTTCCCTCACGGGCTGGGGTGCAGTTCGTAATGGCCGCCCAGTCCATGGTCAGTGGGAAATGAGGGCAGTGTTTCTGGCTCTGAAGCACTTCCTCCCACACCTCAGGGGTCAACATGTCCTAGTCTGTACAGACAACACCACAGTGGTCTCGTACCTGTATCACCAAGGAGGACTGCATTCGCACCCCCTGTTCAGGCTGGCACAGCAAATCCTTCTTTGGGCAGAGACCAGGCTGCTCTCTGTCAA
This sequence comes from Chromobotia macracanthus, assembly GCA_036877525.1. Lineage (NCBI taxonomy): Eukaryota > Metazoa > Chordata > Actinopteri > Cypriniformes > Botiidae > Chromobotia > Chromobotia macracanthus. The sequence goes on from JAZGTH010000106.1 coordinate 1,918,149, forward strand.
AGCAACAAACATTCTAGGGCATGCAAATCTGGGAGCAGATATCCTGTTGAGGCAGGGGCTGAGAGACATTTCTAGTCATAAATTAAATTAATGGTTAGACTCAAGTAAGGTTCTGAATTTTGGCCATTAGAAGTTATAGCAAAAACGTAACAATCTTGTGTTCAATCTTGTTGCAGCATTCAGAATATGATGGGTATGTTTGCTGTTGGGCATATCATAATAAAGATCAGCTACTTTAGGCAGTTGTTCAAGCCTTTGTAGCCTCTGGATACGTGATTGTTGCTGATGCACTTACATGGAATCTCCACATAGGCTGACTGTCAGCAATCTCTTTGAATGCTTTCTTTTGCATAATTCAGGTATAAGCTGATTAGTTACAGCTAGTTGGTAATGGACACTGGCAGGAGCTCACCTCTTTTCCTTTGTGCCCTGGTTCACACAGAAACTCTGGGAATGAAGAGATAGACTATACCTGAATGGTATATTCCACAAAGCTAGCGGAAACAGGGGATCTCTGAGGGAGGAAAACAGAATAAAAACTTAAATAAAATCTGTTTTTTAGATAAAACAGCATTAGTTCACCCAAAAACATACAATTAGATGAATGTTCACACAGCTTCATATATTACAAGCATAAAGTAACTAGGAGCTATCCAGCACCAGAAAGAATTACAAAGCCCCCTAAAAGTTTAATAAAAATAGTTAAGTCTTCTGTAGTGGGAACTGTGTGACAACAGATGAAAATAACTGAAAATCTGAAATCCTCTAGAGTGGCATGGTCCCACATCATTGCCATAGAGTACAGTCCAATATTTGGGATTTTAGAATGTCCAGTGATGTCACATATTGCCAGACTGTGCAGCACACAGACCAAGGCACACTGGATAAGCGGTTTTCATATTCACAATAGCCAACTGTGTCATATTGTATGTCATAACAGAGTTTTGTACTCCTTGTTCCTTCAAAATAATAAAAATTCACTCTTTCAAAACATTAAGGGAATCTGATCGAAAAGCCTTTTTTTCTGCTCTGTCAAGTTTATGCTTTTTCTTTTGTGCCTCTCCCTTTTTTGGCAGTTACACTTATAGTGGCTACATTTGGGTTGCTACAGTCCCTTTAGGGTTCTGGTTTATTTGTGCTGTGTTTGGTGGTCTGAGTCTTCTCCCAAGTTTCCTTCCTGCCCTTATCCAGAGTCTCTTGCTCCAGCTGCTTGCCTGTCCTGGTCTTTGTGCATACAGCTTCCCACACTATGTTTCCCTTGACTGACTTCTGCAGGTCCTGTTACTTCTGCTCTTACCTCTCCTTGCCTGCCCAAGGCTGCCTTTCTGCTCCCCTTGACAGTTGACGACTTGAGTTGTACTGCTCCATTCCCTACCTGCTGCCCTAATCAGTTCACTCTTTCTGTTGGACAGGGTCCTCTTAATAAGACACCTCTATTTTGCAGGGGGAAAGCTACAATATGATTGTGTTTTCTTTATGCAGCAAATCTCCAAAACTCAATAACTCACTTTGCTGTTGTATCATAAGACATGAGGCAGTATGTTTAGGATGTTTAAGTACAAGAGGACCTTTGACACCTACCTCTGGTGGAGCTTTATCCCACAGGAGGTTGGAGACATAAATGGGCTGCTGCGAGCTTTGGCTGGACAGTTGATGTTGCCTGTCAAGGTGGCAACCCAGGAACATGTTGGCATACACCAGTGGTGAGGGAGACTGTCAGGTGGAAGAGGCCTTTAAGGATTGATTAACCCATGGGACTAGAACTCCTAGGACTTTAGGTCAGAAGAAGTGAAATCCCTACTTACCAACCAGGTTAACGTGTGTGTCTCTCTACTCGGGATATCTGTCTGTGCCTGCCCTAAAAGAAGTTAAGTCCCAGATACACTGGCCCCTTTCCTATCATCCGTCAGGTCAACTTGGTCTCCTACAAATTTCAATTACCCTCTCAATACAAAATCCATCCCACCTTTCATGTATCTTTACTTAAACCTCACCATCCCTCTGTTTCTATTGCCACAGAGCCTGGTCCAGAAGAGAAACCCCCCTCCGCTTGTCCCAGCGCAGTCTACACTATGTCATATATGTCAATAAATAATTTTATACACCATCATCATCCAAGTCTTGTATATTGTAACAGGTTGGTTACCAGTTAGGACACACGTGTCTCGTAGTAAGTCAGACATTTCCTGCTTTTCTTTTGGCCAATCAATATTACATTTTTATAATATCCAAGTTGCAACATCATCAACATGCAACATTATAGCATGTATTCAGCTATTATACTCCTCCCCTGTAGCATCTGTGCACACTAATGCAACACATTCTAAAACCTTTCGCCTTTACTGAGGCACGCGCCAAGGTTGCCCCCTTTCGCCTCTAAGGTGTAGATATTGTAGAATGTAGATATTTAGTTACAGCCATCTTTAGAAAAAAATTAAATTCTTTGCTTGATGTCTGTAAGGCAGTTATAGAGAGATGGTCCTCTCTTCCAATATCGCTAATTGGCCAATTAATTTGGTTAAGATGACAATTTTGCCCAGATTTTTATATCTGTTTTAGCATATACCCATTTTTATTAGTTTTTATTATAAGTCTTTTTTAACCACTCTGAATCAGACAACCAAACTTATTTATTTGGGGCAGAAAAATGTGCAAATTAGGAGAACAGTTCTTGAACTCCCAAAGTCCAAAGGCGGCCTTGCTTTACAAAATTTTCAGCAGTATTACTGGGCCTGTAATATCAGCAAGCTTCTTTATTGGGCTAATTCCTCAAGAATTCTTGAATATCCAGTCTGGGCCCCCAATAGAATTGTCATCCTCTAAATTTTCCCTTCATGCTGTGATTTGCTCTCAGCTTCCCAAAAATATTAAAAATGTTTCAGACAATTTAGTGGTGGCAAATACTCTTAAAATATGGGTTCATTTTAGGAAGCATTTTGGGTTTATCAGACCATCAATTCTGGCTCCTATTGTAAACAATTGATCTTTTCCATCTTATCATCATGTTCTGATCCAGCTTTCATGATTGGTCCTCAAGGGGTCTTGGTACTATCGGGGACTTTTATGATAAAGGAATATTTTTATCCTTTACAGAATTATCCAAGAAGTTTGATCTTCCCAAGACTCATCTTTTTCACTTCTTTCAGGTCCGACATTTTGTACAAAATCAGTTTCCCCAGTAATCTCCCTCCTGATTCAAAAATGGACACCCTTCACTCTCTTAGTAAAGACAGGAGAGGGCAATCTCTGTCTTTTATAAATGAATACATTTTTTAAATCCTGACCCCTCTGAATCACTCAAGAATATATGAGAATAAGAGCTAGGGGTCACTATACCTGAAACAGAGTGAGATTATATATGTGATTTAGTACATTCTTCTTCCATATGTGCTTGACACAGTTTAATGCAATGCAAGATTCTTTATAGAGTACACTACACTAATACCAGGCTAGCCAAAATATACCCAGACAGGAGTAACACTTGCAATAGGTGCCGATAGTCTCCATCAAATCTCAAAGACTCAGAAGAACAAAATTTGAGGGAGTGTTGTAAGCCAGCCCATTTATATGCCAGGATACCTTTGGGGGCAGTTGTGGTCTTATGGTTAGAGAGACGTCATATTTTCCCTCAGCATCCAACATCTCCTCGCTCCTCACCGGTTTCCTGAGTCATCCCTCCAACCCAGCTGCCCAGCCGTTTCCCCCTGCTCTGCTCTTCTGCCTCCCGGTTTGCCTGCTGCCATCTTACTCCATCTGGATTCCAGTCATCTGTCTACCTGCTGACATGCTAGACTGGTATTCTTTATGTTTACTATTTTTGTTTGTGTACTATTATTTTTGCTATTGTTTATTATTGCTTGTTGTTGAATTAATCCTTTTGTTAATAAATGACTAACCTGCATTCTCTTCTTGGTTCCTGTCCAGACACTGACATGGAAGACATTATCAGGGAACATGGAGTCCATTTTCATTGCTATGCTGATGATATTCAGCTTCAGAATTTCTTTAGAATTTAACTCTCTTCAAAAGTTTATTATTGATATTTACAGCTGAATAGCTAGTAATTTCCTTTTACTAATTTCCGATACAGAGAGGTACCAACTATTAGGCTAAATATTCCTAAATGTAAGAGCACCACAGCAGATAGCATGAGATGGACCTTATTATGTATTGGATTTTGCAAAAATACTGTACAATGTATGGTATTATTGCAAATTCTATATGTATATTGTTATTCTCCTGCTTTTGTGTAACTTTTTCTTTCAAAGGGCCATTTCCATGTAAACTGGAAAGACATCTCTGGTTTAATATTATACCTGTCATGTATCACATTTATCATGTTATTTATAAACCTTAAATCATAATCTTAATATCATCAATTGGTATTACTAATATTTGTTTTAAGGGAAAACCGTTTTTTATTTTTTTTAATACTATGAATTCTGTTTTACCATGTATTGTATATATATATATGTTATATTTTTCCTCTTCTTCTTTCCTCATCTCTTGTATGTTCAAATATACAGTATATTTAGTATTTTCAAATATACTGTTTGCAACAATGCAAATTTCATTTGTGAAATGCGCTATATGAATAAAATTGAATTAAACAGAATTGTGGATTTTTTTTCCTTGCCACAGTTGCCTTTAGTTTGTGTTCTTTGGTGACATCTTTGCATAATATTTGTGTAATTTATCTGTACTAAAATGTTTTCTGTAAAGACTCTTGCAACAATGCACATTGGGAAAAATCATTCTTTGACATACAGTCATTCACCTCAAAACATTTTTCATACACATTTTTATTCCTAGACATATTATTCTGTCAAACACTTTCTTACACTTGGTACTACCAGCCCTTGTCACTTTTGTTTATATTAAAATAGCACGTTATAGATTGGTAGATTTTGGTTAAACAAAATCTCAGATTGGGGGCAGAATTAGCAGGTGATCAAACCTGCCAAATGATAGTTCTGCATGCTCTGCAGAGCTCTGGTTAGTTCTTAACTGGATCAATATCTACTAAGATTTTTCAGTCATTAATCAAAGGTAATCAACATTTCCATGTCATTCACCTTTTAGAGATTAGTTTTAACAAACAATCTTATTGTCAACAGCAATAGGCTGAAGGCATACTGTTTTCATGAAAGGTCTTATAGCACATTTCTTCCATGAGTTTGCACTGAGGATGTGGCACTTGGTCTCCAGGACATCTAAATCCTGATAATAGACCTTTCCAGCTGGACCCTGTAGCACAAGAAAGTGGACGTTTTGGAACTAACATTTAATAATTATGTAATATTATGAAGATTTATTTGTATTAATTACTGACTAATAGTAAAAGTAGATCTACTAATGTTAGAGTTGCCTTTATACTGGTAAAAATAACTGCTTATCAACCTGTGGGTGCGCTTGGACATTGGAGAATCTATTAAGGGCAAATTTGTAACCTGTTTGCCTGTCCTCATTAATGTATGTGGTGGCCACGCAGGATAACTTCTCCACGACATTGTCATCACAGGGAATATGCATCCCTCAAGACAATCAAATGGTTTGTGGTCAGAATAATCCAAATCAGAATCAACATCTTGGTTTGTTTTTTTGTGATCACTGTCTTGCACAAGAACTTCATATGCAGTGTAACATCTGTTTATACTAGAAGATAAATGTGACTTTGGAATCAGGTTGATTAATGTGTGATCTCACATAGCTATGGTGTACATAGTGTGTGTGTCATAGGTTTGTGCTAGGCTGCAAAAATGAAAACTGATTCAGAATATTGCATGCTTAGTAGCCTTATGTCTTGTTCATGGAACTCATTCTTTCAGCAACATTTAGTGCAAACCTGTCAAAAATGCATCAAAAATCAGGAAAACGTTTTTTTTGAAGGAGGATTGACATATTTGGCTCTGCACTCTGATACTGCAGTCATACTTAATACTACCACATGATGGCGCTGCTAGAGTAGTGAGACTAGCTTATTAAACCATGCATGCCAACATGGGGCAGTAATTACTTGTAATTAATTTTTTTAACGTTTTTACTTTTGCACGAATAACGTTTCAAGCAATCTTGTTTTAAGTATATTAAGTAATATTTAATTTGCCTTCAGTGGGCTGCTAATATAATGTTTGTTTTTCTATTACTCAATTATAATAAACTGGGAATTTGGGGATTTAGTCTTTTATGATTATATAAAGTTTTTATAATTAATGCAAAGTTTGTGATTTTTTTCTTTATCTTAATTTACCTTAGTTAATTCCTCTCAGATCTAAACTTTGTATGTTCATACAAATGCTTAAACATTATTATTATTATTATTCTAAAATGTTATTTATATTCCACATAAATCAACAAACATAAACATTACATAAAATTAACATTGTGATCTAAGAAAATTATTGCATAGACCTAATAAACCCAATATAGCAGATAATTTTGTACCTCAGAAATAAATACGTTTCAGTTGTCTTCAGAGTCTACAACCTCTTCAGTTATGTTTGAATTTACAACATAATTCATAACATATTCATTTCCGTTTTTTCATTTTGCAGACACTTATCCAAATGAGTTTACAAAAAGTCAGCATCACAATCTGTTTTAAAAGTACAATAAATGTGCTACGTGCGGTTACAGTTGTATGCATAAACAGACCATGTAAAAAACTACTATGGTGGTGTTATTTTACAGTGATGGTAATAGCGTAATGCTTTGATATATGCCATCATAATCAAACACTACTATATTCATGTGTCTGCATTTGCAGGGTGCTTCAGGTTAAAACGAATGTTTCTGGCTGTTTTAAGACTGAATAATCTCAGCTGACCTCAGATGGTGTTTGTGCGATGGGGAGTGTCCGAGCGCACTCACCTCTCGTGACGAGGCACACTGACGCACATCCATAACATTCAACATCACAGCGAACAATAAACGTTAACGTGAAGAGCCCTCATTAAAGATGGTGTTTATGAGGAAAGTCTGCTGTTTTCTTCTGTGCTGTGTGTTTGAGGTGAGTGTTGCGCGCAGGACCGAAGATGCGGAGACTCTGGAGAAAATTAAGAGCGCGCGCTGCGTCTCGCGCTGCCTCGCGCTTCACGTTACGCAGATCACAGCGTCATTGAAACACCTGCAGGTAAGACTGAATGTACATTAAGAGTGAATGAAGTACAGTGTATATATAAACCTGAAAATCTTACTACATGAAAAGGTATATAACATTACCACTGAAAAGATTTTATTTAACACGTTGATTCTGCAGGTCAGGTTGCTGTATGGGGCAGGTTGTCACGACAGGAACCTGATGTTTTGTTGGAAATTTGGAGAATTACGTTAAAAAAATATTTAAAAATTTTTTAAAAATTAAGTAATTTTAACAGCTGAAAAATGATTATGAAACACAAAACTATTCATGAGACAAAGTTGTACAAGGTAACCAAAAAATTGTTTTGCCCAAACGATAGGCTAATTAATCATATAAAATCACAACTTGGCCTTATAAAAAACGTCATGTTCTCATACGTTCACTACTCTTGTTCCTTTATTATATAGTTGACTTTTGTTTTGATATATGCCAGTGTGGTATTGTTTTACCCAAGAGGTATTGCACAATTGTTCTAATATCAATATTTTAGCCTGGAGGTCACAAAAATGCTGTTTATGTAATTTACAGCTTTTTTTTTTTTAGTAAAATCCACAAAAATAGTAAATATGGGAAACAGGAATAACTACAGGAACTACATTAATATATACAACCACTAACCAAACCTAAGCGAAACACAAGGGCTATATAAACACAGGGAGAACAAGCTAATAGGTTACCAAGAGGGCAGGGCTGTTAATTAGCATGCATGAGGGTAATCATGACAACAAACAAGGGAACAGAAAAGCAGGCAAACCGGTGAAATACAAGTAGAAACATCTCAAGGATGAACAAGATGCACCCAAGCTCAAGTTTGAGTGTCATGGCAAAGGCTGTGAATAATTATGTATGTGTGATTTCTTTCATTTTTTATTCTTAATTTGCAAAGATTTTAAACAAACTTGTTGTCATTATGGGGTATTGTTTGTATAATTTTGAGGACAATAATGAATTGAATCCATTTTGGAATAAGGCTGTAACATAACAAAATGTGGAAAAGGTGAAGCTTTGTGAATACTTTCTGGATGCACTGTAGTGTCAATGCTAGCTGTAAAATTAGATTTGTATAATATACATTCTAGAAGAGACTGCCCATGTTGCGTTAGGGCAATGCATTTTGGGATATTTTACATTTCATGTAAAGTTGTGTCTAGATGAATAATTCTCCAGTTAAAGCAAGAGACCCTGCAGAGAAACCCCAGTAAACAGAGGGACACAAGGGGTGGGGCATGTGTAGAACTTTGTGAATGACTGGTGTTCCAATTCTGCTAAAATCTGCAGAGCTTCCTCATTGCCCATACGCCAACATGTTTTTATAGTGTGAGTATGGACAGTCATGCACTGTATGAAATGTAAAAAAATTTCTTGGTTCCTGTAAATCAACTGGTAGAGCATTGCATTAGCAGTGCAAAGGTCATGGGTTTTGATTCCCAGTGAACACACATAATGATAAATTGTATACCCAGACTGCACTGTAAATTGCTTTGGATTAAAGTGTTTGCTAAATGTACAACTACCGTATAAATACAACTACCTTATAAATTGTTGCTACTATTGATATAATTAAAGAAGGAATCAAAATAGCTATCAGATAATTTATCCTGAGACACTATGTAGTGTTCATATTACTGTTTAAAGCAGCTAGGGTTTTTGAGAAAGTGTCCTCCAATATCTCATGAGCATTTTACAAGAAAATGCACCAAATCCATTTTACTGGCTTTAAATGCACCAGATAACCTGATAATCTAATCTGCTTCAAGACAGGGATGTTTCATAAACCATCATTTACGCTGCTCTCTCACTTATCACTTATTGTGCACGTTTCAAAGTTTCATCTAGGTGTATTTACACTCCTTCTTTGTTTTTCTCACCTTAAAGGGGCGTTCACATTTACAGCCATAAGATTGTTCTGTCCAGAGGTTGAAACTGAAAATGTAAGGATTAGTTAGTGAACAACTGACCAACTTGTTTCTGAATATTGGGGGGACATGTCCTTCAAATGTCCATGGTGGTTGCAGCCCTATTGTAACTACACAGTTATAGGAGTAAAATGCATTTTTCTCCACTGGTGATCATTCAAGAATAACTGTATTCTGAGGTAGTCATTTTTTGCAAAAAGCATTTAGGAAAGGAACATATTTAATAATTATATTGTACTGGATGTTTTACCATTTAAATAAAACTACTACTGTAACTGTTTATGTTGCCTCATATTTCCAACTCTTATTGAAAATTAGTGACTTTTTGTCACTTTGTTGTCTCAAATCACTCTCAGTGTGAACATGGTATAGTTGTTATAACTGTCAGACTGATGGCATGATACAACATGATAAACATGGCATATCTATCTGAATAATGAATGCATGCCATCTGTAAAATGAAAAAGAGGCAAAATATAAGACAACACATATGTCAGTCTTGTAGATCTAGAAACTTAAGAAGACACTTGGAGTTTATATGGTAGATCTTCTAAACTGCCACACTGACTGACTTAGACCCTTTCATAAAGCAGGAATCCACTTGTTTCGTTTTGCACTATATTTCCCCTAAATAAAACAAATGATTTAAATTCATAGAAAGTGTGTAATTACTTTTGACTTTAATAGATACATCACTGTGTACGTCCGCTGTTCACAAGTCTTAAAATCAAACATTTTGTTTGAAACCAACATGAATATAAAGAGTACTGTATATTTCATAACTCATAACTTCCTTGTACAGCACATTTTCACTAAATAAAAGTCCACCAGTCATATAGTCTGCAATGATTTTTTTAATTTTGCACCTTGCAGAGAATCTGAGCTAACAGTTTTAGGATGTAAGAACATTTCACTAATGTTTCCATTAAGTAACAAAAATGTTATTGAATATTAATAAGGGATATTTGGAAGATCTAGCAATGTGCAAAACTATTTTGATGTCATTGAGGAACTTTTAGAGAATGTAAGCCAAAGTTCTGAGTACATAATCATACATTTGATTGTCATTCCTGTTGACTGATTGCTCATTTCAGATATTATGTGCATAGTAATACAGTAGTACATGTAGTACATGGTCAAAACTAGCTTCTCTTCTGGTAATCTGTTAAAGGGCTGGTTAGTCAGACACTATAAAATCCAGCAGTTTAGTCCGTACTTTACTTAAGTATTTTACTGTTTACAGGAAGAGGCACACCACAGAAATGAGTCCTTATCTGTTTCTCTTTAGTTTTTACTTAAAAACAATACTGGAACAGAAAGATTGAACAAGCACTGGGGAGGCAGTTCAGGGAAATTTCGTCAGGTCAGTGGGCATTCTTCCCTGCCTGAGGGCATGGACTGTGGTGAAGACTGGGGTTTGAGAGAATATCACAATTCTAACATGGCAACTTAAACAGTGTAAAGCCTGCAGAAATAAGAGAGGGCTTCGTTTACAGCATGACAGAGGACATATATAATTATTTTCCAAAGGATTAAATTGAAAGAAATGTGGTATAATTGCCTGGTGGCTTTGATGGTGGTCAGTGGTAGGGCCAGAAAGGAAATGTCTAAATAATATGCCCAAGAATGGCAGGAATTAATGAGAGAAAATTAAAATGCCAATGACTGATACCTTCAATGGATCAAATGTTTTTATGCTGTGGTGAGTTTTATTAGTTATTCTGTTGCAAATAGGTTGCTGTAAAAGCAGATACTTTCCAGTAATAGCATTGCTGTTTACAAAGCAGTATAAAGACACAAATCCCATCTTCTTTGTAGCAAAAAAAAATTGTAAAAAAATAATATTAATAATAGTACCATAAAGTGACATCAATTAAGATCATTTTTACAGCATGGCTGGAAGACCAATAAATTGTTGCATTTGTTGAGCTCAACCAGTCAACCATTACCAAAGTTATTGCAAGAAAAAATGACCAAACAAATAGTTTCTTTTATGCATGGGAAATAAGTTTAAATAAGTTTGCCAAACTAGATCACCAACTAGGCTAAAATCGACAGTGATTTTATTATATATGTAATTTTTCATATTAAATACATATTGCCTGTTGCTAGAAAATAATGAGTCAGGGTTTTAAGTTGTTTTAAATTGTATTCAGACATTCTAACCTTTGGAGACAGAGTTGAAAACCTATTATAATAGTAGTAGTAGTGTATTGTCATTACAGCACATTTGGTACATAAAATACATGATACTTTTAAGGTAGCCTGTGGTAGATGTGCTCAGCCTACCACGCTAAGTAAATAACTTTGACTCATTCACTGTTACAAATGTTTTTGTGCAAACGGGCCTATGATGTGACATAATTATTTACCTGTATCTATTTCAAAAATATCATAACCTTGTGGGTTATGAGTTGTGTACCAAACTGCAGTTGCTGATGGTGAAGGCAGAGGAGGACAAAGTAGAAAGGAGAATGTTGTGAACAGTTTGCAGGTGTCTAAGGTGCTGTGGATGTTGTTCTGGTAGTAGGATACTTTGGCAACAGAAACAGCGAGGGAAAATGGGACATGATAGATTTATACTTGCTGAGGTCAGATGGGTCCTTTAACTTGATTTCCTCTAAGCAACCCTGAGCCTGCCCAAAAGGTCATAGAAAGTATCTATAAGTCAAGTTCACAAGGCCTAGAGGTAAGTGGACAAATATTGTCAAGATAAGATGTTAAAGTGGAGAGGGTCAGGAGCATCATTAACATTGAATGAAAAAATAATGTTAGTGCAAGGTAGAAGGGATGGTGACATCACAGAGGTCATTCAATTACAAGATCATACAATTACAGGTAAAGGTAAGGTCTAGATGCTTTCCTGCCCTATGTATTGCTGTGGTATGTTTCTTGTAAGGTCAAATGAGGCCAGAGAAGTGTACCACAATTTAAAATGTTTAAATTCGTTTTACAGATTTTCCCACATAATCAGTGCAGAAAATGTCTGAGAATTGTGTTTGTCTAATTTTTACGAAATGGAATTGAACAAAACAGACAAAGCTTGATAAGGCGGTGCACATGATTCGACATGATGCAAGGTGGCACTTACATGTGAGTGTAACATCACGCCAGCAGAGGGAGCCCTCACCGGAATACTGACTGCTCATGCTCCCTCTGCTGAACTCTGAACTTTGAACTCTGAACTTACTTCCTGTTTGGCATCTATATAAACCTTGCTGCCACATGGCCACGTTGTGAAGTATACAGCTTTACACCTGACTACTAAGCATTCTCTTCTACTACCTGCTTTCCTGTGTTTTACCTATTGTTTGGTTCTCGTTTTCTGATTTTTGCCTAGCCCCTTTGTTTGACACCTGGATCGGACTGTCTATGTTTATTACGACCCTTTGCTTGTACTTTCGACTTTGATTATGGATAACCCCAATAAACATCCGCAACTGGATCCTGCTTCAGCTTCTGCCTCAGCCCCCTTACAGAATACTTCGCCTACCCTCAATCCAGCGGATGTTTCACAGCTGCAAGCTGCATTTGTCTACCAGGGAGAACTATTACGCAGCTACCACGAACAGCTAGCTAACTTACAGGCATCGAATGAACTACTGCTCCAGCGACTTTGCTCTCCTCCTGCCACCACGTCGAGCACGGTAAGACTTGCTCTTCCCGATAAGTTTGATGGTTCTGCAGAACGGTGTAAAGGGTTCATTCGACAAGTACGCACTTATTTGGAATCGTTGGGGGATCAGTCTCATGCTAGTTCTGATCAATGCTCTTTTATCATGTCACTATTATCTGGCAAGGCTATTGATTGGGCTGCTGCGGTTTGGGAGACGGAAGAACAGTTTAGATCTTCACCTGAGTATTTTTTGCAACAACTCCGAGAAGTATTTGAATATCCTGCTGGGGGTCGGGATGTTTCGTCTCGTCTTTTACACCTTTCTCAAGGCTCACATAGTGCAGCAGAGCACGCAGTTGAATTCAGGACTCTTGCAGCTCAGAGTGGATGGAATGATGCTGCACTTAAAGGGGTGTTTCGGGAAAGCCTATGTCCCCAATTGCAGTTGGAGATGGCATGTCGAGGTGAGGAATCTTCTTTCAATGACTTTGTTAACATGACTGTTAAGATTGATAATTTGCTCAGGAACTCACCTAAACCCAAGCAAGCGTATGCATCCCACCTTATGTCACGACCTGCACTTCGGAATCCTGAGGCACCATGTGTTACCAAGCCCATGCAAGTAGGATCTACCAGGCTGTCTGAGGACGAGCGTAGATGAAGGTTCATCAACAACCTCTGCTTTTATTGTGGTGAACCAGGTCATCATAAGTCACAGTGTCCTCAAAAGACCCGGAGGTCCCTCACAGCACAAGACCGGGTGAATGTGGACACCTTTTCACAAAATCCAGTTAAAGTCTTCACATTACCCGTACATATTTCTACCGAAAGTGGTTCTTTTATGTTGACAGCATTAGTAGATTCCGGCGCCGCTCTCAACCTCATCAACTCGGACATCGCCCGGAAACATCAACTACCCACCATTCCATGCTTTCCACCTATCAGTATTACGGCTGTCAATAACCAACCCATCAAAGGAGGAGTTCTGGAACAGACCCGATCACTGAAAATGCAAATTGGGTTTTTTCATGAAGAGAACATCTCTCTATATCTGATCGACTCACCCAAATATGAAATAATTTTAGGAATGCCATGGCTAAGTTGCCACGATCCCCACATCTCCTGGCGCACGGGTGAGCTGACCCACTGGTATCCATTCTGTTTTAGTCACTGTCTAACCCTTAAGCAGTCCAGTCCATGTCTGTCCACAAGCATGGGGAGCCCTCCGAGCCTGACCCAACCAAAGATCCCCAAGGTTTATAACGAGCTTTTGGAGGTCTTCAGCAAGGTTAAAGCCACACAGTTACCACCACATCGGCACTGGGACTGTGCTATAGACCTTCTTCCCAACATGTGTCCTCCCAAAAGCAAAGTCTACCCGCTGTCACGCCAAGAAGCACAGGCTATGGAGGACTACATCAAGGAGGCTCTGGAAGCTGGCTTTATCCGTCCTTCTACTTCTCCCGCTGCAGCCGGCTTCTTCTTCGTGGAGAAGAAGGATGGGGGTCTGCGTCCGTGCATCGACTACAGAGGCCTCAATAATGTCACTGTTAAATTCAGGTATCCACTGCCTCTAGTCCCTTCTGCCCTAGAACAACTCAGGAAGGCCAAAATTTTTACTAAACTCGACTTGAGAAACGCTTATAACCTGATACGCATCAGGGACGGAGATGAGTGGAAGACAGCTTTTCTCACCACCAGGGGGCACTACGAATACCTGGTTATGCCCTTTGGCCTTGCCAATGCCCCAGCCGTCTTCCAATCCTTCATAAATGAAGAGGATCATGTCACTCACGTCAAGAGTGTTCTTTCCAAGCTTCTCAATCACCAACTCTATGTCAAGACTGAAAAATGTGAGTTTCATGTGAAGCAGACAACATTCCTGGGGTACAACATCAGCCACCAGGGCGTTGAAATGGATGCTTCTAAGGTAACCGCCGTCACTGAGTGGCCGCAGCCCTCCACGTTGAAAGAATTGCAGAGGTTCCTGGGCTTTGCTAACTTCTATCGACGCTTCATTAGGAACTACAGCTCTATTGCTGCACCTCTCACCTCATTACTCAAGGGAAAACCCAAGAAGTTGTCATGGAACGCTTCCACCAATGCAGCCTTCCAAAAGCTCAAGACCAGCTTCACGACGGCCCCCATCCTTAAACATCCAGAACCCCCCTTCATTGTGGAGGTCGATGCTTCTGACTGCGGGATTGGAGCCGTGCTCTCTCAACGTCACGGACAACCTCCCAAGCTTTTCCCGTGTGCCTTCTTCTCTCGGAAGCTAACCCCCGCTGAGTTTAATTATGATGTGGGAAACAAAGAGCTTCTGTCAATGAAGGCTGCCATGGAAGAGTGGAGACATTGGCTCGAGGGGGCAGCTCATCCTTTTCAAGTTATCACGGACCATAAGAACCTTGAGTATGTCAAGTCTGCTCGACGTCTGAATTCACGCCAGGCAAGATGGTCTCTGTTCTTTTCACGATTCCATTTTACAGTTACTTATCGTCCAGGCTCCAAGAATAGCAAGGCAGACGCACTATCCAGGCGCCATGATCCCCCACAACAGAACTACAATCCTGAACCTATCCTAAGTCCAGCCTTGTTTGTTGCTCCGGTCAACTGGGACATAATGGAAGAAATTCACTAGGCCGTCCTCACAGAACCATCACCACCGAACTGCCCCCCCTCCAAACAATATGTTCCCCAGACACTACGTCACCGGGTCATCCAGTGGGTCCACACATCACTCAGCACGGGACATCCCGGCATTTCACGAACCCTTAAACTTGTGCAGAATTCCTTCTGGTGGCCTTCAATGACCAAAGATGTGGCCAATTATGTCAAGTCTTGCTCCATCTGTGCCCAGTCCAAGACTCCCAGGGACCTGCCGACGGGACTTCTACAGCCTCTCCCGATTCCCCAACGACCTTGGTCTCACCTCTCCATCGACTTCATCACTGACTTACCCCTGTCTGATGGTTACACCACAATTCTGGTCATCGTCGACCGCTTCTCCAAAGCCTGTCGTCTGGTTCCATTAAAAGGATTACCTACTGCCATGGAGACTGCTCAAGCCATGTTCCACCATGTCTTTCGAGACTATGGTCTACCTGAAGACATTGTATCAGATCGAGGAACTCAGTTCACCTCTCAGGTTTGGAAATCCTTTTGTAACCTTTTAGATATCAATGTGAAGTTAACCTCTGGCTATCATCCGCAGTCAAACGGTCAGGTGGAGAGGCTGAACCAAGAGATCGGCAGGTACCTGCGGACTTACTGCAGCCGCGAACAACATCGCTGGGCTGAATTTCTCCCTTGGACCGAGTATGCCCAGAACTCACTCACGCACTCCTCTACAGGACTCACACCATTTCAATGTGTGCTGGGTTACCAGCCTCCCCTGTTCCCGTGGTCAGGAGAACCATCGTCTGTGCCTGCTGTTAACGACTGGATTCGTAACAGTGAGAGGGTGTGGGACAGTGCCCATGTACGGCTTCAACGCGCTGTGAGGAGGCAGGAGATTAACGCTAACCGTCACCGTCGCCCACACCCTCCATACCAACCTGGACAAAGGGTCTGGCTCTCCACGAGGGATCTCAAGCTACGTCTGCCGAGCAGGAAGCTCTCTCCCAGGTATGTTGGCCCATTTAAAATCATAAGACAGATTAATGAGGTCACTTACCAATTAGAGCTTCCTGCTGACTACCGCATCTCTCCTCCTTTCCATGTGTCACTCCTCAAACCTTTCCACCGGGACGCTGACCCCGAGGCCATATTGCAGGAG
The DNA here is from genome assembly GCA_036877525.1 of Chromobotia macracanthus. Lineage (NCBI taxonomy): Eukaryota > Metazoa > Chordata > Actinopteri > Cypriniformes > Botiidae > Chromobotia > Chromobotia macracanthus. The sequence goes on from JAZGTH010000106.1 coordinate 1,934,600, forward strand.
CCACCGCCACCGCTGGACATTGGCGGAACGCCGGCCTACAAGGTGAACGTCCTGCTTGACTCACGGCGAAGAGGGGGTCAGTTACAATACCTGGTGGATTGGGAGGGATACGGCCCAGAGGAGAGATCGTGGGTAGCGGCAGTGGACATTCTGGATCCCTCGCTCATGGAGGAGTTTCATCGAGCCAGACCTGACCGTCCAGCACCACGTCCACGGGGACGCCCACGTAGAGCACCTGGAGGTGCTCCTAGAGGGGGGGGTTCTGTAACATCACGCCAGCAGAGGGAGCCCTCACCGGAATACTGACTGCTCATGCTCCCTCTGCTGAACTCTGAACTTTGAACTCTGAACTTACTTCCTGTTTGGCATCTATATAAACCTTGCTGCCACATGGCCACGTTGCGAAGTATTGCCAGCTTTACACCTGACTACTAAGCATTCTCTTCTACTACCTGCTTTCCTGTGTTTTACCTATTGTTTGGTTCTCGTTTTCTGATTTTTGCCTAGCCCCTTTGTTTGACACCTGGATCGGACTGTCTATGTTTATTACGACCCTTTGCTTGTACTTTCGACTTTGATTATGGATAACCCCAATAAACATCCGCAACTGGATCCTGCTTCAGCTTCTGCATCAGCCCCCTTACAGTGAGCAAATGTGAATCTGCCTCAACTCATTTGTGACACCCATCTCCCCAATGCTTCCTGTCCATTTAAAAAGTGATCCTTTAAAAAAGTAAAAGACTAATAAAATATATCTAATAAAAATGTATATTTAGTCTAAAATGTATATTTAGAGTATATGTCAAGGGATAAAACAGGACAATGATTAGTTCTGATTTGTAGTTACTTCATGATTTATTTGAGATAGCTGAAGAAGAGTCTTGACAATACTGAATTTTCTAAATTGAAATGGCTTTTACTACATTTAAAATGTAAGTATAACTCAGTTGACAGATGAAGTGTGTCACCCATGTTAGTTTTGGCTGGACTTCAGGTAAGAAAACAGACCGCTTAGTTAAATTGTAACTGTTAACTTTCGTAATTGTTAAATTGTAATATGTTAACTTTTCACACAGTGATGTATAGCTGCCCACAATCTGTTCCAAGCTGCTTCACTTTCTTGTAAAGATTTTTATCAGATAGATTAATGTTTTTTGATAATGAAAGCGCTTTTCACCACTCAGCAGATAGGACAAGCCTGCAAACTGAAGACTAAAACTTCTGTTTTCTGTGTTTGAAAAAAGTCACTTCAGAAGAAAGCAGAGAGAGTTTTATTTCTTAAAGTCGCATGAACCTCTATTTTGGTTTTTGGTTTAGTTTGAAGGTGTGGAGTAAGAGCTTCAGTCTGGGAAGCTCATAAGGAGGGATTTAGGTTTGATGTGATCTCCTGAGACGATGTTATGCTCCAGCATTCCTTTGGAGATCACTACCAGAGACTTCTTCATGCACAATGGCCTCTCTCTGTCCCTAAAGTCCTAATTAAACTTCACAAAGCCTTGTGGAACCTCAGAGGAGACATGAGTCACGTTTGCTGAGGATAAACATTGGTTACCCATAGGGAGTGTTTAGAAGATTACTGTGGCATTCGCCCGGTGAATACCATGTGTTTGCTACAACCTTTGAAGCACTTCTCATCATTTCAAAACAGCAACTGCAATTTACATTTTTTGTGTTTGTGGTGTCTAGTTTCCACTCATTCAAGGAGACACTATGACATATAAGAAGTCTAAACACTGTCACACATTAGCATTGCTTAACTCCTCATTATCACAAAACTTGATGTGGTTGGGTGTTGACATGCACTGCAGGCTGTGGTTAAAGTGTGTTTTCTACATGATTTATATTTGCCCATGTTGCCCCAGGCTGGAAGAAATTCTGACCTGAGGCTTTTAAATGTCACTGAAGTCGTTGCATGTGTGTAAACACACAAGATCCAATTTTCGTATCCAGTTGGAGACACTTTTAAATGTGGATTTAAATTGGATCCATATCCAATATCCAGACATCCGACCTGCATCTAAACACACATATCCTATTCACCTTGGCTGTAACGTCACTGTTCCACAAAGGATTGCGTTGAACATCATCATTTCGCACATGTACAAAACCTGGCTGCAATGCCAGCGCAAAATAAAGACCATTAAAGATAAATATAAGGAGGCTATAAGGATATATGGAGTTGTTGCGTCACCAATGTGAAAAGCATTAAAGCTGTCTTTATGATGGCAGCATTAAAAAAAATGTTTTCGCTTTTTGTCTAATTAATTGCTGTTGGGTGTACTTTTGCCCACTTTTGAAAAGATGAATTAGCAAAAGTCCATCAAGGACAACTCAAGGGTCAATCATAGTGCTCAAATTAGTGAATGACTGGAATATTTTTTGCCAGGAAACTAAAGTAAACAGGATTCTGCAGGTGTTTGAAAGCAAGTGTAATGTCCAGATAAGTATCTGCATACTACACTTGACAGGAGTTTGTATAACTGATGCTTTGTCGTGACCGAACGTTGAGAAAATCTGATTTTAAACTTGAAATAAACTGATTCTTACCACACCTCTGAGTTTTGGGATAGCTGATGGGGGATTGAGTTAGGCCAGTAACAGTACTGTGTTGTCACTTCATCCTACGCTTGTTGTTCATGTTTTTCCTGACAGGCATCTTTGTGATGTTTTAAACTTGGTTATTGGATTCTGCTTGTATAAATATTTCACTAAATAAATTTTACAAATTATTTCATGATAGCCTTGGAAGCATAAGTTTAGCTGATGATAAACTAATTAATGCTTTTCAGTGTGTCATTGTGTCTTTACGCATTTTTAACTACTGACCCAAACAGGCCAGCAGAAAGAAATCCTTATTTTTACTCTTTTCTCTATATTTGTATGTTATGTTTTCTGTTTTTTTTTTGTTTCAGAATGACCATGTGTTGGGCTGGTGTAAGGCCCACAGAAGATGTTCACAGGTAAGATTTTCTCTGATTGCATGTGTCATTTTTGCTGCTTTTCAGGATTTTGATGTTCCTTAGACTTACAGTAAAATTCATTGTCATTTCCAACACACATTCCTAGATTTATTGTGAATATGGAAACATCAGTACACATTATTACAAATAAAAAAAACATTTTTCTGTGCTGACTTTGAACCCAAGGTTGTTTTTTCTAATTGGTCTGGGTAATAAAATTAAAGGCCAGGGTGGGTAAATAAGTGCAAAAAAGCTCCAGGTACCATAAGACATATCTCAAGAAATCCAACAAATCTCTGGACACAGCTCACATAAAGGAGGAGGATTGAGAAGTTGAATTTTAACCCAAACCATATAACTTTTAACTTCTGTATTTAATTTAAAATGATTTTATTTGCTTATTGAGGCTTAATGTCTTTAAAATGGCCCATACCACTGTTTCATTCAGACAGTCCCAATTTTGGCTCATTATAGCTCTCAAACACAGGTTTAAATCACTATAAAAATTTAGATCACCATGGACCATGAAGACTCCCGAGACTCCTGAGTTTGCTGAAGAAAGTGACATGTAACCGTAATTATACTCAGATAAGCCAGTAAACATGGTTAGCTCATTAATTATAATTGCCTAAACCCAGACATATCTGGCTGTCGTCCACCCCTCACCAACCACTGCTTACCCTGAGGGCCTGAGTTTTAAAACTCTAGAATGAAAAAAAGCAAAAGCTTTCCCCTTGAAAGCTGTATTTCTCACACCAACTATTTGAGCCATTCTAATTGCTTTCAGATGGAAGTAATCCACTGTCAGCCCTTCCAATAACAGGTAAAGTAAATGTTGTGTTTCTTAAGAAAATACCAAAAGCCATTTCACATCCTCATGAGCTGAGCTGTGTCTCTAAAAGTACTCCTGAAATTAGTTGCTGTTAATTTGTTTTAAACCCAGACCGGGAAAACATTGATTTACTTTTTTTGTCTTCATATTTTGTTTGATTGTAAAGGACTTTCTATGTCTCCATTTGTGTTGATGTAGTTTAAGTACAGGATCAGTTGATCTGTTGAAATGAATGCTCCACAAATCCCTGCTTTACAATCTGAAATGCGCTAAATCTAAAGCACATCTGGAGCGAGCAGAGGCCAGTGTAAGGAGCTAGATCAGTGAGTCACCCTGGTATGTGTCTAGTCTTATGCGTCAGACTTGAACCTGAACGAACAGGAAAGCTGTCAGATATTTTACTGTGGCATTGGTGCTGTGTAAAGTAACATGTGCAGCAAACTACACCTTTGGAGTGGGAGTAACCCTTAAGCCATGGGAGTCTGTGCACCCCCTGCGGGGGTTGACCCTGGCTGCGCTGGGGCATGAGCTTCGGACTCTGATCAGCTAGAGGGTGGCTCGTGGGCTAAATCATCAACTTTCTCTTTCCTATTGCTGGCCATGATCTTGAGTTTGTGAACCTTGTGCTATAGCCATGAGGATTTAGCATTTTGCTCCTTCCAGAATAACTTTTCATTTGCATATAGTTACAGATTGTCCATGGTTATAAGTTATATAACCATACCACAATTTGATTACTTCTCATAGCTGACAAACCAAGAGACAAAAGACTTGATAAAAGGCTTGTTACTGTCCCTGGACATTGTTTGGTAGTTTGTACATTTGGCATTCATTGTAAAAGAAGGAACTATATATGTATAACAGTACTGTTATATTTTTATTTCTCATGTTAATAAAACTGTCTAGTAGTGTTGCCTGGTGTACTGGCTTGTAATAGTAGACAAAATGCAAACCAGTCATGTGTAGGTGCCTAACCAAACATTAGACAAGCAGACTACAGCTCAAATATATATATATGTACATATACATGTAGTTTAGTGTATAGTATATACAAAGTATATAGTCCCACCATGGTGACATTTTGAACTACATGGCTCTTCATCAACTGTCACAAGACCACAGTATTTAATTCTCATAATACAGAACAAAAAAAGAATGTTTTTATCTACTTTTAAAGATATACTGGTTCTACTGTATTATTGTGGTACCCAAGTCTCAAAATACTGCTGTTGCTATTTTACTATTTTACAATAATATAGTAAGTTGTACTAAAGGTGTTACCACCTTTTATTGTGGTAAAAGCAGCACCACAAATTACCTGGGCATTTTCTTCAGATATGTTTATTTAAAATATGTCAACAGACATTTAAAGCAAACATTTCACATTAGAAACATCTGTAACCTGAAAATCAGCTATTGTCAGCTACACATTAGTTGTAGGAAGCACTGCACCTACAATCAAAGGACAAACCACCTACAAGCACCACAACCCACAACATGAGACCTTACAGACACTTACTATAATTATTTAAAGTGTGTGTAATAGCTGGGCAAACAAATTCCATAGACTTAATATTATGTTGAATTTTGTGATGTCATAGCTTTTCATCTGTGTGTCGTAAAGACTTGTGGGTGGGCTTATATCGCTCAGCTTAGCAAGCAGCATCATGCTAAATCATGTAATATCATGATAAATCATGCTGTCATCATGATGAAGCATATTAAACCATGTTAAAACATAGCAAAACAAAACAACCTTTAAATGTTGTGTTAAAACATGGTGGCATTATTTTAATTTATGATAGCATCATGCTAATCATAGTATTACCTTAAGGGGGTACTCACACTAAGCACTCCAAACAGCACCCGAGCACATTTGACCCCCAAAGTCTGGTTTATTTAACCACTGTGATTGCTCCAAACCGTGATCTGGCCAGCTTAAAGAGGAGCACGGTTCAATTGGGCTCGGGCCCGGTTTGGATGTAGTGTGATATCTAACAAAGAACAGCCACTCATTACACAACAAACACCTTCTATTACTACTTGGATAGTAAATTTTTTGATCAAATTAATTACTTAGAGTATATTTAGGTTTATAATGTCTGGTTCTCACCTTGCTGATAAACAGGAATTGTAGTTTGCGAGTAAAGCTGCCCACTCCTCCAAAAACCTTAAGTGCAAGTGTGAGTGCAGGCCAGCAGGGAAGGGGGGAGAAGTGACAATTGCTCTCAGGCTTGGTACAAGGCAACCCTGCCTAGTGTGAGTACACCCCAAATAATATTAGAACATGCTTGCTAACTATTTATCATTTATACAGCTTTAAAAAAATAGCTTTAAAAAAATACTGCAGTCTTAATTTCTTCAGATATAATTTTTTAACCTGTTTTGAACTTTTACACCAGTCCTTTTCGAGCCAACTTAGTTTGATCTCAAACTTTAGTTATTCATACTTCTTTTCTGCACAAAACTTTGGCACACAGCAACAAATGATCGCATTACAACTTCATAGCCATGCCCTAGCAACCAGTTACAGTACCCTAGCAAGCACCCCATAGACTTCCATTGAAAAAAAATCCCCTAGACTTAACATTGGGCAGATTTTTGTAACATTATAACTGTGCATCAGGATGTTGTAGAGACATTCCCACAACAGAATGTTGTAGGAGTGGGCTCATATCACTCTGCTTGACAGACAGCAACAAATGGTGACATTTCAATTTCATAGCCATGATCTAGCAACTAGTTACAATACCCTAGTAACCACCCCACTGACTTCAGACGAAAAAGATGAGAGGCTTCAGAACATCGTAGAGACAAGTGGATGGCCTCTTTTGACTCAAAATGGCAAATAAGCTTTAATTATCACCATGGAAACAGCAGATCCACACACTTGCAACCATTTAGAGCACTCTAATAGTTGGTCTATTATTCTTACCCTATTAACTGTTTAGCTACATTCTAGCAACCATTTGCATTACTTTAGCAACTGTGAAACAAAGAAGCCATATCTCAGCATCTGAACATTGTAAAAATATGTGGGTGGGTTTATTTTACTTGGGTTGCCAATAGGCTTTACGTATTGTCCTGTCAAATGTTTTCTTTAGAAAATGTACATATCTAGTTTAGTATTATTACTAAATTGAAAATTGGAGTGGTGATATTAATCCAAAAATACCAGTTATCTACTTGTTTCACATTAAATTAGTAACATTAAAGGCAGAGGTGAAACTCCTTGATTACACTGCTAAACACAATATTATACGAAAACAGCAGCGTGAAACAGACTGCGGTTTTCATCTAAAGCAATGTATTTAGTTTAAAACCCACAGAGAGTCTCCAAGCTGACGTTACAAAAATCATGGTTGGTTACCATTTACATATCCAGAATATGCTCTGTTACCTTTAATAGCATGTAAAATTGTTTATGATGATGTATTTATTCAAACAATATGAGAAGGAATGGCTGTGCATAGATAACGTCTCTTTACTGTTGAGAGTTTCTGAAGGCTTGTCCTTGTATCAGAGTTTATCCATGCTTAGCAACATGTTTGCTGTGAATATGTTGTGTGTGGCCTGCAGACACCTGACCTCGGTTAGATCACACATTTTGTCCCATGCAATGGCGAGGGAACGGATTGCAGACATTTGGAACACCCAGGTTGTTGCCACAATGCACCAGTGCAGATTATGTGCTGACTACTGATTGAAATGGCGGTAGCAATGGATGTTTTCCAGTTCATTTGCTTCCCCGTATGACCAGCCTGTCCTGTATTTGTCTAGGAGGCTGGCGTTTCACTGCCACAATGTTCACACATTTCCTAGAATGCCCCTGGGATTCAGAAATGCTCCTAGTCCAAATTAAAGATGTTTTTTCACATATATTTCACATTTTTCACATTTCACGCTTTTTTGTCAGTACAGCAAATCAGAAAATGGAGCCTTTCTTTTGAGTCATGCACAGGCAAAATGAGAATGTTGAAAGTAAATGGGGAAAAGTCAAGAACAAACATCTAGTCAGCGTCTTTAAAAATTAACATCAAGATGATTTCAGTTTCTGTAGGGGGTGTTATGGAAATCAGCTTCCATATGGATAAGTCATTTGAGCTGTTTTTGACCAGGGAGAAATAAATGAGCTTCTGATTTTCCTTGCGCTGCATTATCTCTCCTAATGTCTCAGTTTTTCTTGTCTGGTATTTAAGGTTCAATAGAGGTAAAACTAAAGCAGAACTATAGGCTTTTGTTTTCTTCTTGACTCCTTCAAGGAGCACAGTTTTCTCCCATTTGTTGCAGTCTTGTTCTACATGGATTTCAAAAGACCTCACAGGGTTCTGCTCGGATTCCCAGAAAGATTTTCTGAATTTGTTCCATCAAAAATCACATATACAGGTTTTTGGGCCGGGGTTTGGGTCAGGGAATGGTGTCATTAAACACTGTCTACAGGCATAGCCACTGTCTCTAAGCAGAATTCCATTATAAGCACCTGTATAATGAAAAAAATGCATTTCAGTTAGGCCCAGCATAACTGTATTTAAAAACAGTGAGCTTGACATTTCTATTTTCTCTTACCACATTCAAATAATGTGTATAAATGTGACTGTAGATTCTTGAGTCATATACAGATCCAGGCCATTTCGTTTCTGTGTTGGTGATATGACACATTATGTCAACACACTATGTAGGAAATTTTACTCAGGCAACTGCATTTTACTTATTGATTAATTTCTCTTTTTGCTTAATATACTATTACTGATCTGAAATATTAATATATATGCATACTATGCATGCTAATGCATACTGTATGTGCTGTAAAAGCATGACTGCAACGAGCAGAACTTTAAATATGAAGGTCCAGATAAATTCATCAGATAAATAGTACTTTCATGTGAGTAGTGATATCTTTCTAAAAGCAAACCATCCAACATTACACGTTAAATTCAGAAAGCTCTCTGTATTAATTGTGCACCACCACATTAAGTTGCTTGTGTAAAAATGAAGCGTGAAGACATGGCTGTGGCACAGATGCAAACTAATCTTGTTTGCATGAAAGGTTTATGGAGCAGGTTTAAGCAGGTTTAAGCTTACAGACCTGTTGCTATGACATGATTCTATGGACGTCCACAGAATTCTAAAAAGTCTGATTCTGAAAGATTGGTGAAACCAGCTGTGCATTGATGCTACTGGGATAATTGTAAATCATTATTTATATGTATGTATAATGTGCATATGTATGTATAATCTTGCCGCTTTAAGAAAAATACACAAGCGTTGGGTTTTCAGTTGTTTCATAAAGTTTTTTTAATGGAATTTTCATTTTCTATAAGCTTTAAAACTTTAAAACTATGTCAGTGTTTTCACGAAATTCAACCCATTGCTATGGCATTGATGCACATGTGCAGGAAATGAGGTCAGGTAAAAGGAATAAATTTGATTGAATGGGAGCCCTCTTGATTGCTTCATCCATCTATTTTTGTGATGAGAGGTGGGCTTTATCTTCATGAAGAAGTTTTCCATATTTTCTTTAATGCTTTCCAGCACACACTTCTCTTTCTTTTTTCTGCTTGAGCACAAAGACAGAGATTTTTCAGAGTTAATTTGAATGTCCAGCATTTTAATATTGTGTTCCTGGATTTTTGTTATGGAACTTAAGCTGTTATATATATTGTGCCTGATATCACACAGTCAGGGTTTAGAAATAAGACGTGCAGACCAGCATAATGCGTGATTTAAATCCAAATGAATGATAATCCAAACTGAATTTCATAGCAAGCTATAATAAACTACAGAAGCTCACAGGGGTGCTCTATTGATTTTCAGAATCTCAACACAACAAGTGGGTTTTTCTCAAATTATCTTTAAAAAATGCATGAATACATAGCCTTTAGATAAATATCAAATAATTGCACAGTTTATATAGTATTAGCTTTTAATTTCACATTTGTATGAAATGTTTCTGCTCAGGTGCCCAATGGGTCTGACCAATAAATTCTGCCCAAGAAGAATAGAAATTAGAGGGAATTTTGCTTCATTTAGTGACTTATTTAGTGTGGCACAAATGATGGTACAAGAGGCATTTTAGCAACCCCAGGATGGAAAGTCTTTTAACAAAAGTGTTAATGGCTTGGCAACAGCTTTATTTAGGGAAAATAACCAGGACAATAGCAATAACCATGTGATTGTAACCTGGGAAAAAGAGATTGTGTTTCAATGTTTTGGTAAAAAAGCTGCTGTAGTAAATTCTCTGTTCTGTTTTTTGCAAGAAAGTGTATACTTTTTCATTCAAAACTGTGCGTGGCATTTCTTTTCTTGATGTTTTTATTAGCATGTAGTCAAACTACATGCTAATAAAAACATTATGTTTAAAAACATTACATTAGCATGTAATGTTTTTAAAATATAAGCTGAACATATCCTTAGGTCTTTCGAAAACTTTCACCCATCACCTGTAGATAAAATTTCATTGTAACCCTCATTGAAATTTCTGCTTTTCTTCACTGTCAGTGAAGATTAAGCGTAAAGAAAGTTTCCTACAGTGTTTCCATCAGGGACCAGTCAGTGCAGCCTGACAAGGGCAAAGAGTCACCATTCTTCTAGAAGAAAAAGTGTCAGATCTGAAGGAGGGTGATGAGGAGCAGTAGTGGAAATGTTCTCATCCCTGTGAGACAGAAAACATTCATCTTAACTTCTAATTTAAAGAAAGCTTTGGTTTCTAGGTGAATGTTAGGAGCATTACGGGATCTCTGGGGAAGATTTAGCCATCAACAAGACCTTACCTACGATTACTTACATAGCTCACATTCTGTGTAGTGAAAGTATGTTATATGGTTCACATGTATTAAGCCTTTAAAAAAGATTAACCACATATTTTAATCAACTGGTCAGTGTGTTAAATTACAAATATGTTGGTGGTGAATGCTCATTGTAAATAATCTGATTTTAACTTGGAAAACACAGGTTTATTAAGGATACATGGATGCTACAGGTGTAGCCAGCTGTAGATGTAGACTCTAAACAGATACTCAGAACATAAATATGTGAAATAACTTTTAACAGTTTGTTGTACAAAGCTGTAATCATAGTTATCATTGTTTTTAGCTGCATTGTTCGTTTCCAGTGTAAACATGATGCAAACAGTTACACTCTAAAGCACAGCATGCAGTCATCATGCCAAAACCTTCTCATAGGGTTGCATCACTTAATATATTTTCTTTAAAGCAATGCTCAGAGGATAAACTCACTTGACCTCACCAATCAACAAGTTGGTTCACAAGAATACTATACTGATTCCTTCAAACTTCCTAAATGAGAGGTTCAGCTTGCATTCAGATGTTGCTACCCCTCACTGTTACACTTAGATCTCTTGTAAAGAGAAGCAGCAGATGCCCTGTGTTTTAGAGAAATTAGTCAATGATAACCTGTATCACAGCAACTTATGGCCATGTGCTTACCCCCCACTGTAGCATTTGTGAAAGGTCTGCTGTTCAGCAAACACAGGGGAGATGGCTACTTCGAAATGCAGTCAAGATCTATGGCTTTCTCCCAATCACCCCTATCCTCACAGAGGAGTGTGTGACATTGATGAGTCACAGACAGAGTGTGTATGAGACTCAGGGAGTGTGAGTTGTCATTCGATGGAGGCAGGACAGACAGGAGTTTTATTCACCTTAACGGTATGGACAGAGACACAAACACACTTTACACTGACCTCTGACCTTCATAACTGAAAATACATATTCCTTATACTTAATCTTTATTACATGGCTCTGTGGGAAAAAAGAAATACAAGGTATAAGGTTAATACAATGACCACTTTTAAAGAACTTATTTTTATTGTGATAGTGTTCATTTTCATGTTAATATATTGTAATATATGATAGAATCTGTTGACTACATTTAACTGCCATGTGAAGTAGTCCAGTGTATAACAACACAAGACTAACTGATTTTTTTGCCTAGCTGTGATAGATTTATCATTCCACATTTCCTTTGTTCTCAATTAAAAAAAAATCGTATATAATGTTTAGGTTATTAAAAAAGTAGTTATGTAATACTCTCTGTGTTGTGCATGACAGGGTCTTATTTTATGTTTATGACCAGCTGACTTTCCTTTAACCTATACCGTACGTCCTATGTTTTTGGAATTTTTATTTGTATTTTACATTTGACACTATTAGTATTGGATGAGTTAGGATGAATGAATAGGATATTTTTATTTCCGCCGACTGTCAGTCGCAACTAGTGATGTTCTATCATATCAGTAAACATAAGAAAAATCTTTTTGATGTAAATAGCAAAATATATTTTGAACAGAATTCTTGTACATTCACAAAAGTTTGTATAAATGATTGATAGATTACATTTTAATTATCTTGACCAAAACCGTGGAGGTGAAACAGCTTTACTTTTCTGGGATTTTCTATCCATTTTGTACTTTTTTTAATGCATGGCTTCACTTTCAGGTCAGTCAAATGAAAGCTGTCTGTTCAGGTGGGGGATAGATGGGGCAGATGTCAGAATAATCTATCACATAACACACAACAGATGTGTTGATATGTTCCAGCACATAAGCGACTGGAGGCCTGCCAGTGGGGGTTGGCCGGGAGCATGTCTATTCAATTCAATTTTATTTATATAGTGCTTTTTTACACTGTTGCATTGTTTCAAAGCAGCTTTACGTATAATAAAAAGAAAAATGTTTGCATTCTCTGTTACTCCACGGCATAGCAGCCATGGTATTTTATAAAGTTACAGGCCATACTCAGGTTTGTTTATTTGCTTGTCTGCAGTGCCTAAAACCATGCAAGGAACTATGGGAAACAAGACGACTCCTGTCTACCAAGGCCTGTGAGGTAAATCTCTCCACGGAAGGTCTGTTTCAGAGTTTTTCGGTTGACAGTACACTAAAGAAGAAAGTAATTGCGCAGGACAACTCTTTGTGATTAAACACTAGGCAAATTAACACGATACACACATTAAGATACCTCAAAGATTAACTTTTGCCCATATGTGATAAATTAGCACAAAGAGCCATGCAGTCACGCTCCACAAAGTCATGACAAGTCTGTAATTTTGTGTGTTAGTCTAAATTGAATTGAAGCAGCAATTGAGTCATGCTCAGAATTCTGACGTTATTTTGTCCTTTTTATCCCGTGTCCCCAGAAGGGTCTGCAGCGTGAGTTATTGAAGTAAACCAGATAAGAGGCTTTATGTCCAGAGCTTTGTGAAAGCACAACAACTGTTAACATCTTGTTGGAATTCAGTGATTAATATCTCAGTGAAGTTGTAATTTAAACAGTCAGCATGAAGTGTTTCAATTCTTGAGGTCTGTCAGATTGCCACGTGCTGTGCAGTTCAGTTGTGTGCAAGTGCCATTGGATAATAAGTACCCAGAAGGCATCACAACCACTCAGAAATAAGCGCTTGTCGTTGGGGGCCTTTGTTGTTTTCCCAATCCTGTGATTCAGCCAATGGAAAAAATATGTGGCTCGTTCAGACTGACAGAAGTGTTAAGTAATCTTGGACATGTTTCCAGAGCACTCCACAGCCACATGTCTTCAGAATCAATGTGTGTGAGGTTGACTCAGACAATAAAGGACAACTTGGCAACACTAGTACAAACAGATGGTTCAGTGAAGACACAGGGACTGCTGGATGGCTCTGTGGCTCACCCCGCATGCTGGACGGCTCTGTGGCTCACCCCACATGTTTGGGTGGGCGGCTGCTTTCAATCACTATGTCCCACTCTGTGTCTGTCTTTTCTTCACACTGTGTCACTCCCTAACTTTCAGACTGCCTCTCATTAGTGGTGTTTGCTAAGTCTCACTTGTTGAATTGACACAACTCAAGTTTGGTTGGTGTGGTTACACCTATTGACTGTTTTCACTAAAATATTACCCTCTTTTGTTGGTGGTCTATCATTCTTTTTGTTTTCATCCACAAATTTACGTTTGCCGTTCTGGTACAAAACCTCTCTTGTGGGATGTGCTTTACTCTTATTGGCTAATGAGATGTTAATAGACAGCTCTCTGACCCAGAACTGGACTTCAGTGGAGCCCATTGTGCAGAGCGATCTGGAAGTGGTTATCAGTATAGTTGTAGTGTTTGTTCTATATAGTAACTGTAAATGACTTATTTATTTAGCATTTCAGTTAGTAATTAATATTTGAGCTTTGGGCAGTCTCATGCAACTAACATTAACAATCTCATATGATCCTTAAGATGAGCTCTCAGGAGCATCACAGTGCATCTTTGTCATCATCCTCCTCAGCTGTACTCCTGTCACCCTCAGGTTAGTTAATGTATTTCAGATAATAATTAAATTTGAGTTGTTATTGAATTGTTACTGTACAATTTGAATTGTTACTGTACTCCTGTACAGTAACAATGCTGACTTTACTAACTTGTTAATTATGTTGTTTATTGTATGGACAATAAACATAACGTATACCATAAACGTATACCATAAAGCTATACGTTTCTTAACAAAATGTAAATACTGCATAAATTACTTTTGTGTTCCTTAACTGGGAACAACACATGACATCCAATACACAAGAAGACGAGTTACAATTAAGCTAAAAAGAGAGATCGTTTAAGGAAATACCAAGTCAATGCTTAATGAACGAGCCAAATAAAGACATAACTGCTGCATACTGTACAGAAATAACTTATTTCAGATACTGAGCTAACTTACCTGATGGTGATTTGAGTGTCCATCTGGGAAGGATCACAATGATGATGCTCTGTGGTGCTCCTGTGATATGTAAAGGTTTAACTCTTCATGCCCACGTATTGAAAAAATGCATGTGTTTCCAATGGTACAGGGATTCCAAAGTACAATTGGTGAGGTCATTTTTAAGAATTTAGTGTATAATGCCCTCAACATAAGCTGATTATCTTTGTTTTTAAACTCATTGTGAACATATATTGCCCCTAGTTTTCACTTCCAGTCCGAATGACTTACATTTTTCAATAAAATGTTTTTAAAAAAATACCACCATGATTCTCACCTTTAAATAATAAAGATAACATTTGATTCTATTTTTACTCAATGAAAACACTTTTGAAAGGGAAGTTTCTCTGCTACTGTCACATTGCCATAATTACAGTAATAAACGCACACTCTTTTTGTCAAGGCTGTCTTGACGTTGTACTTAAAAAATGTCTCTCAGTTACGTATAAAATCTCAGTTCCCTGAAAAAGAGAACTTGACATTGCATTGGATTTGACACTATGGAGAATGTCTGAATCTCATGTCTAATCACGCCAATATAATTGGCCCACAGCAATTAAATTATAATTATAATTGAAGGGGAGCTAGTAGACAGATGACTTCAGCCACTCAAGCATTGTCCATTGACCGAGCATTAGAAAGGGGTAAGGATCTTCTTTAGTGAAGGTTCTACTAGTTGACTAGAGCTCTAGGATATAAAGAGTACTACTCTACCCATGTCCTGCTCTAGGGAGGGCAGACTACCTATCATAACAAAAATAAGGATACAACTCTCAACACAACCCAGAGGAACAAAAATTCCAAGGGGAGCTAGTGGTAGCTAGCCACTGCCACTTGAGGCTGCTGGCCCATCATGATGCTCCAGGGGAGTGGAGGATCCCCAAGCATGAAGGACCCGCTCTATACTCTACCCACGCCTCAGGAAGGTGAAGCTCTTGTGGGGTCTTGATAGCTAGCAAGTCATTCCAACTGGCAAATCAACATTGCCAGCTGGAATGTGGGAAGGCTCAGGACCCCGTATCATCCCCCTTCACCGCAGGAGGAGGGTGCAACTCTGCCAGTCCTTGAGAGCCAGACTTACAAAATGCTGGCTGCAGTCATAAAAAGAAACTCCACATAAATCGCCAAGAAGGCAGAAACCATGCCATGTTTAACAATGACCAGCTGACCACAACACCAGGAGCTAAGCTAAGTTAAATGTCAGTAAGCAAGCCAACAAGGCGACAGTAGCAAAGAACCAAAACTCCAATGATGTATAGATGTATAGAGAAAAACCATGGGAGAAATTAGGCTCAACCGGGAGGGCACGTTAAAGCCAGTACATGTGTTCTTATGGGAAGTGTCCCTGGTTCTGGTTTACCTAATTAATGCAACCTAACAATCCCTTAAGGGATTTGGTGGGTCTTTAAATTTAGGTTTAAACTGATATAGTGTATCTGCCTGCTAGACAACACTGGGAAGAGTGTTCCAGAGTTTGGGCGCTAAATATGAAAAGGATCTACCACCCACACTTGAATTTGAAATTCTAAGTATTATCAACTGGCCAGAATTTTTTGTTAGCAGTGAACATGAAAGACTGTGATAAGAGGTAGTGGGAGCTACAACCTTCAGGGCCTTGTAGGTAATCATATGAACAGATTTGTGGCTATGTATTATTTACTTACCGTTGGCTTTTTATTTATTTGGGGTAAGTGAGTGTGTGAGCCAAGAGGCTACATAACTACAAGGCTACATAATTTAATTACAAGTGCAAACATGTGCAGACAGCACAAGACAGTACAATGATTTCTGGGGCAGACAATGGACATACTATGTCCAAGTGCAGCGCCGACCATCACACAGTTCTGTTCCAGAGTGATCCTGGTGAAATAAAGATATAAGTGTTAACATAAGTGTAAACAATGACTATGTGCAGTATAAGTATTTAACAGCCAAAAGTATTTAACAGCAGCAAATAGTATTTAACGTGCAAAAAATTGCAGGGTGGAGGATAAATGTGTGTGTTGTGGGTGTGTGTGTGTTCCTTCAGCTCCAGTTCTATGTATTGAGGAGTCTGAAAGCATGGGGGAAGAAACTATTGCAGTTTTATTTTACCCTGCAGTTTTATTATTACCCTGGTCGTAAGGGCCCGAATGCTTCAGTACCGTTTACCAGATGACAGGAGGGTGAAAAGAGTGTGAGAGGGGTGTGTGGGGTCATCCACAATGCTGGTGGCTTTGCGTATGCAGCGTGAGGTGTAGATGTCTGTGATGCAGGGAAGAGAGACCCTGATGATCTTCTCAGCTGTTCTCACTATCCGCTAAAGGGTCTTGCAGTCCGAGGCGGTACAATTCCCAAACCAGGCAGTGATGCAGCTGCACAGAATGCTCTAGATAGTCCCTCTGTAGAATGTGGTGAGGATGGGGGTTGGGCTTTCCTCAGTCTTCTCAGAAAGTACAGTCTTCTCAGAAAGTACTACTGCTGGAGTTTCTTTGTTATCGAACTAGTGTTGAGCAACCAGGTGAGGTTCTCCGCCAGGTGAACACCAAAAAACATGGTGCTCTTGACAATCTCCATGGAGGAGCCTTCAATGTTTAACGGAGAGTCTTTATGTGCTCTTCTGAAGTCAACTTAACCCTAGTTCTGGGTCAGAGAGCTGTCCATCAAAATTTCACCCCCACAAGAGGTTTGTGCCAGCATGGTAAATGTACATTTGCAAAAACTGTCAAAGTGTAAACAAAAACTCTGTTAGCACATTCATAAACCATGATTAGCGAAAAAGGAAGTTTAGAAAACTTAAAAAAAAAATTTTTTTAAGTTTTTTAAAATATGGTTTGCTTGAAAACCATGCTACATTTTGCCTTTGAGTTTATTGTTTTTTTATTGTGTTTGTTTTCTTTCACATTGTTTATTTTTGTTCATTTCTTCAATGTTTGTGTTCATGTTTATTAGCATAAGTGAAGCTCAGCAATGTGAAATGGAATGAAACCCATGGTGTTATTTTACCTTGTGATCATGTGTGATTTTGTATTTGTTTGGCCTGTGTTTGCATTGTAAGTATTCATGCACAGCTTCAGTGGGACTAAAGGTACATACGAACCACAAGTAGTCCTCAGCTTTCCTATTGTATAAGTCATTTGGTTTAAAGTGGACCCCAGAAAAAATGCAGTGTATAGCAATTTTCATCTGTAGTATGTTTGCTAAGGAAACGTTTGCAAACAACCACATGGTTATGGTAATAACAGTTATGGTAATTTGAGAATTTTACACAGCAAGATACCACTGACATTTTCTTTGTTGACATTTCTATCTTGCTCTGCTTGTGGAAAGAAGAACCATGAGTGTGTCACCAGTTCTGAGTTCCTTCGCTCACTGCAGACACAGAAGCAGGGTGACTGTCCGCCGTCCCAGAGGGCATCTGGCTTTGCCGCAGCCTGTGTGGAGGGCTGTGCCGTTGACGTGGAATGCTCTGGATTCAAAAAGTGCTGTTCCAATGGTTGTGGCCATACCTGCCAGACCCCAGACAACCTTTACAAAGGTACAACACAGCTCAGGTCTCAGACCACAAGATGAATGAGAGATGCATTTAAAAAGTCAAAGTCTGCTTTATTGTCAATTCTGCCACATGTACAGCACATACATACAGAGAATTGAAATTGCGTAACTTTGGTGCGTACAGCAACACTAAATACTAACAGTAGATGTAAAAATACAGATAAATATAAATACAAACTATACAGGTATACAAATAAGGACATTGTAAAAAAGAGACAAAGTGGCGTAAGGCACATGGCATATAAAAAACACATTTTTTTACTCCAAAACACTTAAAAATTTTAAGCAAAATCTGATTTAATGTTTGGTTAATGTGACTTGTTTAAAGGCATATGGGTATATATGTCCTTTTTGTACGAAGTTTATATTACTTTATGACAGGGACATGTTTAGGGACATTTTATCTCTATACTAAACATGGCATAGTTTCAAAATTAATATTTTTGGAAGGCTACAGTAAAAATGTCAAGGCAGTGTATTTGCATGGCATTGATTATATTAGGTCATGGCAAGGTCAGTTCAAGTTGTCAAATAAAAAAAAATTTGTATTGTACACTCACAATAGATGTTTGTACTTTTACTTGAAACAGCACCAAATCAATAAATCAAACCCCTTTTTGAAAATGGTGTAAAAGTTAAAAAATAAATACAAAACAGAAAAGAACACATTTTAATCTAGATTTTTCATAATCTCAGAGATCATTTTTTGTAAGGGACATACATTTAATTCACAGCTGTAAAAGGCAAGAACTAAAATTTGAATGGTATTATAATTTTGTCACCATTACCTGCCAAACAACATGCAGTGGGTTCAGTGAAACACATCTGTATCAACATGTCTTTTGCCATCCTTTAGGAGTCCCCCTAAAGCCCAGAAAAGATATTTCCTTTTCAGAAGACCAGCAAGGGCATCTGGAGGTTATGTGGATGTCCAAGTTTAATGTGTCAGTGGAGCCGGTTCTTTATATCCTTCAGAGGAGATGGAATCAAGGGATTCATCCGAGTGAGGACGAGGCATCAACCTGGCAGACTGTTCTCATGGTACAGCAGACATATTAACAGCAATGACCCTCACAAATACAGAGCTTTCATTAATGTTTTCACAATTAAAAATGTTTTTTGAATGTTCTAGGAATGTTCAAAACATCATTTTTTAAATGTTGTATTAACATTATTGCTTGGTTATAAGAACAATATTTAAACATTTTTAATTAACAACTTTTTAGATTAACTTGGAGAGAACTTTTACAGAATGTTAGCCAACATTCTGAGAATGTTGTGGAAGTTATGACGATGACTGTAGGTAGGATTATGACCAAACAAACGAAAATGTGCAGCGATTTATGTTTAAAAGGCACATTTTTAGCTAACTGTACCATTAGCTGATTGGTCTCAGTTTGGTTCCATATACAAGGGTCTAAGATCATTTGGGGTGTTTACATATGGGCATAAAATTCAATGAATCGCACTCGGATCCCTAAAAAGGACCAAGTGTGAACCCCCAAATGAGTCTACATTATTCAGCATTAGCATGTGTAGTTTTAAGATTTGTTAAAGACATGGGGAACTTGTGGCCTACAGGTTAGATAATTGGGGTTGTAACCACAAGGTTGCCAGTTTGATTCCCAGTCCTGGCAGGAAACAACTGGGGTACTCTTGAGCAAGGCACCTTACCCCCAATTGCTCCCTGGGTGTGGCAGTGAATGGTTGCTTACTGCTCCGTGTTCATGGTTTGCAGTGTGTGTGTTCACAATTCACTACTCAATTTATTAGTGTGTGTGTGCACCAACTTGGATGGGTTAAGGCAGAGGATAGATTCTGAGTATTCATTCACTGAGTATAGATTAATGAGAAGAGTATAGATTAATGAGAAGAAATTAAACAATTGTAGTACCAGGCTACAACATAACAAAATTAAAAAAGTGAATACTTTAAAAAGCATCTGAATACTTTCTGAATGCACTGTATGTTATTTTTAACAGATTAATAATACAGATGTAATACAATTTAGTCATAATATTCTTAACCATGTTCATAGTCCAGCTGATCTGTGTGATCATATGCTTCATTAGCACATGGTCTGTGGTGTTTAGAGTGTTTAAAGAGCTGTTTATAATGGTCCCAGTTTTACATCACAGAACATGTCACACCTCTAACATTACTTTCAATCAGTCTGTGTTAGCTGCTAAGTTTATTAATGGTTATTTTTAACTTAGTGCCTAAATGTACTGTACCACCTCTGCTGCAAGTGTTTAAAACAGACAATAATTTTTGGCCTCAGTGTGTTTAAATGAATGTGAGACATTTACTTTATTAATAAATTTTATTAATAAATGTGCAATGAAAGTTTAGCAGGCAGGTATGCAGCACCAAGTATAATTGTAACATAAATATTACTTATGTTAACATAAGATTGGTGTGAAAAAAACACTTTGTTGCTGTGACACTCGTGTGTCTCCCTGGTCAAGGGTGTAGGGAAAAAGACAGGTTGGAGAGTGACATGACGGGCACTAAAATGTTTTATTTCCAATTTTCAGAAATACAAAAACAAAATCAGCTTGTGGGCTTTTCAGCATTCAGCTATTTCAAACAAAAACTCTTGGTAGCTCCAGGTCCCGTCCTCACTCACTTCCTCGACCCCGTCCTTCTGCTGCAGCCCTGTTTTAACCTGTCTCCTGACTCACTGCAAAACGAGAATAGCTGTTAGAATTCATTATGAGGGAGGCATTTCCCTTAACCATTTCATCTCCAAACCTTACTGGTGATCACACCTACTGACTGGTGGCACTTTTGTTGTGGTCTGTCATACTCACCGACTTAGAATGAAAGAGGTGACGTGTTTTCGGCCTGTGGTTCGGCCTGTGTTTGCATTGTAAGCATATGTCCACAGCTTCAGTTGGACTAAAGATACATTCAAACCAAAAACAGTTTTGCCTCGGCCGCAGGTAATATTCTGAAACATGTCAAACGTTGTCAGATGAGTTGCTATGTGTCAGATGTGTCTGTAAAGCTACAAGCACCAACATCCACTGACTCTAAGATTACAAATGTGCAAAAACTAGCTAGTGGGATGCCGATTTTACCAATCTAGTCAGTGTGAAGTTATATTATATTTTTTGACTTACGTCATTATCAGTTACTATGGCTTTCATGCAGGATTCCAGAAAGAGGATGTGATTATGATCATTATCTGTAAAACACTGATCTGTAAAAAGTACTTTTACATGTAGCAAAGTCTGACTGACAAGAATTACATCAGTAACAGACAAAGTCAATTCACCATGTAGTCCCACCCAAAACGAAAAGAATTAAAGAGCAGATTACTTCTGAAATAACTGAATAATACATGCTGTAAACAAATATGTGCTGTAAAAAAAAGAGCGTCAAATTTTAGCTTATAAAACAGTGGAGCCATAAACTTTCATTGTAAGTGATTAACTGTTTTCCAATTGTTTCCAAACTGTTTTTTTCTGTAGCTATCAACTGGTTAAAGTTAAAAAAGTTAAAAACCATAAAATTTAGTTTAATAAACTCATCTATTTATTTAATTAGCAAATTATCTTTGATTTAACCTAAAAAATATGCAACAAATTTAGAGGAACAAGCAGCTCATTATGCGACAGGTAATGGATAGGGATGTCTGTGCTATGTTTTTCAACAAGACTTAATAGAAAGATTTCTCTGTGCTGCGTCAAGCTGTCATTACCATGTCTCTTATCAGTGTCTAGTAGTGATGGAGTTTTTACATCCTGCATCCAGAGTGGATTTGTCTTAATGAAAGTTTCTCTGATCCCTCTTTCCAGACCATGAAAGACTGCTCAATGCTGAAGGACATCCGACCTCATAGGTGGTACCAGTTTCGAGTTAGCGCGGTCAACAGTCAGGGTACAAGGGGCTTCACCACTCCGAGCAAGCATTTCTTCTCTGCACGAGGTAAAAACTCTTTCAGAAAAACACCATGTTGTCTAATGGAACATTCATGAATTTGCTCCCTTATATGAGTAAAGCACTATGAATGAATTAAATATCTTTCTATCAGGCACTTGATAGAAGCCATATTTTACACTAACCATTGCATTTTTCTCCTACAGTTCACTTACTATGTCAGTCAGGGTTTCTTTTTCTACACCAAAAGCAAGCAGTCATCATTTAGTTTTTCATAACAATGTTTGGTTTTCTTTCTCTCAGTCTCAGGTCTTTTTCACGCATGCTTTCTTTAGGACTGTATATAAACTTTCAGTTTATACTGCATAACAAAACTGCTGCCTCTTAAGAACATTTTGCATTTAGTGTAGCATTGGGCAACTCCATTATATGTTAATTCCAAAAGTATTGATTTGGAAGGTACTGGAATTAAACAACTTGTTTTCTTATTTGTTGAGTAGCTAATGTCTTCTATAAAGTCATGGGTTCCCAGGAAGCTATTTTGGAATAATAATATTTGGAATAAACTTTACCTATGTAAACTTTCAGTAAACAGTCACACTTTAACTTGACAACTTTACAGTTGATCCCAATCAATGTTGTTTTCTTCATTCTGCACATATTCCACACATACCTGTTCATGTGGGAAAGGATGGTAAACCAGCTGAAAGCTGTGTCGGGTTTAATGGTGTGCCGTCTATTGTACTGGTGTGAACTGGAATTTCAGTCAACATAACAGATATACATGTATGCCAGCAAAGTACATAAAACACTATTAATTCACAGTCTCAAAAACTTGTATGGTCTGTCATATGACCCCTTTAAAGATTAATACAATTTGTATGAAACTGTCGTCTGACAGGAAGTCATTTGCAAGTCAACATTAAGAATACTGCGCAGTACTACAATACTGCAATCTTCAGAATACTGCACAGCTCAGTCTGCAAGCACTTTTTACAAGACCCCTGCCATTCACAATTCTGTTCACACACCACTAAAAGGCTTTTGTTTGCGTGAAATTGTGCAGCACATAATGTGTAAATCCACGAAGGACAAACCACAGCCGACAGCCAGGCTGGAAAACAATCATGCCATAAACTCCAGAAAACCTCTGGCTGCACACCCACACAGACACACGTTAACATACGCTGTCACCCACACAGATACACACACAACACCTCCTTTATAAATGATCTGGTTAGGGTTCAGTTTTAGAAATGTGTTGTACATTTGACATACTATGAAATAAACTTTTCCACAGATGCAGAAACATCCTGCAGGGCAAGTGGAGATTCAATTCAGCAACAGATTCAAAACTGGACCGTTTTGGATTTTTGTCACATGAAGTTTTTGGTACCAGTATTTGTTTTCATATTTGTAATCCTCTGATCTAATCACATTTCTGTGTGATGCGGCTCATATCATCAGCGGCCTCAGGGGTGCTCGCGTTGGCATGTTTTGAGAGTAAACCCAGCTCAACACAGCAGCCAAGATATAATTACACACAGACTGAGGCAGCGCACAGCCCACTGCCAACATTTACTGGAATTAAACCTGCTGTTTTGAAAGAATACAAACTGTTGGAGAAAGTGTGCTAAACAGAGATTGAGCACATGAACACAAAACAGTGATTTACACAGAACATTCTGAAGAACTTTGATGGCCTTCATTGGGTTGCAAACATGCTATGCTATTGAAACTGCCCAAGGTGGTGAGGACTGAGGGTGGGAGGGTCGAATGAAGAATGCTCTGGGTCAGAGTTTGGGCATGTGGCTGCTGTTGCTCAAGGGAAGCCTGTGATTGAAGGATGTTGTCCGAATTTATGATTCTGTGAGAAAAATACAATATGACAGTTTTACGCTTGTGAAGTGGGCAGCATGGCCCTTTTTCATCCGATGCCCCAAGTATGAAACAAAGCCTGTGTTTAGGAAAGAACGATTGAAGTCAGTCCCACAGACAAAACATAGTGTCCCCGAAGCCCACCGCTGCCACTCTGTGATATTCACATGGGAGCATTACTAACATATCAAAGCATCTTTCCTCTCTTATGCTTAGGCAAATAAAAGCACATTAATTGGCCTCCGGGGCATTTTTTTTGTTTTTTAACAGACCTCATGGAAATCAGCGGGCTGTTGACTTGAACCAGAAACACAGGATTTGCCATTTGGAAACTTTGTTTTCTTGCTTGAAACAGGATGTATTAAATTAGCTTTGTTATTGCTAAAACTAGCGTCTCTGTAACTATTAGTAACTACTTAGGTTAGTGATATGAACAAACCTGAAGAAATAAACTTTGGCTTGTAACTCATTCCACACTGTTTAGACTACAGAGATAAATTATACTACAATAAATGATTCAAAAGTATGATACTATAACAAAATCATATGGCTTGTTAAGGACAGGTATGGTAATACTAAAACAGACATAAAATTCCCATTCCTATGCAACCACGAGACTCAAGCTATGTCAAGAGACCACAATAATTAGGGTGGGCTCTTTTGACTTGTGACCACCCAGAACACCTTAGCAACCACATAACTATGCCTTAGCACACTTAGACACTGCCTAGCAGTAGTAGCTAAACATCCCAGCATCCGAATAGCTACACCCAGCAACCACCCAGAACACCTTATCACTTGCATATGCACAAGCACCCAAAATATCCTAGTAACTGATAACAACCATTGGGGAACACCCTAGCAACCACATAGCAGTGCACTGAAATCACAATACATTGTCTTCAGAAAATGTCTAGTATGTATGTAAAGTTTACCTAAGAACAAGGCCTACAGTGTAGCTACAATGTACACTACAATGTAGCTTATAATTGTGACCTTTATGTTATGTCACACTGCTTTCTGTAACTGACTGACAGTGGTTGTATTATTATATTTCTGCCTCTTTAAGCATAACTGTTCTTAAGATTGTAGTGGAAGGGTACTTACAGGCGCACACACAGGCACATCATGTCTGGACCAACTTACTTAGCCACATTAACAAGAACACACACACTGTCCATTTCATGAGGCGTTTTAACCACACACACACTCTCCTTTGTTTCACAAAGTGAAAACATTCCACTCAAGCTGTGGAACATGTCCACAGTCAGACAGGACATCCCCAACAGGCAACAACTGCATTATTCTGCAATAAAAAACATTAAATGGTGGTATTCAATGGGTATATTTATCACACTGGGTAATGTGGCTGGGTATTACCAACTACCCCATAACAGACCCAGAATGACATAGAGAAAGTGAAACTGCACAAAGAAGATGCAGTCTGTCCGTGTGATAATAAATTTCTCTCATGCCCTACTGAAGTTGCTCTGGTCTCTAGCAGGAACCAATCACAACTGTTGTGGTCTGCATATACATTACACATAGTCAAGTTTTTGTAGAGGTGCATGTCAGTCTATGGTGTAGACTACACTGTTAACGGTATGGTGTAGGTTTAATGCTAAATATATTTAGCCTACATTCCAATATTCCCAATATAAAGATAAGAAACTTACCAAATACCAAACTAATAAGTTTAAAATATTAACTTGCTATTGTACCTGCCTTAATTATTGGGAAGCTGCTGAGAAATTAAATACAGGGGTGTAATTAGCTCATTATGGGCATTTAGTTGAATGTGGAAGAGGTAATTAAGTTTATTGACTAAAGAATACAACACTTACAGTAAGTATAATTGAAATTGTTTTCTTAATAAACATAAAATCGGCTTAATTTTCTTTTTTAGCAAAATACAATATTAGTTTTTTTGGAGTATGAAATGACCTGTACATGTTCTTGGTTTATTGACCTTTACCCAAGAA
Organism: Chromobotia macracanthus; assembly: GCA_036877525.1. Classification (NCBI taxonomy): domain Eukaryota; kingdom Metazoa; phylum Chordata; class Actinopteri; order Cypriniformes; family Botiidae; genus Chromobotia; species Chromobotia macracanthus. The sequence continues at coordinate 1,960,400 of JAZGTH010000106.1, forward strand.
CAACTTGCTGCCTTTTGCATCACCACAAAATTGTGTAAAATTCCCAATTGGCCTTCAGAGGTTAATACTGCTAAAGTTATTTTCATGACTTGCAAATAGTAATAAAAGTGCTTTATAAATGAATTGAATATTTTCAATGAGGTCTTCTCTAGGTTATGTCAGGTGAACGCATATAAACAGAAAACTAAGTGATGAAAAGCAGTGTTCTGACAGAAGCACCTTCACATTTATGTTTCAGATCCGTTTCCCCCAGAGAACCCAGAGAATGCTAGAACAGGCGACCATACGGTGCACACTGACGGAACGGTGAGTGTTCTGGTCCTGTGGGACCCCCCCAGGGAGAGTGACCTGGTGGTCCACCATTACAAAGTCACCTGGAGCAGCCAAGGAACACCTTTAACCAGTCAAAGCCGAGCTGGAAATGTCACAGATGGGGTAAGCCCTCCTGAGCTAAAATGTGAACCTGCTTGAATGTTTATGTATGTGAAAAGTTAATTTCATAAGAATAAATGAAAAATTAAGCCAGACCAAAGCTTTAGATAATGGCCAATATGTTGTTCGACTGTCAGGTTGCCTGAAGAGGAATTTCTATCTTTCTCTCATAAACTTTAACCTAAACTCTCAGAGAAGGGTGACATTTTTCCAGGATGTTTTTCTTGGTTTAAGTCTTGGAATATCAGACCCAGAAAGTGCTAAATCTGTGACTCAGTTTAAGGATTTAAACATAAATTTTCAATGGTCAGCCTCACTCTCTTTTGGTAATTGCTGTCTCACAGGTGTTGTACTCATGTGTACCACCTGTGATGTAGTAAAGGGCTAGAGCCAGTTAACTCAGTTTTCCCACAATGATTGCTGAATAAAGACGCAGCTGTTCTAGTGATCAGCATATTTTATTGTAGTCCAAGTACTCTCCTGAAAGCCACAGCTCTCAAACAGTTTTGATTAGGTAATGTTTTTACAATGCAATAACATCTGAGTCTGAGAAAGCAGTCTACTTTATTGAACAGTAGCTTATAAAAAGAACTGTTTTAGCTGACAAATGTTCTAAGAGAGGATCGCTGCAAGCGTTTAAGAGGTATTGAAAGTAATTAAAAATGTCGGCTCATTTTTAAACCACCTGGAATTAAGAATTCATACCAATTCAAAAACCAAAAACAGAATCCAAAAACATATCATAGCTGAAACAAAATGCTCAGTGGCCCTAAAAGTCTATTATATTATTATTAAAGAAGGTCAAATATATGGATGATTTAACAGTATAGCACAAATTTTGGTCTTATATGAACAGAAACTCTTTATAGTACTTGAAGGATTACAGTAAATTGTATGAGAAGCTCAAACGATTTGTTGTGACAAAGAATTGTCTTGGTGTTAATAGAGTTCTAGCAGTTCTAGCAGTGCTACACATCTTAAAATTAACATATAACACTAAAAATGTGTTACCCGTACGTCCAGCTAATAAAATGTATTAGTCTAGTCTTGAGATGACAATTGCTTGAACCAGAAGCTGCACAGCAGGTGTGGTTTTTCTGATGTAGAGTGTGAATCTGCCTAACTAGCCAGTTATGTCATATGTAGGTGGTAACGTTTAACTGGTTATCAAAAACTTCTTTAGGTTACTGACTAAACAAGTTCATTTTGTTGAGTTTATCTGTATCAGTGATATTGTTGTCAACTGATGAGTCATCATTCCTGTGATGTTTTGTCTTGTAGGATGTAACAGAGATGGAACTTCAGGATCTGCAGCCCAACACACACTATATAGTGCAGATTCAGGCTGTCTCTTACTGGGGTCTGAAGCGACTTAAGAGTGGCCGGACTCAGCTCTCCTTCAACACAGCTGCAGTCTCCAGTAAGATTTAGGGGGCTTTGTTTTGGTTGTGAAAGATTTATATGAAAGTTTACAAAGTTCAAATTCCTTAAAATTGTAATTAATTGTTCTCAGATTGTGTGACAATTTTTACATTCAGTCAGTTCTATGAGTATAAATTGAAAAGGGTGTGAAATGAAGGGGTGTCAGAAATAAAATATTTGCTCTCATTACAAAGCTTTCACTTTGGCCCCCTCCTTTAACCATGAATCAGTGTTGCCGTTGATAATCGTAGCACAGCAGAGCCATTAAAAACACACAAAAGCTTTTTTGGCAAGTTGGCTGTTTTGTCAGAAAAGTTGTCCTCTTACGGTGACTTAGTTTCTGGCACATGAGCAGATGAGGTTAACCTCTCCCAGAGGCAGCACACTTCAGCCCTGCATCAGCACCCAGAACATCGCACCATGACTAACCCAGGAGAAAGTTTTTTTGCCCATGACCCGGTTTAGCACTGTAGTTGACCTCAGACAAGTTACTCAAGTCCAAAAAACCCTGCCCTATCATAGCAAAACCCTTTCTTTTGTTGCTGTTATTTCTATTTTTATTAAGACTGTATAAATCTTCCAGTAATTCTGTCAAAACTAATTCCAGGCACAGCAAAGATGTCTGGTAGTTTTATGAAGATCTGTTGGCTGTTTAATTTCATCTAGTGCACACATTCTGGGTAAAATATTCAAAGACTATTTTCTATATTTATGTAATACAATGTTAGGATCATTGCTCAAGGGCACTTTAGTTGCTACCTGCCAGCACTGGAATCAAACCAGCAATCTTCTGATTACAAGCCTGACTCACTAACCAGTAGGCCACCGTCACCCTAGTCTGAGGGCCAGAGCAGTTTTCATCAAGGATGTGTATTTACATTGCTGCATTCATCTTTCCTTCAAACCTGACTAGTCTCCCAGTTCCGGCTGCTGAAAAACATCCCCACAGCATGATGCTGCCACCACCATGCCGTAGGGGTGGTATTGGACAGGTAATGAGCAGTGCCTGGTGTCCTCCAGACATGATGCTTGCTATTCAGGCCAAAGAGTTCAATCAGAAGATGGTTGTTCTTTTGGAAGTTTCTCCTCTTTCAACAGAGAAACACTGGAGCTCTGTCAGAGTGACTGTCGGGTTCTTGGTCACTGAATCCATTTTGGAATAGGGCTGTAACATAACAAAATGTGGTGAAGCGCAGTGAATACTTTCCGGATTCACTGTAACATAAAATATTCCTTTATTTATTAAGTCAATTAAGACTTTTGCCAAATGTAAATGTCCTTTTTGTTATTCTAGCCTCCTCTCATTGGCATGACCACAATTCTGGAGAGTTCTCCAATGAGCTTCCCATATTCCACTCCTCACCCAATATACTGAGACTAGAGACAACTGCCCCTCATTATCACAACAACCAGTTGCAGGTCAAGGTCTTCTGGAAGAGCCAAAGCCAAGGCAAGTGATCTGCCTTGAACACCGACAAACAAACCAATAGGTCAAAGAAGGTTTACTTCTCAGTGGAAATGATCTTCCAACATAAAACATTCTCACATGACTTCACACCAGTCACGCAAAGCATATCTGTTGGTTGAGGGTCCTGTTAGATCCATCTGTCCTTAAACAATTCATTGCCCAAGCAAAGCAAAGGCCTAAATCATGATTTATTGAAGAATGTTACTAAAGATAAATATTATCCATCCTGCATAAAAAGATAATCTCGCAGGGATGTCCTCTCTAGACTCTTTCCAACAGATTACTCACAATTTGCTTAGTGTGTTTTTAAAATACACGTTTAGTAAAGTGACAGCTTTCAAAAGGAAGATTCCAGTGAAGCCACGATCACCCATAAATAGCGAGTGTTGATTTACTGTTATCTTCTGGAAAAAAGTCATGAGGAGTAATTTAATAATAGAGGTACGAGTGTGAAATCAAAAACAGATGGAGGAAATGGCAACCTGATGTGCTATGGGAGATAGGTTTGAAGAAAGATGTAATGTGGCTTGGATGCGGAACGGGACAGGAGCAGAAGGGAGTTGGTCCCTGAAAATATGATCTCGCTGCCTTTATGTGCTTGACCTCAGAAATGTTCTGATATACACATAACATGCTGTCTTGTTTCCTCTTGTAGAAAGCCAAAAGGATTCTAGTTCATACCTTCTCAGATGGTATCCTGAAGTTTGTGCAAATAATGTCACGAAAACAGAGAAAGCAGCTACACTGCAGGTATACTACATTCATTAAAATTCATATAACTCATCATATAACTCATCATATAACTCATCACAACTCATAACATCAACCACCGCAAAGGCCAAAGGCCTCATGTCATACTTGATGAGTCATTTAATTTTTTCCATAAGGTCATGGATATGTTTTAATCATTTGAACATCAGAAGATCACAGATTTTGTCCATAAATTATCTTTTCAAATTATTTACTTTTTCAAAGAACATAAAATTTTGCAGTTTGTGCACATGACATTGTAACACAGAACAAACAAATACAAAACAACAGGGACAGAAATTTAGTTCAAATACATTGGCATGATCTCCTGGCCATGAATTAACATATTGCTCTAAAATGTACTATTACTGTTATTTTGTCACTAGTTATTTGTCAAGTGGAAAGTCCAGAGACGTGGTTTCTTCTGAAATGGGAAGGCAAAGTGCAGTATGTCTCACTGTGCATTTTTATTCAGATCTAGTTGTGATGTTTTATTTAATGTTTACAACGTTCCTGGATGAAATACATAAGAAACTTTTATTATATTATATTATATTATATTATATTATATTATATTATATTATATTATATTATATTATATTATATTATATTATATTATATTATAACTTTTTTTGTTTATTGTATTAACACAGTTATAACATGGTTTGAATGGTCATAAACTGTGTAAAATATGCCCCATCGTGTTATAAACATTTTAGTTTTCAGATTTCAAATCAATAGCTACATTAATACAATAACAAGCCTGTTTTATGTATGTTTTATTTACAAGTTTTATTTGCTATCACCCATATTTCAGTCTGAAAATATGTTATGTCTTTTAGCTATGATTGGGAAAAGAGAGACAGACCTCTGGTTTTACAAATGTACTGCACATCAAGTTAAAACACCAGGTTTTGGCATCAAAAAGTATTTTTAATTAAGTCATTGTTCAGCAAAAGTCTTTCCAATTAAGAATTTAAATGTTCTGATCTTAAAATTTCAATTTATTAAATTACTTGCTTTTTTATGTTTAGTGATCGGTCATTTTGAAATAATGCCTTGACAAGCGCGCTGATATAACACAAGGCGGTAATTGTTTGGTCATCATAAATTTGCTGACGCAGCAGGCTCTCGCTGACAGGGAGAACAATGTAAAAAATGAAGGTTAAAAGTTTAGCTGGTAAGTAGATAAAAACGCATACATATTTTTAATTGCCCTTAAGATCAAGGACATGATGTCACTATCAAACTTGTGGGTGACCCATGAGTTTCATCTGGTGTTCCCTGAAGTCGATGCTAAATACATAATCACACAGGTAGCAGATATGGTACTATTTTCTATTTTTTAGCAGATAAGTACTATTTTTTTTTTACTATTTTAAGCATTGTATGTCTATACATGATCTATCTCCACTGCACAAGACACAATAAAGATGTGTTTCCATGATGGGAGAACCGGATATCTGTTTCACCTTCAGTAAAGCAGACGCTGTTTCACAAGCTTATTCATAAAATGTTTCATTCACACTTAAGTGTGTTTATCTCTGTTTACTCTGTATATTTCATACTTTACTCACTGTCTTTTGCCCTCTCCTTTATATTTAGTAATTATGGTGCTGTTTTTTTGTGCTCTACTCAGGGAACACATTTCGTGATTACCGGTCTGTTTTTCGCCTGTAAGTACCGGGTATCAGTGAAGCCCATTACAGAACAAGGGCAGAGGTCAGAGGTCACGACCTCTGTTACCACCCCACTTTGCCTGTCACTAATGGGCCGGCGAAAGAAAGCTTCCACCTGTGCCAGAGATGGTAAGACCATTACAGTATGTACTATTAAACTAAATGTAAATAATGTATATACACACTCACAGACCATGTTATCAGATTCATTTTGTTAGTGTTGGGTTGGACCACTTTTGCCTTCAGAACTGTCTGAACTGTAATTTTTTATACCATAGATTCTTCAAAGTGCTGAAAACATTCCTCAGAGATTTTGGTTAATCCTCATGACCATGTCTATATGCCAAAATGTATTAAGTTGCTGCCACATGATTGGCTCAGAACGAAAAAAAGAAGCCTATTTTTAAGATTATTTTATATATTGATTATTTATATTAATTAATTATATAATATAAATAATAACATTTACTGTTTGAAGATTGTTTCTGTAAAATATGATCTAGACATGTTCTTAACAGATTTCATAAAACTTGAACTTTTGGACTTTATGCAATTATTATTTCAGTTTTGTTATTGATATAATATTCTGTCCTAGAGCACCATCCTCAGGTGAATAAAGCAGTGCAGCGGCCTGAGAACCTGGCAGCATGGTTTCAGGTGCTGAATGGCTCCATGCAGGGGGTCTTCAGCTGGGAGATGTCACCACAGAGTCCAGGACAGAGACCTGTCACCGGCTTCCTTTTCTCCTGGGTCAGAGTGTCCAGCAACAGCACAGACGGCACACTGTTGTCCCAAACACACGTGCCACCAGTGAGTCACACTCACATGCTATGAAACTATTGAAAGACAAGCTGGATGATTTTAAACAGGATCTGAAATCATCACCATGCACCAAATGACAGTAAAAATTCATTTGGCAATTAAATAAAGTAAATATACTAGCCATTAGCTGGATAACTCATTTAAAGCGGTCTGTTTTTGGGGCTATTTTCTATTTTATTTTATAATTTTCTTTAGGATGCACTGTATCCCAAGTGAATTTTTAATTTGCTGCTGCTTGTCGTTTTAACGTAGGTTCCCACTGTACCTGAGCAGAACTTTTTTTTAGTTATTATAGAGACATATACTAAAAAATGCAGCAGCCTGTTTACATATTACAGCCAACTAAAATATCAGTGATAGAACACACCAAAGTTAGTATGCAGCAAAATACGTCAGTCATTAGGCATATACTCTCAGAGCAGCACAGTGACTTGTTGTTTTTCCTTGAAAGGTAGCAATTCAGCATCCAGCAGACAACAGTGTCTATTACATATGGTGATTACATAAGCCATACATATCTAGACGCTGTATGAACAAGCATGCTGTATATTTTGCCAAACAAACGTGCTGCACTGAAGAGACTGTAGACTTTTTTAACAGTGGGGTTTTGTTGGAAAGCTATGCAGGGAAAACATATATTTCTAGTTTTAAACCCTTCAAGTACATTACATGGTCATTTCTATTGTCAGGGCATTGATGTAACTACATTATTTAAACATTTGTAGTCATAGATGTTTAAGTGGATTAACATAAAGGTGTGTTGTATTATGGATTCATCTATGAATTATTGTTTTTTTAAAGGATCAGCTGTCAGTCATTATAGACGGGATCCAGCCTGACAGTGTGTATAAAGTTCAGGTCCAGATTCTGTCTGAAGCCAGAAATGGACCATCAGTAGCCAAAACTCTCCACACTCCTCATGTGAATGGCACACTCCTCTGAGGTACAAATGATGCCTGTAAAAATTCAAGACAAATGTGTGATATTCAGACTACAGAATCTGTGTGAGAACCTTCACCTGCTCTAATCCACTGCTTACAATGACCATACTTTACAGTTATACTGTCTAATGATTTAAATAAAGTCTTTGTTAAGTCATTTTAAAGTCTTTTTATTTTATTAGACTTTTTTATTTTAAGTCTTAAAGACTTCAGTGAGGTTTTGATAATGCAAGAGAATGAAAACAGTTTCATTTTAAAGTCAGATAGCTTCTCCACAACTTTAAAATCATATTTGTGCATGTGCATATTTAGTCTTGATATGACCACTGAAATGCTAAGACAATGAATGAAACAGTTAACGATAATACTAGTTGAACATTTATATCTTTTTATAATGTACACTAATATTTTTTTTCTACAGATCCCATCTCCGTGGACATGGAGATCATGTCAAGGGATCAGACCACTCACAGTAGACCAATGAATAAATACGCAAAAAAATATTTTTGATGTTTAATGTATAACGATTGAGGCTCACTGTTTTCAATAAAATAATAATCAATTTCATCTGTACATCTCAAGTTTGGTTACCAAGCCTGTTTGGATTAAATTGGCTCCCAGAATTGAATAAGGCCAGCAATACACTAAAAATGTTATTGTTTTCTGAACATCATGACTGTATTTAATTGTGCCATTCATTTTAACATCTGCCTTAGCTTTACATTTATTTACAGATTACTAACATATATACAGCAAAATTTTAGTACTTATGAGTTCTACTTGTGAGTTGTAGTACTTAAGTGTTGGCAACAAATTCACGTTTTCAGACATGAAATGCTTTCAAAAGATGTACTTGTACAATATAACAATGTTTTGTAAATATTGCATTTGGTGTATTATCTTTGGTTTGTTGTTGTTCGCTACTAATAAACTAAACACTTTAGACTTTTTGTGTTTTTTGTGGGTTTCTGACAGGCTGTGGTTATGTAAACAGTAATCAATGCACCAAAGAACCGTGGTTAACTATACTTTTACTAAAATCATGATTAATTTTTGTAATGGTTTTTAAAACAATCTCCTTTACCATGATTTTGTCAGGGTCTTTTTGAGTCTTTCTAGATTATCTTGCCAGGATCCTGACATTCCCTGTGTTTTGTGTCAGAGCATGTTGTTTGGATCCTGACTCAATCTTAGTCTTGGTTCTTTTTTCTTGGAGTGAGGATCTAAACTCATGCTCTGGGTCTTTGTTTTCTGTGGATGCACATGGCCTCTGTTTGTTTACATTTGCCATGTACTCTCCGGTCACGTGTCTCGCCCCCCCTTGTTTCCTTGTTATTCTTGTTATGGGTTTATTCCCCTCACCTGTTTGTCTTTGTTACCCCCCTTGTTTTGTTCCTGTTTAATGCCCTTGTGTTTGCTGTCTTGTGTCGGTTCGTTTCTGTTCCAAAGTTGTTGGATTCTTGTCAGACTCTTGTCGGTTTCTTGTCTGATTGTGTTGGACTCATGTCGGATGTTTTCACTCTGTATTGTTGCTCTGTGTTTTGGTTCCGTGTTTCATGGAGAGTTATTTTGAGTTTTTTATAAGCCTGGTTTTGTTGCCTCGTTTGCCTCGTTCTTGTTTATCTAAATAAAGACATTTTTGTTGAAAGTGTCAGGAACACACACACAGAGATACAATAGCGGAATCAGTCTTTATTTAGACTAGAGAAATAATACACAGGTAATGACAGGTAGCAGACGAGGAGATTCCGGCACAGGCAGGCAGGAAGGGAATAGTGCAGCGGGAACCAGGAGGGAGATGGGCGTAGCAGGAGGAAGGCTGGGCAGTGGCCGGGTGGAGAACGGGCGGTCGGGCAGAGGAGCAGGAGCGGCACTGCAGAATCCAGGGGGGGAGGAAAAAAGAAGGAGAGAAGGAGAGGGTGATGATGACTGAAGCCGAGATGTAATCTGAAACAAAACAGAAAAAGAAACCAAAAAGGCAGAGAGAGAAAAAACACAACTGGCTTGGGTCTCGGACACACTGGACAAGACAAGACAAGAGGTCAGGTGGCGGTTTGCACCGAAATGATCTGACAACAGACGCAGCACGAGAGGGAAAAATAAAGGGTAAGTAATCAAGGGAAAACAGGTGTGATAGATAATAAGGAAACAAGGAGGGCGGGGAGACGCGGACGCTGGAGCACATGGCGAGCTGTCAAACACAAACGCGTGCTCCAACAAAAAACAGAAACAAAAATAAGAAAAAAAACAGAGACTGACCGCCACCGGGCTCAGCACCTTGGCGATCCGGTATGGCCCAATGAACCTGGGAGCCAGCTTGCGTGAAGGCACCCAGAGAGGCAGGTAGAAAGCCATTCACGCTTACCGCAAATGTACACAGGATGAGGGGTGCCGCGGCAGTCGGCGGCTGCCTTGGTGAGTCTAGAAGTCCGGGCCAAGCCTCAGGTTCCTGATTGGGAAACAGAGGGGGAACATAACCAACAGAACACTCAAAAGGAGCTCTCAGTTGCCGACGTCGTAGTTGTGTTCAGCAGGGCTCAGCCGACGGGAAAAGAAGGCACAAGGATGAACCTTCCCATCATTCCCGGACCGTTGGGAAAGAATGGCATCGACTCCCACGTCAGAGGCGTCAACCTCCATGATGCATTGCTGGTCAGGATCTGGGAAACAGAGAACAGGAGTAGAGACAAAATGGGACTTTAATTCATCAAAGGCCTCCTGAGCCCGTGTATTCCATCCAAACAACCGCTTAGTGAAGGTGAGAGCCATAAGGGGAGCAGCTACAGCACTGAAATTCCGAATGAATTGCCGGTAAAAGTTGGCGAATCCCAGAAAACCCTGTAGTGCTTTGCGAGAGTCAGGGACGGGCCATTCAGCAACGGCCCTTACCTTCAGCAACGGCCCTTACCTTGGCAGGGTCAGGACTAACCCCTGGCAGAAATGATGTGGCCAAGGAACACTACTGACTCGGTGTGGAACTCGCTCTTCTCCACCTTAACGTAGTTGGTTGGCCAGCAGGCACTCTAGGACCCTCCGGACATGCTGGGTGTGGGCCTGAATAGAGGGAGAGAAAATTAGGATGTCATTGAGAATCAGTTTGTCAACAAACTGATTAACCATATCTCTCAGATTGTCATTAATGAGAGCCTGGAAAACAGTGGGGACGGTGGTCAGGTCGAAGGGCATGACCCGGTATTCAAAATGTCCCGTGCGGGTATTAAACGCTGTCTTCCACTCATCCCCCTCCCGAATACGAACGAGGTGGTAGGCATTGCGGAGGTCCAATTTAGTGAAGACCCAAACGCCGACGACATTAACGGCAGGGGATACCAGTTCTTAACAGTGATGTCGTTCAGGCCCCGATAATCAATACAGGGATGCAGGGAGCCGTCCATCTTCTGGACGAAGAAGAAACCCGCACCAGTCGGGGATGAGGAGGGACGGATGAGGCCGGCCTTGAGAGACTCACTGATGTATTTGTCCATAGCCTCACATTCTGGACCTGACAGGGAATAAAGTCGACCCCGGGGCGGAGAAGTGCCTGGGAGGAGGTCTATGGCACAGTCGTAGTGCCGGATATCGATCACGGAGTGCCACAGAACTCAGTGCTGGACTTCTGCTTTTTACCCTGTATATGTTACCTCTGGGCACAATTATTAAAAGACATGGAGTTAGTTTTCACTGCACTGCTGACAATACTCAGCTGTATATTTCTTTGAGGCACATAAATGCACCAAACTAACAGAATGCATAGTCAATATTATAACTTGGATAACTATCAACTTTTTTAGCAAGTTTTGGATGACTAGCAAGTTTTAATTATTAGACCAAAGCTTCCACACGGATCAACCTAGAACACTGTCTTACTCTTGATGGATGCTCTATAAAGCCTGTTTCATCAGGTAATAATCTGGGTGTCCTTTGTGATAGCAATTTGTCCTTTTTGAAAAACACATTTCCAATATTTGTAAAACTGCATTTTTTAATCTTTAAAATTGTGACACGATCTGTGTCTTCCCTTGAGGACCCGGTCCATGAGGTGCTGAAATGTGGCAGAGGTCCCAAATAACCCAAATGGAAGTGTGACAAATTGGTGTAAACCAAAAGGTGTGGTAAAAGCATTTCCTGACAGCCTTTTGGTATCAAAAGTTGGGTTATATCTTCTTTTGTCTGTGTGTCCTGCGTCATACGATATAACCGATCCTGGCGAACTGCAAAATAGGGATATGTGAGGGCTTGTGCGGGGTTGACGAGGGTACCGTCGATAGACCGAACGGTGTTAAAGGCATTGTGCAGGGTATAATTGCGAGACTGCACAAGGGAAAAGTCCCCAACTGGGGAGAGGGCTACCCCCCCTGCCCCTGCCGAGGCATCTTCCCCTGGTCCTGCACTCGATGTACCTGGGATCCCCTCACCAACGCCAGCCAGCCTCACGTCCCTGTTGGTTCGGTTCCTGCAGGAGCCACCTCTGCAGATTCCCTCTAAAAAATGAGTAAATAGTGGCCAATTCGTCCCCAAAATAAGCGGGTGGCTGAGGTGGGGATTAACTACCGCCTCAACTCTATGCTTTTGGCCCCCCAATTGTATTGTGACCACAACCATAGGATATGAACAAATGTCCCCATAAATACACCTCATCTTTACCGTGCGGCTCGTATCCAACTCGTATACTCTTACAGGTATAAAAAACATCCCAGCTCAATCGGGGGCACTCCGTGGCACTTTGGGGACCCAGATCAGTGTATCCACTTCCATGGACATACACTGATCCCGGAAATGCCCGAGTTCCCCGCAGGAACCCAGGGAATCTTTTAAGAATTTAAATTCTTAAAAGCTGCACAATCTTCTTAATCTTAAACAATTTTATTTTAAACTTAAAATTTGAATTGAACTGAATCATACACACCTTCATTTATAAAGGTCATAGCACACCTCTCCCCAATAAGCCCATCAATTTGACAGTGTGGGATGAGTCTGGGATCATCAAATTTAATGTAAGCTGTACTCGATGAAGAGCAGTCTTACATAGATTCCCTGGAGTTCATGGGGGTTCAGTGCAGAGTGAAGGGCTATGGTGATAGCATTTTCTGTAGACTGTATGCAAACTGATGTTGGTCAAAGGAAGGGGGAAGGCTGGATATGATGATTTTTGATCCAGAAAAAGAAGTTGCAAAAGTACCACTAATAAAAGTACCACTTGCTTCGCAAGCACCACTAATAATAATAATAATAATAATAACTGTTACGTACGCCGTTACGTACGTACCTTGCGTAAGTTTGTGCGTGTTAGTCTGTTGTGTGTTTCAGATCCCATTGGCCCACCAATCTGTCACTCTTCGCCCTGGAGAATGACGCCCCGGTTCTCGTTATCCAATCATCTCACATCACTTAGTTTTAAACTCCGTTACTGTCCCGCGCGTTTCAGCTTTTTCGCTTACCTTTGATGTTGTTTTTTGCTTGTTATTTCAATACGCTCTTGTTTTGTGATTTGTACAGTATACGTCAGAGTTTTCTTGTTTACTGTGTGTAAATACATCGTTGTCTTTTTGTCAATACAGTATTTGTACAGTCATTTCGTTTTACTGTTCTGTCTTTGTTATTCCCTAGGGTGGGAAGGCGTGAGCAGGTAAGTAGGTCGCGCGTAGGAAAATATGAATGTATTAGACACACTAGGTTAGCAGAGGTTGCCAGCCGCTGTACGTTTTGTTTTATGTCAAGTTTAGTTAGAGCAGTTTAGTTAGGGCGTCGTTACGCTGAAGATCTTTTTTTCTCTACATTTTTTCTTTTGGTAGTTAGCTTAGGCTCTAAAAATGAGCTAGCTGTGTTTGGTTTTTGTTTCTTTCCTTTATTTGGCACCTCTCGTGCTCCCCCTCCCCACCTTCGTTTTGTTTTGTCTATTTACAATACAAGCAACGAAACATTATTGTAAATAGCTCTTCACTTTATCCACATTAAATTGTCACAAGTTTGTTTGGGAACATTTTTGTTCTTTATTTGCTTGTCAGCACCCCCGCATATGCACATACACACAATTTTAAATGTTATTCTCCCATTACCCCTAGACCACCTAACATTAAAATCTAAGGGACGTAACAATAACAGAAATATGAAAATGATTATATAAAAATAAGGACAAATAAACCATAAGAACTGAAAAAATATGAAACGGTATTATAAAATGCATTGTATTATTGAAAATGTTCCATGTACATTATCACTATGTTTAAATAATTGCGTATAGTATTTTAATCTGACTGTATATATTCAGATATTAACTCTCTCATTTATGTGGCAAAATGTAAGATTTTTTTTTTTTTTTTTTTACAAATTTTAAGTACATTAGCGACAGTAACTGTAAAAGTAATTGTCCTTTTTTAATCACACAGATACATTCACAACATGAGTAAGCATGCATGTGAATTTAAAGAAATTATCACATTGTGAATATTAACAGGCATGCCCATACAGTGTCAATTTATTTAAGGACAAGACCTCCTACTCCGAAGGTACAGTATATAACATGGTACATGGCCCAGTCTGCGTAATATTTACAACCAGGCTTTCGATGGACACTTCTTTCATCCTCCGTGTGGTGCTAAGCATAGTTTAAGGATTTCCCTACTTTCTTTATATGACTCAAATTCAGTAATTTTTAAGAATTCTGTATTTGGAAACACTATAAATGGATAAATATAGTCGTTTCTTCCTTAAACTGAAAATAAAGGATGTCCAACATGCCTAACTGCTTTCAGTTTCCGCAATTGCTCTGTTAGTAGACGAACATGCATTGACCGGAAAATAAGTTTCCCTACCTCCGGGTTTTACACATCACCTTGTTAAACGGGTCTGTTTATAATTTTGAGCTTTCAAATTATATGAGCTTTTCAAATTTCACTTGCATAATCAAAAAGAACCCTTCCAAAAATGTAGTTCAATTCAGTTTTATATACTATATAGCACGTTTTACAATGTTGCATTGCTTCAAAAGCAGCTAAACGTATAACAAAAAATAAAAACACAAAAAACAGAAAAATTGTCAAACATGAACAACACAGAAAACAGAATGCATGGTGTTATTGCAAATTTGTATTGTTTATTACGAGATGTATATTCATAAAACTAATTAGGAATACTAGGTTTGTAGTTGGTTTAAAGAGAAAGTCTCACAGATACCATTTCTTTTCAGCAATGAAAATATCTGTGAAGACATCACCTTTTCAGTATTTTTGAAATTAAAGGTAAGGTAATAGTTCCCTGGAATCAAGATTTTTGAATAAGAGGTCTGATAACAGCCAGCTTGTAAGGTTTGGGGACATATCCTTACGTCAATAATGAATTAATAATACTATGTAGAGGATCTATAATTTCAAGAAGCATCTCTTCCAACAGCCTGGTATGTATAGGATCTAGCATACCTGTTGTTGATTTAGATGATTTAATTCTTTTTGATTGACAGTTCCCTATATATAGTGGAAAATTACTGGAGTTTTTCCTTGGGCAAATTATGTGTCATCTGATGTGATTGTTTTGCAGGCATTTGCATGTTTTTGTTTTCTCTGACAGTATCTATTTTGTTATTTAAAATAACTCATCACTACTATGATATTAATTTCAGAGGCAGTTGATGCTTTATTTTTGGTTAATTTAGCCACTGTACGTAAATATCTAGGTTTTTGTTTATTTCTTATACAAAGATTTGAAAAGTAGTTCTGTAGCTTTTTAAGGCCTTTCTGTAATATGAAACACTCTCATTCCATGATGTGCCTTATGTTTTGATTGCTGCCAAATACGCTCCATTTTCCGGGCTGCTGTTTTTAGGATTTGCTTGTTATACCACGGCGTTGGGCTGCTGTCCTTTCAACTCTAACAAAAATTTCCATGGCTTTACTACAAATAAAATAAAAAAAGCAGATTGCAATTTATACTTGTCATCCGTGTTAAACTAACTCCGCAAGTAATCAATTGTATGTTTCAAACAGAGATGGCGATGAAGAGTATCAACACACGCGCTCCTCTCCGCCAGATGGCGCCAAGTCACAGATTTTGGTTTGTGACGTCATAAATGCGCGCCGTAATCGCCGTGCGATCATAACAACGCCTGCTAATCGTCACGTTTATCGATACCTTTGATAGCAGAATATTAATCAGAATTCAGTCACATCGCCCTAAAGCTCTGATAAGCATCGTCGGTGAGACTGATATACGTCGGACGCACGGTAAGACTGTAAAATGTGTGCGCGCTTCTGTGTGACTGCCTCTACATCTTCAGATGAGCTTTAATCTCGTAAATAAACATTGTCTTGCTGTATGGGCATAATCCTTAAAGTACCATCTAAATACTAGTATTTGTATTCGTACTGTGGTAATACAATGTATATATGACAAAGGGATCATGGGAAAACCCAGAAAGTCTTAAAACCTCATGGAATACTCTACATATACATCTTCCAGTTAATGCTTAGCTCTGAAATAGTATGTTTGAAAGTGTTATATGTGAGGGCTGTCTCCACAATATAAGTTTCACTGTTTGCACTAATGTTTGCATTATCTGCACAAGTTTGCACATGCACTTATGTGCAACCGTGTAATTGGCACCATGGTTCTGGAGTTGTTCCATTCTGCTATGTACTGCATCTGCTATATATGGTTGAATGACAATAATAAACTTCTTGACTTCAAAAATCCTTATCCAGAAATCAAATGCTGCTGGAACTTAATTCTTTATGAGTTCTTTATGAATTCTTTTAACACATGTAGGAATTCTGTGTTAGGTTGTTTTTGAAGGTCTTCAGAGTGTCAGGTAAATACATATTCTATAGTTTTCATCATGCATAATGTTAAATAAAAGTGGAATCTGTAGCTCAACTAGTAGAGCATTGCGGTAGCAATGCAAAGGTTATGGGTTCAGATTTCAGGGAACACGCACTGATGAAATGGCTTACTTATATGCACTGTATAAATGCACTTGTATAATTTGATGCACTTATAATGTAGAATGCACTTTGGATATAAGCATCTGCCAAATGCACAAATGTAAATAGATCTTCCACAGTACTTTTTAATAATAGCTGTTTTGACTGACTGTTTTTCTCTTTGTTCCCACATCAGACCTTATTAAACATGGAAAATTAGAAAGCACATCTAAACAAGGAAGAATTCCAGTTCCATTACTTTACCAAGGAAAGTTCCATTACTTTACCAAGAATGGACTCCTGCTAGAAAAACTAAAGGGCAGGAAGATTTGGGGAGGAATGGGGTAGAGTTTGTGATGAGGGTCCCGGCACCAAATATTTCTGATCAGACAGAATCAGGCTCAGGTGAGATGCCTGAGAATGGACGCTCCAGGAGGAAACGTGTGCCGAAAACATGTGATTGCTGCCAGCCAAATGGCAAACCCCACAGAGGACATGATCAAATCACAAAGAAACGTGGCCGCAAGAAGAAAGAAATGGTCAGCTGTGTGGACGTGGCTACAGAGGAAGAGGTGGGATCCTCAGGAATGGAGTCAGTTATAACTTTGGAAGCAGAAACCATGTCATCTGAGATGGAGGCACAATCTCCCAAAGGGAAGCCAGATGATTCCCAGGCTGAGGCAAAGATCTTTCCTGGAGTGAATGAAACCTTTGTAATGGTTAATGGCACACAGAGCAGTCCTCAAACACCTACCAACTGTTTAGAATCTCTTGTTTGTCCATCCACTTACACCAAAGATCTCAGCTCAGTAGAGCAGAACCATTTAGAAACCAGTGCCAAGGTGGACAGCAGCAACGTCCAAGCCAGTTTGGCCACACTTAATGACTTGGAAAAATACTCTGGTTCTTCATCACCAGCAGGTGTTTCCACTGAGAGTGATGCCATGGAAACTGAGCCACCCACCTTGAGTGCTGATTTAACCAACAAGGCTTTCTGGGACCACCACTACTGCAGACGGCCTGGAGACACCAGAAATGGCTGTACTGAGGCAATAAGTCAGCAGTCTACATTGAGTCCTGCTGAAATTACCACAGAGGGAATTATTGAGATTATTCACGGTACAGTTGGGCTGCTTTTTACTAATGGTTTTACAGCTGATGTTATTATCTGTCTGTAAATATGCTCTGATCTTCTCATTTATCAGAATTCCTGGAGCAGTTCTTTGAGAAGTATGGAAGCTTCACCCCGTTGATTGACAGTGATGTCCTTGAGCACCTAAACAAGATGTTTCAGTCTGACCTAAGTGACAGGCAAGTTAAATTATTCTTTTGTCACATGAAGGCCCATTTCTGAAACTGTCCATGAACAGGGAGTAAATAGGGCTTAAAAAGTCAAGTTTTTGTAAAGATGAATGAAAGGAGATGTTTCAGCTTCCAAAAAGTTATTTATCCACCTCAGGAAGTAAAATCTGGGATCTTTCAATACAGTTTAAAACTTTTGCCTATGTTAGGAGGAGCTGCTTCACTCAATTCAATGTATAGAACTTTTTTTACAATACATTTAATTCAAAACAGTCTTATAAAGAATAGGGCCTCCGTTAGGGGACACAATTATAAGGTTGGACCCGAGCCTTTGTTCTCCAAGCAGTGTAAAAATGTGGAAAATGGGCCTTCCTGATTGACGATGACTGTGGCCTCCAGTAAACATGACGTATATTAGACTACACATTACAGTCCTTGTTTTCAGCACCCTTGGTACTCAGCAGGGTGTAATGATTCATGTGCTGATTTATATTTATATTGTTATTTTTGGCACATACAAACAGATAATGACAGCAATAACAACTAGATACACTAGGGATAGTAAAAATAAAGCCTCATAAAGCAAAAAAGCTTTCCACAGACTGTTCCGGGAAAAAATTCAAAGCTTCAAGAATGTTAAAAATAATGCCATTTACAATAATTCCAAGTTAATAAAAAATACAGCAACCATCAGATGAAGCAGCCACCACACATTCCTCATAAGATAGTCATATATTTGTGCACTTAACATTGAAATGAACATGTGAAGCACGTTAACACATGAAGTACTAAAATTAGAAGTACAATACTTTCTTCAAACCAACCAATCAGACTGTGCGAACAAGGATGTAATTCTGTGAAACCAATATACACTTTAATACAGGGCTTCAGTAGACATTGTGCTGCATGTTCGATACGTGGCTTGAAGTTTCAGTGTCAAATTTAACATCACTACTGCTCACCATAGCTGTTTAAAAAAAAAAGTTTTGAGTTTCTGACAATAGTTTAAATATATTAAATATGTATATTGAGTGATTGATTAATCTTGTATGTTTATGTATATACATGTATGTACATATGTATGTAAATAATTGATAGGTAATAAAGATAGATATGTAATACAAAATAAGTGAATATTAGGGGTGGGCGTTAAAACGGTATTGGTATTTATTGACTTAAAAGCTATATCAATAACAATTAAAGAATGTTAGATATAACAATAGTTTCAACCAGAGCTATTGAAAAAGAGAGTTGTGACACTTTGATCTCACTACCAAACAGTTATGTGGTTCATGTAGCGCTCAGTCACTACAAACAATCTGTGCAGTCAACAAATATAAATGGGACAGCCAGCAACAATGACTATTTGCAACATTGTTCACTAAATATTCATGCACAATAGGTGTTGATTACCACTTTGACTACACATTTATATTTGTATTTTTATGGAGAATGATGGACAGACAGCATTAATAATTTTTTTGTTTAGTTTTGGAGGGAAGAATATGTAACAGAGAATACATTGAAATGTATGTATAGCCTACATTCATATTTCTTGTGCTTCCATGGTCATATTTACTCACATCCTTATGTTAATGCAATCACGCAAACTTGCACAACAAGATTATTAAAATATTGAAATATCAGTAAATTCAAGCAGTTGCACAATTTAACTCAACAAATAGTCGAAAGTTTGGTCAATATTGCAAAATAAACAAGGCAACCAAATGCAGTCATCAAAGCATTTTATATAAAAAAAAATCCAGTGAGAGGGTAGATAAGCTTTTCTTTTAATGGGCAGTCCTCATAGAAACTGACAGCGTGATAAAGATGGCAGAACTAAACTAAAACAGCCAGATAAATGTAGTAAAGTGAAATTATAATGTTGCATTGGTACGGAGAGTATGTTTGGCTGTTTATCTCATCCCTTGTCTAATTTAATTTCATTGATTGTATATATGCTGTTATTATCAATAGCCTAACATATCTGCTTCAGGAAATGTGTGGCCTTGTTTGTGGTAGCTTTGGTACTTCACAGAAAATGAGTTTGACTAATTTCAGAGAATATTATAGCCCCTCTAGTCAGCTTCTATATCCATTTACAGGAATGGCAAGTTCCATCTGGTCATCACTGTACTCCTGTTGAAATAAAAAAATGAACAAGCAACACAAAAATCCACTTTCAAGAAAAAAATACATTTGAAAAGGAAAGTCATTTTAATTTTTTTTTTTTAAAGATTTTTAATCATTTTTAAAGAAAAATATATTGACAAACCAGTCTGAGGGGTGTGTGGTTATGTTGTATTATTTGTTTGTTTAAATAAGAAAATCCATTGTAACACCTGGAACTTTGGACCGCACAGTCCCTGGATCATAAACAGCCTATCATTACTACTAGTTGCTTGTGTGCAACATGCAAATTTGTATTTTTACAATACAATTATTTTTCAGTTTTTTTTCCTTTAACAGAGAGATCATTCAATTATGCTTGTGTACATTCTATTGCTGCACTCCCCTGTCCATGCAGCATGACACACCCTCACATCCCCATAAAAACATAGCATATATATCTTTGTCTTAGACATTGCTGTTACAGAGAATGTCAAGCTGATGTCATGGTGTGTTGAATTCTGGGTAAATGTTTATTCAACACCATGTTAGAAAGATTGTGTTGCCGTTGTGCTAGTGAGTTTATGGCAGTGTTTTGATTTTCTGTAATGATTATAAAAAATGTCACTACTGTAGGTTATTCCTAGTTCATTGAGAATAGTCTCAGTAACATGTAACTCTACATGCCTTTTTCACATGTTAAAACACCTAGGGAAGCAGGTTGAGGAGATGACGAGAAGAGACAATAGCAAGTCGTCACTGGAAAAAATCCATTGCTTGCTTGTCACTTAAAATAATCACATTTCTGAGTGTTTTTAAAAGTTTTGTATTTTGTTTGGTTTTATAATATTACCTTTATGTGTTTGATTGTCACTCTGCATTTGAATTAGCAAAACTTGCATGCAGCCACTACAAAACTGTTCCCAAGGTTTTAGGAATTTGATGAAATTGTTGAAATGTATATGAAAAACATGTTGAAGTTGATGTCTGTCAGCTGAATATGACCTACAATTGCTGATTCCGCTCCATGGCAGTGGGAAAGTGAATATTTACAATAACAACAAGACAACAGTTACATTTAAATGGTTCCAACAAAGAAATAGATTGACTTCTGTCAGTTTGATAAAAACATTTTTATTTGGATATTTCTGCCATATAAGTGCCGGCGTGATCGTGGTTTTTGAGCGGAATTATACACAACTACAGTGAAAACATCTAATTGTCATGCAGTGCAATAAAATAGCCTCTCTCTCTGCAAACAATGCCATGAAAAATGTTTAGATTTAATTTCAAGGCAAAAATAAAACAAATGGTAAGCAAGTATTCATATTAATTGTAGTATCAGCAACAGAGGGCAATCCGCTCAAGATGGCATTACCAATCCAACATGCAACGGGGTGTGCTGTTGGTTAACATTCTCTATTGATCATCAAAATGTATTTTCATGTGTTGTAATGCAGTGTCTGTTTAAACGCTGTCAAGTGCCCACAGTTTGCATTTTCAGAGCACCTGGCATTTTTAGCTGCGTTTAAATTCTTTGATGACCACACGGCCTAATGTTAGCAAGAAAATCACTCGCTGCTCTTGACAGTGAATTACTCTTTTCAGTGAATTTTTCATAGGGGTGGCAAGGCAGGGGTCAGCAGTTGCACTAAGGTAGCACGGAAAACATACAAAGAAGGCACTCATGCATCTTAAGCATCTTAAACTCTTTTTATTTACATTTACATTTATTCATTTAGCAGACGCTTTTATCCAAAGCGACTTACAAGTGCGGAATACAACAAGCGAGTCAACCTGAAGAGGCAACTAGACACAATAAGTGCTCACAATACAAGTTTCAGACATTGCTCAGAGTATCATATGCTACAACAAGGGAGAAATTTAAAGGGAAGAGGGATAGGAAATGAAGGGAAAGGTGTTTTCAGCTGTCTTTTGAATATTGCCAGGGATTCTGCATTACGGATGAAGGCAGGAAGATCATTCCACCAGCATGGAGTAGTGAACGAAAATGCAGAGAGATGAGGAGAGGGGTGACATGGGCTCTTTTGGGCTCGTTGAAGACGAGACGCGCTGCTGCGTTCTGAATCATTTGTAGAGGCTTGATTGTGCATGATGGCAGTCCTGCCAGAAGTGCATTGCAGTAATCAAGCCTAGAAATGACCAGAGCCTGGACGAGAAGTTGTGTTGCATATTCTGTTAGAAAAGGCCTGATTTTCCTGATGTTATGTAATGCATATCCGCATGACCGAGCCGTCATGCATAAAGTATTTTAGATGGCCAAAAATACTACCGTTACTACACTGACATTATAATAAAAACATCACAAATTGAAATTTGTTATAAATTACTTGGCCTCATGTTTAATGAATAAATCTAAATGTACTTTGAAAAATTTACATTTAGCGGACACTTTCATGCAAAGCGACTTACAAAGAGGGAGAATCCAACATTTTGCCCTAAGAGCCAACAAACCTGGTCTGCAAAGTTACATTTACAAGTGGAAATAGTTCTGAATCAAGTGACAGAATGAAAAGTGCAAGAATATTTTTTTTTATGTTAAGAGGTTGAACATCACAGTGTTAGGGATTATTCAGGTATAAACAGATGTGTTTTAAGTTGTTTCGTAAAGGTTGTGATCATCTTAGCAGATCGGGTGGAGGCTTGGAGCTCATTCCACCAGGAAGGAACAGAATAGGTGAACGTCTGGGAGAGCTTTTTGGTACCTCATTGTGAGGGAACAATCAAATGTTTACAGAACGTAAAAAACATGAGAGGTGAGAGGGGACATATATCTGAAGGAGTGAGTTAAGGTAGGAGGGTAAAGTTCTGGTAACTGACCGGAAGGTCAGGGTCAGAGATGTAAATTTAAAACAGGCCAGGTAGCCAGTGAAGTAAAATGTTTCAAAGCTGCAAGAAAAGACCACAAAAGCACAGCAATTATGTATTGAGTTTTATTTCAAGCACAAAAAGAAAGGCAAACTCACAAGCTGTTTGTAAAACCCTTGACAATACCATCATAAGCAACTACATTACAAGTGACAACTTTCCATTTTAATTGCACTTCACTCCTCTTCTAACTGCTTCCAGTGAGGTGCATTTCAAACAAGCTAACAACAGAAGCAAATCTCACAGGAATTATGATTGAGGTCTTTTTAGAGCCATATCTCAGAAGTTACTTAAAAATCTTAAAAATGCAAATACAGGTGGGGTGGCACAGACTTTGCCCATTGTGACCACATGGCCCCAATGACACCCCCTGGCACCGCCCTTGCTTTAAGGCTTTTGTTAACTAGACTTACTACATGAAAAATTGTTGATAGAAATGTATTTGGTAATATTTGTGGGATTATGATGTATCTACTTATTACCAAAGCATTTAACAGTAACTGTTGAAATGTAAATTGTGTTAAAAAACATAGATAAAGGTTGGTAGAAATTCTTGCATTATCAGCACAAGCTTTGAGGGAGCTATTTAAACTAAAGTTTCATCAAATTAACTTCAGGTCTTCTGTATGTGTTTCGTTACATATAGAGCTGTTGTCTATATCATCTATAGATATCACCATTAGTTCATATTGCTGTTAAAACTCTTGAGGTTTTGTTGTGATGTTTGGCATAAAGCCTATATTTAAGCAGCTTTGCCCCAGGGATGTTGGTTAAGTACCCTAATTCAACTCTTATATTGTGTATGTCTACAGGATGAAGTTTATAACAGCAGAAGTGACCAAGTTCAAAACTGGTCTGGCCTCTGCTCCTATGCATTTCTTCCAAGTGACCTATAACAAGCACACTCTGACCTTAGATGACCTTTCAACACTTGATGACCAGACCTGGGTCAATGATCAGGTGGGTGTCTTTGACATTCATATTCACATATACTGTATTTAAGTCATTCATTATTGTAATTACTTGTAAATGCACTGGACATTTTTATGGACTTTTACAGGTGATTAACATGTATGGAGAGCTGATTATGGAAGCTACAAACCACAAGGTTTGCATTGACATTGTTTCTGTAGAGTGTCTTTATTCTTTTGATATCTAGAGTTGGTATCTAGATATTAGCTGGTGTTAATTTATTAAAGCTGATCTCTGTGAAAGTTTCCTCTGACAATTTGTTTGTTAAACTGTTTCTATTGGAGCTGTTTCTATTCAGTCACATGATTAGAAACTTCTGTGTGACCTGTGAAGTGTTATTGAAAGAAATCCTGAAACAATTAAAAAACACATCTAAAAGGTTGTTATTTGGCACATTTTGGTTAACTCTCTATTTGAGCGTGTCATTTAATACAGCAAGTAAAACTTAAAAAATACATTTTTATTTTTCCAATTTCAATTGTTGGTGCTATAAACTTTGTACAGCTCATTGACTGTTCTAGAATGAGGTTCTGATTTCATTAATTAGAGATTATATTTCTACCCACAAGATTTCTGACAGCTTCAGTTTCATGTGATAAAACAATCTAGCCTGAAGCTCAGAGAAACATTGGTCTGTTTTTTTCCAGGTTCATTTCTTCAACAGTTTCTTTTATCGGCAGTTTGTAGCAAAAGGTTATGAAGGAGTGAGACGATGGACCAAAAAGGTATGCATGTATACAAAATCTTTTTTTATTTGTAAGAACTTAAGGATGTTTCACAAAGCATCACCAAGTGAAATGTTTACATGAAAAGAAACAGATGCTTGATAATGTCAACAAAAACAATTACATGCCAAAGAAGTAAACACAGAATATTAAAACATGTAAAGCAGTATAAAGAGGACACAATATGTAAAGTTTAATATGATATCTTTTGTTTATCATGTACTTTATAAACCTATTAATTTTGTTAAGTGGGATAACTTGTATATGTCGTGTGTAAAACTTTAAATAATACCATGTTTTTTATATATGTTATAATTTTCCTTTTGTGTGCTTTTATTTCAATGCAGTGTTGCTTTGCAATAAACAATTAACAAATATGAACAAATGTGAATTGTATTGAATATAAAGAGGAAATGTAAAAAGTCACATTATGAAGTAAGATAATACATAAACGTGTTTTTCCAAGGTTATGGGAATATTAAATTAAGAGATGAATTTCAATTGTGATGTGGTAAAATGATTTAAATTGCTGGAGACATTCAAGAATCCTAAAACCTGTACAGGCCACAGTTACTGTCTAAAAGAGGCAATAAACCTGTGTTTAGACCATGCTACTTTCCATTTTGTTAGATCAAATTGATTTGTGATTTATTCACCAGTTTGTGCGTCTAATGGTCTCTGTCCTGATGTCTACAGGTTGATCTTTTCTCCAAGAAACTAATACTTATTCCTCTTCACCTGGAGATCCACTGGTCCCTCATAACTGTGGACATCTCCAAGCAGAACATCAACTTCTACGACTCCCAGGGCATCCTGTTCAAGTTTGCTGTGGATGTGAGTGCTGTTGATGAGTGAATGAGATTGTATTCTTTACAGAGAGCTGATGCATGACTTTTCTCCACAGAACATTCTCAAATACATTCTGGCAGAAGCAAAAGAGAAGAAACAACTTAGTTTTCAAAAAGGCTGGAAAATGGTTGTCAATAAGGTCTGCAATGCAAGCTCACGTTTAAAATTTTCTAATGTTCTAAATAAAACAATAACTGTTTTCTTATTTGTTTTTGATTTTTTTTCACCCTTCAGACCATTCCACAGCAGAAGAACGACAACGACTGTGGAGTTTTTGTCCTGGAGGTAAAAAAAAAATTAGGGCTGGGCAGCACAGCAATATATATCATAAAACTTGTCCTATTATAAAAGTCAAAGTTAAAATGCTTGTTAAAAGGGCTTGTTCAGAGTTGTAGTGCCAGTTGTTGTGCCAACAACTGTGACAACATTAATTTCTGGCATTAGAAAATTATTTATTTGTTAATAAATCAATTTTAAAAGCATCTCAGAGTGACGAGTGTGGGGATGAAATGCCAAGAGAACATCTTATATTTGTGTTTTGCAATACAATGACAAACATGAACATTAAAAGTGTAATTTTTTATTTTGCAGTACTGCAAGTGCCTGGCGTTTACAAAGCCCCTGCTGTTCTCTCAAGAGGACATGCCACATGTTCGCAAGAGGATCTACAGAGAGCTCTGTGATCGCAGATTAACTGACTTTTCAAATCAGGACAAAGCCACATAAAACAGACCTGCAGACTTATGTCTGGATGAGAAGCAAAACAGGAGGGGTTCGACTTTATTGAGAGACTAAAGGAAATCAAAGGTTTTGGTCAGGCAGAGCTGGAGATTACCATGCCGCTTCAGAATTTCACTGGTGTCTATCAGATTGACTTTACCTCTTTGCTTGACATTGGCGGTTCAGATATGCATTTTTCCCACCAACATCCTCAACCTTTAATTTATTAAGAGGCTTGTAACACAACCATAACACAGCCCATGTGTTTCTATCAGGTTTCTTTTGTAAATAATGCAGTTTTTGCTTTGCGCCATAAAACTTAAAGGACTTAGTTTATTAACGTCACATCCAAGGTACAATAAGCATTTACAAAGGCAAGCTTTTAAATGAATGTACTGTTAAACATGGAGAATTTTACCTGCCCAGTCACACATTTTGAAAGTACATTTTCCTTCTGGTCCAGATTGATGTAGTATTTCCTGACGTTTAGAGTTTGTTCTGAGATCCCACACTTCTGATAGGAAAGTCCCAGGATTGATGCCTAGCTGTTCGTTCTTAAAGATTAATTCTTTCATTGTAAATTGCAGTTCTTTTGAGCACTTTCTCCAACACTTTAGATTATCTTAATCGCAGCTGTCCCATTTTGTAGCATGTAGTGTCATCATTAATTCATGTTTGGTCAGTCAAAGGTCATTTTTAACAGGCAGGCTTTTGCCTTTTATTTATATTGTTTTAGAAAAGTGAAGGGAAAACATCAAAATGTTTTTTTATATAATTGGTTAAGAAAAACGTTGCACATTGAGTTCGTTAAATTTGATGTTAATTTTGTTAGTGATATCTGTTCAGAATCTGAAAATCTGTTCAGAATCTGAAAATCTGTTCAAAGTCATCAGCTTTTCTGTTCCACTGTGTACTTTAAGTTGGTTCAACCCATGTTTGCGGTATAAGGAAATTCAGACTCAAGAGACCAACTGTAAAAACTGTACTGTATACTGTCATTGTAGTTACTTGAAAATGTATCAACAGATCATAACTTCAGACACACATGACTGAGTTTCTGACTACTAGTTTGTCATTATTTTAAAAAATGCATAAAACCATGTTGAGTAATGTGTGCTGCGTGTTATTGTGCAATGTTTTGTTAAAGAACAGGAATATTTGTGGAAAGTGCCCTAGCAGAAAAAGGTGCTAAAATGTTCATCAAATTATGTTAGCTTTTATTTAAAGCTCATTATTTGCAAACCTGTTACCAAAATTTGGAATATGTCCATAAACAAATTTTAAACAGTTTACAGCAATATTATTATGGTTACGTCTAAACATTTAATAATTGCTATAGAATAAAAACATTACATGTACAGTAATTCCTTGAATGGCTACATTAATTGCATGTAACAGGGTTGCAGAATTACCCTACACAAAACTGTAATCCAATAGGAGTTTGAAGTTTGGGATCACATTATTGTATGTAGTTACTGATAAACCTAAAAAAATAGATTTTTCCCATGAAAATTTTGGTAACAGGGTTATCAGTAAGTTTATAGAACATTTCTCAGTTAAGGAAAATGTGCTCTTATTTTTAAAAACTAGGCTACTACTCATTCACTAAAAAACACCATTTTGTTCACGATTCACGTAAAGCGCCAATTAACAATTAATTTAAATTTCTGAAATGATATTGTATCAAGGCACTTGCTGACCAATTTCATTTTTAATTGTAATATAGCTGCTGAAGACATGCCGATTAATTATCTGTACCTGTGTAAGCAACACGTTAAGGCTAAATAGAATAGCAGTCCTGTACAATTTCACAATGTTTTCACTGTTGCGTTCTACTTAAATCCACCATGTATATACATATACAGAAAGCATTTTACATTTATTTCATTGCAGCCATGCCTAACACATGAATTCAGTAGATTTTAACAAACATTAAAAATCTTATCACAAAAAAACTAAATTTATTTTTGAAAAAAAAACCACACAGACAACACCTGTCAGGCTATACTTGATCAGGACACTACTAAAGAACTTAACCTTGTTGCTTTTATATCTACATTAACATAAAAAAAAATCCTTCACAGACTCCACAATCTCTCATCCTCGGAATCCCAATAACTAAAACTTCTGAAGTCCCTCTGTTGCCTTTTGAAGCTGAGCTAACTTCCCATAACCGCCCCTGGCGGGATCATAATCCTGCCTGTATTCATCTCTGACCTGGAAAAGGCAAAGACAGAGCAGAGAGATGGTTCAAGATTTCTGCACAAGCTTCCCATAACCCCCTCTGGCAGGGTCATAGTCCTGCCTGTATTCATCTCTGACCTGGAAACACAGAGACTGGACATGTAAGAACAGCTGAATCTGGTAACAGCACACAAACAGATCTCATGTAATTAATCATTCATCTGCTTTTAAACAATTATGCTCAATAATGCAGAAAACAAATTTATGTAAAAATGTTCAATCTGCAACTTTTATAGTGGAGTTGAAAAATCACAGACCACAAGCTGGGATTTTTTAAGTATTGATGTTCTGTATTATTATAATAAAATAATACAGAAGTTTTAAAGCTTGGGACATTACATTTGCCCTGTGCACTTACTTGTCCACCTGACTTTCCACGGCCATACTGTCTGCCCTCTTTGAAACCGGCATCCCAGTCTGTCCTGATGATCCGGTCATCCAGCCTGGTGCCATTAATAAACCTCATGGCATGTTCAGCATCAGCACGGGAGTAATATCTTTATAGTATAGTTAAAGATTCAGTCCTTACTGTTACAAAAGCAAACTGGCCCCGTAAACTCTGTGTGTGTGTGTGTGTGTGTGTGTGTGTGTGTGTGTGTGTGTGTGTGTGTGTGTGTGTGTGTGTGTGTGTGTGTGTGTGTGTGGGGGTGTGTGGGGGTGTGTGGGGGTGTGGGGGTGGGTGTGTGTGTGTGGGGGGTGTGTGGGTGTGTGGGGGGGTGTGGGGGTGTGTGTGTGTGTGTGGGGGGTGTGTGTGGGGGGGTGTGTGGGGGGGTGTGTGTGTGTGGGGGGTGTGGGGGGGTGTGTGGGGGGTGGGGGTGTGTGGGGGTGGGGGTGGGGGGGGGGTGGGTTAGGGTTAGGGTTAGAACTGTACATTCTTTTTTGTTAATAAAAGGATACTCGACAAAGCAGAAGCCACAGGCAGTCTTCTTCACTTTATCAAGGCCAATGATGATCCTCTTGACATCTCCACTCTTGGAGAAGAGCTCGTGCACCTGCTCCTCTGTGGTGTAGAATGACAGATTGCCCACGTACAGTGTGGAGCTCTGTTTCAGCAGCTTCTCCTGCTCATAGCGGTTCCCCTGAAGAAGACATGATTACATAAATACATTCTTTAAAGCTGCAACTTAAAAGTTAAAGTTAGTACAATTTAAAGCTGCAAACCATAACATTTGCCTCTCCACCACCATCTCTGTTTAAAACATAAAACTGCATGTTGCTTGTGTAGTTGTTTTCTTAGATGACAAGTTTACATTTTAAACAACTGCTGTAAAAACAAACTTCATCTTGGTGCCCAAACTCTGGCAGATACACTATGTCAGTTTCAATCTAGATTAAAGACGCACATCTTTAATCTAGCCTACACATAGTCCTCTGGATTTACTACTCAAATCCCTTCTTTAGTAAACTTGCCATTATCTACATGCCTACCTCCAGCCTAGTTAGTTTCAATATTTTGTTCCCTACCTAATCACAGCAGTGTGATGTTATAGCTGCAATTAGTAACATTATGCTTATGTTTTGGTACTTATTTCTGTTGTTAACATTCTCAGTGCCTGACATGTTGTCATATATAATTAAACCCAAAAGTCTTAAATCAGTAAATTATAAATCATTATAACCAACTCTCCGTTCATATCCAAGTTGCTAATTCAAGTTGCTAATTGCAGCTGTAACGTGCCAGAGGAAAACTAGCCCTCTCTGCCTGGTTTCTCCCAAGGTTTTTTCTCCATCTCCATCTATACATCATTGGAGTTTTGGTTCCTTGCCACTGTCGCCCTGTTGGCTTGCTTACTGAGAGACTGCTGACATCTAACTTATCTTAGAATTTTGTAAATTGTTAATATTGCTTCTAGCAAAATTTTATTTTATTACAGTTCAAAAGACTCTTCTTTTTGTTATTCTTTTGTCTCCAATCCTCTTTCATTCTCCATCATTTTATTGTTATGATTAATTTATTAATAACTTAGAATCAGCTGTATTAAAGATAAAAAAAAAACTTTATCCGATAGTGAATAAAACAGCCTTGACAGCCTTCTTAAGTTCCACAACCAGTGAAGAACAATGTTCTCTCCCACTGGACTTGAGTGTGTAGGTGGAGTAAAGAGGAAAAGCAGGCAGTGGACCAAACATTTTGGGTCCTTCCTCCAGTGTTAACTTATTTTTCTGCCCAGTTTGCATTTTTTATTGTTTGGCTACTTACACAATTATTTAAGTATGTTTCATTATATTAGTATAATATATTGCACAGCGTGGCTTTTTATGATTTGTAGGGGGTGACATCCTTCAGGTGGTGTGGGTCCTGACCACCCCCGTGGTTTTCCCCTATGCATGTGGGTGGGCTTACTGGGTTGTTAGTGGTCTTTAGGTATTGCCCAAGCAACTTCCTAGCCACACCCTAGCTACTGAATAATATCATGAATAAGCAATGTTTCGATGCATCTGTCATGCTACCACCACCATCTCTGTTTAAAACATAAAACTGCATGTTGCTTGTGTAGTTGTTTTCTTAGATGACAAGTTTACATTTTAAACAACTGCTGTAAAAACAAACTTCATCTTGGTGCCCAAACTCTGGCAGATACACTATGTCAGTTTCAATCTAGATTAAAGACGCACATCTTTAATCTAGCCTACACATAGTCCTCTGGATTTACTACTCAAATCCCTTCTTTAGTAAACTTGCCATTATCTACATGCCTACCTCCAGCCTAGTTAGTTTCAATATTTTGTTCCCTGCCTAATCACAGCAGTGTGATGTTATAGCTGCAATTAGTAACATTATGCTTATGTTTTGGTACTTATTTCTGTTGTTAACATTCTCAGTGCCTGACATGTTGTCATATATAATTAAACCCAAAAGTCTTAAATCAGTAAATTATAAATCATTATAACCAACTCTCCGTTCATATCCAAGTTGCTAATTCAAGTTGCTAATTGCAGCTGTAACGTGCCAGAGGAAAACTAGCCCTCTCTGCCTGGTTTCTCCCAAGGTTTTTTCTCCATCTCCATCTATACATCATTGGAGTTTTGGTTCCTTGCCACTGTCGCCCTGTTGGCTTGCTTACTGAGAGACTGCTGACATCTAACTTATCTTAGAATTTTGTAAATTGTTAATATTGCTTCTAGCAAAATTTTATTTTATTACAGTTCAAAAGACTCTTCTTTTTGTTATTCTTTTGTCTCCAATCCTCTTTCATTCTCCATCATTTTATTGTTATGATTAATTTATTAATAACTTAGAATCAGCTGTATTAAAGATAAAAAAAAAACTTTATCCGATAGTGAATAAAACAGCCTTGACAGCCTTCTTAAGTTCCACAACCAGTGAAGAACAATGTTCTCTCCCACTGGACTTGAGTGTGTAGGTGGAGTAAAGAGGAAAAGCAGGCAGTGGACCAAACATTTTGGGTCCTTCCTCCAGTGTTAACTTATTTTTCTGCCCAGTTTGCATTTTTTATTGTTTGGCTACTTACACAATTATTTAAGTATGTTTCATTATATTAGTATAATATATTGCACAGCGTGGCTTTTTATGATTTGTAGGGGGTGACATCCTTCAGGTGGTGTGGGTCCTGACCACCCCCGTGGTTTTCCCCTATGCATGTGGGTGGGCTTACTGGGTTGTTAGTGGTCTTTAGGTATTGCCCAAGCAACTTCCTAGCCACACCCTAGCTACTGAATAATATCATGAATAAGCAATGTTTCGATGCATCTGTCATGCTAAAACATGTTAGCATCATGAATAAAACCGCGCTAGTAAAAACGTTAGGCTAAACCACACTAGCATGATGTCAAAACATGTTAGAATCATATTTAATTAAGCTAGTATCATGTTAAAATGTTAGAACCGTTGAAACATTCTGGCCCGAGTTTTGCCACGGCCACATTTCAGAAAATGTGCATATCAAGCAATAAACATGTTGTGAATCAGAGTAGGGTATGGAGATCGTGCTGAACACTGATCTTTTAAGGACTAGATAACGGATTTGTTGATATTTAACCAAAAACAGTTACGGGGTGCAGCTTTAAATTAATTCGTGAAAGGAAAACGTGAATATAATCTCATTATTAATGCGACGTTTTGCGGATCTGTACTGTCACACACTTCTGGATAAGATCACACGCTTCTGCCATGAAAGGATAATGAATTCCAGCAGAAACACGAGTTTATTGACGTGTATTAGGGATTTTCATTAGTACATTAACTACACAATTAAATGGACACCGCGGCGAACACGTTCTGAATGTAAAGATTTTACTCAACGGTTACTGACTCACCTTAAAATGTTGGTCTCTGTATTGGCTTATATCGACATAAGAATCGCTAAGCAGAGCGTTTAATTTAACAGACATGACGACAGAAATAAAATGACAAATGAATTGAAAACTAAAAGAAACTACGAATGTTTCTTAAAACCACATCTGCAGGACAGAAGCGGAAATACGCCGCCTTTACTCTTCTTCGTCACTCGTTTTCTTTTTGGTTTTATGGCGTTTGGCCAACCACTTAATGGTGTTGCCACCTAGAGGAATGGAGTGCGAAATCACGACCCATCCGTACTGGGAGTGCAGGGAGAGCTGGGGCCTATCTCGGCTACAGGTCACCAGTATGAAGAAGGGGGGTGGGGGATCCTGCTATACAAATCTGTTTCCTTAAATATTTAAACACAGTATGTTGGCAGGCTTTATAGAGCATCCATCAAGAGTACAACAGTGTTCCAGGTTGATCCGTGTGGAAGTTTGTGGTCCAATAAGTAACACTTCTGTTTTGTCTGAATTTAGTAGAAAGTTGCTAGTTATCCGAGTTTTGATATTGACTTTACATTCTGTTAGTTTGGTGAATTTATGTATTTTGTTGGGCCTAGAAGAAAGCAGTCTCTGTACTATGATATGGTCTGAATCCTGACTGGAAATTCTCTCAGATACCATTTCTTTCCAGCAATGAACATATCTGTGAAGACACCACCTTTTCCAGTATTTTAAAAATAAAAAGTAAATTTGAGATAAATCTGTAATTTACTAGTTCCCTAGTTCCTGTTTTTAATAAGGGGTCTGATAGCCAGTTTGTAAGGTTTTTGGACATACGAACACCAGTGATGAACTAATAATGCTATGCAGAGGATCTATCATTTCAAGAAGCATCTCTTTCAACAGCCTGGTAGTTATAGGATCTAGCATACATGTTGTTTATTTAGATGATTTAATTTTTTTGACAGTTCATCCCTATCTATAGTAGAGAACAACTGGAGTTGTTGTCCAGTTGTTGCTGGATTGTGACTGGAGCGCTGATGGTAAGAAGTGACGTAGACTCCAGAAGTGATCCGGAAATGGAGGATAAGATGGTTTATTCAGATAGTGGTGGCAATGCTAGTAAGGAATGGAAAAAGTAAGAAGCCGGAAAAGAAGTTGGGTACAAGTGTCAGAATCCAACAGTGAAAAGGGAAAACAACACGCAAGAGACGAAAGAGGATTAAAAGGTACTGCTGAAATTTGTTTCAAATTCTGTTACTGCTATTAACCCTTTAAAACTAACAAAAACAACATTTATTTAGGATTTAAGTTACAGGATTTAAGGAGTTACAATGTTGGACCATATGCTCCCCCGCCGCTAAGATGTTATAAATGCCAAAAATACGGTCATGTAGCAGCAGTGTGCAGAGGCAAACAGAGATGTGCACAATGTGGAGGTGAACATGAGTATAGAAAATGTGGGCAAGGTGTAAACCCTTGTGTGTTGTAATTGTGGAGGAGAACACAGTGCAAGAAATTGAGGATGTATAGTGAGGAAAAACGCAGTGAAAGTTCAGAATGTTAGAGTGGCTGAAGGAATGTCATATGCTGAGGCTTTGAAGAAAGTAAAAGAAACTCATAAGGTAGTGGAAACTAGTAATACAGTGCCACAAACAAACACAATGCTGGAATGACAAGGGAAAGAGAATGAAAAGATTACCAAGAAAGTGTCATTTGTTGTCATTTTATAGCAGAAGTAGGGAATTGCTCTGCTCAAACTGAACTCAGGACTGAGAGAATTAAAATCATTATCAAAGCTGCGGAAAAGTGTTTGGGGTTAGAGGGTGTTTTAGTTGATATGACAAATGAAAGGCTAAAGATGCAAACAGTAAACAGTCAGACAAGAATTTTGCCGTAATATTGGCGAAGATATTGAAATTAATGACGTATGGAATATGATGCAGTACAAATATATACAAACGGTTCAAAGGATCCAGACCCAGCTGCAGCAGTTTACATACCCCACTTCAAAGTTAAAATAACAAAAAGAATTTCTGATCACATTTCTGTATTTACTACAAAAATAATAGCAATTCTTCTAGCACTTTGGTGGTTAGAAATACAACCAACAAAATCAATGATATGTTCTGATTCCCTCTTACCAGTTTGCAGTGATATATCTATAACAAGACAATATATTGTTTATGAAGTGATGCAGTATTTATTTAGAATAAGACAATATGGGCTCCTATGTGTTCCTTCTCACAAAGGAGTGAAATGAAGAGGCAGACCCTCTAGCTAAACAGGCTTTGAAACATTTACAAATCAACGCTCAAGTAACATTAAGCAGAAGTAAAAGGTAAACTTGAAAATAAAATAAAGAAGACATGGCAAAAGGAGTGGGATAGTGGTATAAAAGGTAGACATTCATATTGTGTTCAGAAAAAAGTTGGGTCAGAAAGAAGAAAGTTTGGGAACAGGAAAGAGGACATTAATTTCCAGAATGCGTATTGGGCATTGTTCGTTAAATCAATCACTGTATAAAATCGGGACGCATGAAACTGGAAACTGTGATAAGTGTGGTCAAGTAGAAACAATAGAACATATACTCACAGAATGTGAGGCACATGAAGATTATGATTATTGCAAACATTAACCTCTCTTTGGGAATAAATAATTTATCACTCCAGGTTCTGTTAGAAGATGGGCCAAAGAAATTACTAAATTTATAATGAAGTATTCATTTATCTAAAAGAAACAATAATGATTAATAGAATCTAGTTAATTATTAATTATTAATAATATTAAGTATTATTTATTTCATTATTTTTTTCCCTTCCCTTCACAACATCATGCGCTCCACACTCCTTTCCAGTAAGTGGCGGGAATGCACCTTTTAAGTTGGTTTGCCAACCGCCATTAAAATCCAGAAGAGGAAGAAGAAGCGTTGTTTCTTGTCTTTCCCGCCTCGGAACGCACCATCTCGTAATTTCCTGTGACGCGCCCTCTGACGTCACCGATCACGTCCAAAATGGACGCGCGCGGGGACGGCGGAAGCTCTGCGCGAACGGCGAAAAAAGCGCAAGAAAAAGCGAAAATAATCCAGCGAGAAACACAGAAACAGACAGTGAAGACGGTTCGACCACTAAACTTCATATTATTATCACAGAAGAACAGTATCATCAGTTCATAGAAACATAAACCGAAGGCATTGCAGCCGGTGATAGCCGGGAGTCAAAACAATACGGAATATAATCAGCACTCACAAAGATTTCTGTAGTAACAATAGTTAACGATAAAAACAGTTACCACATACATACACACACAAAAGATAAAAGAATAAGATAAGAATCAGGAAAAATATCAAATACATGTTGAAAAGCAAATGCAGAATAGAAAGTTATGAATTTCACAAAGTAATAACGTAGTAACAGTTACTGTACTTGCAGATCTCCAGGGTTCTGCAAAAGTGTGAGGGTGAGCGGACGCAGGAGGAGCAGTTGCTGCTGCTGGCACATCAGGACACTGTGCAGGAGTTGTGCAGGCGGCAGATGCGTAGACATCTGCTAAAGACAAAACAAGAGGAGGTATGTTAATACAGACGTCTCATACCTGATCATAAAGGTCCTGAGCCCGTATTTTACTTGATTTGACTATCACGTATGGAATAAATTGCTCACCTAAAGTACTCCAGTTATAAATCAAACAATAAGCACAAATCTAACTTTGAAACACGTTTTAAATGATAGTGCACGAAACTGAGACATGAATGCTAAGTTGTACAAATTGCTTACAAAATAATGTTTTTTTTTGTGCTCTTGTGACATTTTTTGCTCATATTTTCACTTAATGTATGCTTTAGTCATGTTCTGATGGTTGTAGGTCTTTGATAATGCTGAGGACTTGAGGACTAAGGTGAAGCAGCTGGTGACAGCGATGCAGCAGGCCAAGCATGTGGTAGTCTACACAGGAGCAGGAATCAGCACTGTATGCGTTATTTATCTCTGTAGGCGGTAGAGCTAAAGATTGTATTGATATTTTTCAGCCTTTGACATTTGCTGTATGTTGATATTCTTGTATTCACTCTAAAATATCCTAAAGGAATCACGTTTTTAACTGATACATTGAAATAGGAAGTTCAAAAGAAATTGATTCATCAAAATGAATCATTGTGAATATTTTTAAGGGAGGTTTATAATGTATATATGTATAGGTTATAATATTCAAGTTCACCATCCTCATAAGTTATTTGAATAGTTGTTTTTCATATTTGAATATATGAATAGTTATTTGTGTGGTGGCAAACAACCTTAACATTGAAACCAACGGTCTGTAACCAGGGTAGTTTGGGGATAAGGGGTTTGGGAGGAAAGCACTCTGAAATACACCTCTTTAGTCTGTTCTATTTACATTTTAAGTTTACATTATTTAGTACCATAATGTACTACTTCTTCATCCATTAAAAAGAAGAAACAGTTGACCACTAATTAAAATATATATGCATTACAGCAAGGTGTAATCTTAAAGTTGCAATCTGTAACTTTTGCCTCTCACATCATCTCTGCTTGAAACAAAGTTACTTGCAGAGTTTTCTGAGTTTGAATTCTACACAACTGCTGTAGGAACAAACTAGATAGAAAATGTACCTGAGGAAAATGTATGGTGCTTGCTGTGGCAGAACTCGAGCCAGAACTCGATGCCAACATAAAATACCATCATGCTATCATAATTTAACAATGTTAGAATGACTATTCTAACTATTCAAATATAAGTATTGTGCTTACATGAATCTAACATGATTTTTCATGAATTAGCATGTTAGCATGATTCTAGTATGATTTGGCCTAAATTAGCATGATGCCAGCATGTTTTAAGCATGATGCTACCATGATTTAGCATAATAGATATATTGAAATATGGTTTATTTATGATGTTATTAGGGTGCTTTTAATGGTTGCTATATGAAAGTATGTTTCTTTCTTCAGGCTGCCTCCATCCCAGATTATCGGGGGCCCAATGGGGTGTGGACTCAGCTGCAGAAGGGCCGATCTGTCAGGTGAAGGCTCCAGCATGTTTTAAAGTGTATTATATGGACATGTTGCAATGTGCTCACTGCATCTGTCTGTACCTGTTAGCACCTCAGACCTGAGTCGAGCTGAGCCCACCCTCACACACATGTGCATCTGGATGCTACACAAAGTCAAGATGGTGAGTGATGTCACATCTGATGTTCAACATTTTTGCATGTGCTCAGTTCTAAAACTTGCTCAGGTCTAAAAGTTTGAATCATTGTAGGTTCAGCACGTTGTCTCACAGAACTGTGACGGTTTACATCTACGCAGCGGACTGCCCAAACACAGTCTTTCTGAACTCCATGGAAACATGTTCATCGAGGTCTGGGAAAGAGATTTATAGCATTTTAACTGGTCACAAATATGAATAATTTGTTTGAAGTTATTTGTGATACCCTTGTTTCGAGAGATTGATTGGTGATTAGGACGGTAATTAGGAATTGGTGTCCTTTTAATGAGTGACTTTTGTACACCAAGAAATTGTTTGAAATAAACCATTTGAACAGTGTTTTTTATGTGTTAAACAACAAAATAACAATTGCCACTTTACAACACTTTACGGAGTTTGGAGATAAAAAAAATGGGGTCAGGATTTGTAACCAGAAGGTTGCCGGTTAAATTCCAGTGCTGGCAGGTAACAACTTAGGTGTCCTTGAGCAAAGCACATAACCCCTGGTTGCTCCCTGTTCCCTACAAAATTCCTGTTCCCTCTTAGATTTCTTGGGATACCACTCAGTGACATGTTGATAGAAGAATGCCTTCAATGTCGTTTTGGGGAAAGACAATCTGCCAGTGTGTTAATGTAAACATTAACCTCTCTGACTCACAGGTGTGCATTTCCTGCTCTCCAGCGCGAGAGTTTATCAGATTGTTTGACGTGACGGAGCACACAGCTCTGCACAGACATGGGACTGGCCGTCTGTGTCCACAGTGTAAAGCGGAGCTCAGAGACACAATTGTGCATTTCGGTGAACGTGGCACCCTGGAACAGCCGCTCAACTGGAGGGGAGCAGCCGAGGCCGCACAAAAGGCTGATATGATACTCTGTTTGGGTTCCAGTTTGAAGGTGGGGATTGTGCAAAAGTCTTAATAATATTGCCATATTTGCTCGGCCTTGACACTGTTTTGGTAATGCATGAGAGCAATTAAATTGTTTCTTTGTTAGGTTCTCAAGAAATACTCCTGCTTGTGGTGCATGAACAGACCAGCCAGTAAAAGGCCACAGCTATATATTGTAAACCTACAGGTGACATCTATTGCTTAAACTGCCCAAGTACTTTATTCTGTTTTAATAAACATTATTCATTATTTTAAGACTGTTTTCTCTTTTACCCTAGTGGACACCAAAAGATAACTTGGCTACTCTGAAAATCCATGGGAAGTGTGATGCTGTGATGTGTCTTCTCATGGAGGAGCTGGGCTTGGAAATTCCAGTCTACCAAAGGCAAGAAAATCCTTTCAGTCTGAGATACTATTATTTAAAGGGTGTGTAAATTATAATTTTTATTTATTAGCCCTGTCATTTTGTAGACGTTTTTAGTACAGTAGACAACGCAGCTTTTGACATACTATGGCAGTTCATAGTGACAAGGGTCTGACAAGCTTAAAGAAAGATACAAAAACATAAGTAGTGCATGTGACTAATGTTACTTGATAGCTTTGTGTGAGGATCAGTCCAAAAGTCAGTATTCATGTCGGTATTCACAGATTATCATCGCCGCAGCTGAAGTCAGCATGTAGTTAACATTTTGTCCTCGCAAGATTTATTTTTGAAGCTTGGACTGTCACTGTTCACTATGAGTAGTTATTTGTGTGGTGGGAAACAACCTTAACATTAAAACCAACGGTCTGTAACCAGGGTAGTTTGGGGATAAGGGGTTTGGGAGGAAAGCACTCTGAAATACATCTCTTTAGTCTGTTCTATTTACATTTTAAGTTTACATTATTTAGTACCATAATGTACTACTTCTTCATCCATTAAAAAGAAGAAACAGTTGACCACTAATTAAAATATATATGCATTACAGCAAGGTGTAATCTTAAAGTTGCAATCTGTAACTTTTGCCTCTCTCACATCATCTCTGCTTGAAACAAAGTTACTTGCAGAGTTTTCTGAGTTTGAATTCTACACAACTGCTGTAGGAACAAACTAGATAGAAAATGTACCTGAGGAAAATGTATGGTGCTTGCTGTGGCAGAACTCGAGCCAGAACTTGATGCCATACCATCATGCTATCATAATTTAACAATGTTAGCATGACTGAGTATTGTGCTTACATGAATCTAACATGATTTTTCATGAATTAGCATGTTAGCATGATTCTAGTATGATTTGGCCTAAATTAGCATGATGTCAGCATGTTTTAAGCATGATGCTACCATGATTTAGCATAATAGATATATTGAAATATGGTTTATTTATGATGTTATTAGGGTGCTCTAAATGGTTGCTATATGAAAGAATGTTATATGAATAATTTCTAACATTGTTCTACATTAGAAAAACACTAAACCATAATAAGCTTTTACAATGTAAACTAAGCGCACACATAAAGCAATCTGCATAACACCAGCAAAAGTAATGATTAACATGAGAACACAAACAACATATATAAAAACTAAATGTATAAAATATAAAAGCCTATATATTATGTAAAAACAAGTAAAAGATCAAGCAACAGTCACTACATCAATATAGACAATTACCTAACTTTCATCACTTTTTTTCTCCATTCTCAGTCTCCATGAGAAAGGAACACCGGACATTATAAAATGCTGAACATGCCATTTCACAGTTTGCTTTCATATTTTGGGCTCTTTTGCATTTCTGTACATAGTATGCTTTATTAATAAGGTATCATAAATCTTGTCATTTGGTCTTAATGGATTAAGCCACATTAGGTGTTTTAGGACATGCGTTCACCTCCAGTGTCAGGGAGAAGTGAGCACTATGTGCTGCTCACAGGTGCAGCGGCCTTTAAGAAGATGTGCACTGATGCTGTGGATGCAGTGCAGGTTCTTAGCAGATCTGGCATGCTTAGCGTCTTTTTTGAGCCACCATGTCCATACTTACACATTTTGACAAGATTCGATATGCTCCTAATAGTAGCACACATTTTAGCTTGAGTGGCCATATAAAGCGGCTATTGTTTAGCTACTACTCATGTTTCAAGTGATGATTCAGTGATGACGATGAGTTTCAATGAATTTTAAGCTAACATTTGCCTGCAGAATTTGCACACATTGAAATTGGGTTATGGAAACAGTTTTGAATACTGATCTGTCATGTACTTCATCAATAACTGATTTTTGTTCATTTTTACTAAACCTTACGTAAAAAGTTACAGATTGCAGCTTTAACCAATCAGTATTCAGGACTGCAACAATTAGCTTGGTAATTATTAGGGGTCAAGGACCAAAAGGCCTTTCCTATTCTTCTGCTTCTGCTCTTGAGTTCTATAGCAGTCCATAGAACCGTACATAGGAAAGTTATGAAATTTTGCATACGGATAGAGGACAGTCTGAAATGTTATAAACCTGTACCTAAAACTGCGCCACCAACAGTTCAAAATTTCACTCACATTTATGCTTATAACGTTTGAGTCATTAGTCCTAGAAACAAACTTCCTCTAATTCCTTTGCTCATGCTGATTTAAACACTCCCTATGAAGTCATTTTCCGTCATAAAAATTTTTCTGCCATTTTAAATTTTTTGAAAAAACTTTTTTTTAACTCCTCCTAGGGCGTTTATCCAATTTACATGAAAAGTGGTATGCATCATCTACAGACAGCCCTGACAAAAAGTTAATAAAAGATTTTTGATCGGCCAATCCATTCTCGTACAGCACTTCAACAAATACAATGAAGTGCACACAATAATGAATATAAGGCTGTATCTTGGTTATGATTGCTTCCTCTGAATTTTTCATAAATAACAGATCACAGGACCCGATATTCAGCTTGGCTACACCACTTAGTGCGGAAGAGAAGGACAGTCATACCCGTAAAGAGATTACATGCCTTTCTGCTGTGGAGGATATTTTACAAGACCCAATGGCCCAAGATGGAGCCACAACACTTCAAGGTGGCTGGTTTGGAAGAGGTTACTCCAAAGCAAGAAAGAGAAAGAAGACTGTATAGACAATATAACAAGAGAGATATGACATACTGCTGCTTAAATTTCCATTTTGGGTTTGGTTAGGATCCTGTGTTTTAACTCTGGATAAATGTTACTGATAGGCCATTATTGATCTAAGTGTGATGTTACAATCGCATGGGTCAAGATTAGGGATACGAACAGGACCTTTCAGCTTGTAGCAGAGCATGACATCTCCAATGGATATAGGAAGAGGTTTATTTGAGAGTAGTTTTTAGCTGATTTACAATGACGTTTTTCTATGTGCACTTTGCTTGTTTACAATTACATTTGCTATGTGCACTATGTGCACGCAACTCAGGTTTTTACAGTAAGCAATACATGATTCTTTATGGTGGCAGGTTTTGGCTTGTTTTAGTTTTCTGGGAATAAATATTATGATTTACCCTCCAAACCCACATTCCCTACTTTTTCTGTGAAACACTATAGGAGTTTAGCAAAATGGTCCAGCGATGAAAGTAAACAGGCAGTCGGAAAGTCTTGTAGAAGTCATAAAAGAGACATACGCATGCACTATTATTTGGAAACTTTTGATATCAGAGGAAACAACTTATATTTTTGTTTCTCAAGTTATTGTACCGTTATTATGTATTGACTATAGAAGGTGTGTAATATAGTGCACATGAACTACTTTTATGGCGTTTCTGTGTTTTTTTTTTATTGTAACAATATCAGCATTACTAACTTAGGGTTTTGTGTGGGTTAAAGTATCTTAATCCTTAATTTGGAATATAGTTGTCTGCATTAAGTCATTGTTACTGGATTAAGGAAAATTGTTTTGTCATTTATGTGTAATTTATCATTACACATTGCTCCTCAGACAAATTAGTGTATTTCAATAACTTTAAATGTTTATATTGACTTATGGTGCTATAACTGAATACAAATTTAAGCTACATTGTATGAGATTTTTACAAGAACAAGACAAAGTCTCAAGAAACAAAATATGGATTTTTATTACTGTAACTTGATTAACTTGAACTGAAACAAAATATGTTTGCACAGATATAGTAGTGAGTAGATATAGTAGTCTAAACTGTAAGAGTAAGACTGTTGTGTATGTCTGAGAACAGGATTGATGTAAGTACCATTTTCTTGGGTCTTGATTTTTAATTTCTATGTTAAATACTTTTGTTCAAGTTTAAATTTTTGTACGGCTGTAAAGAAAAATGAGACATTTGACAGTGACACACAATAGATGATTATTGATCTTTTCAACATTTGCCACAGTAATGACATGGTCCATTTAACATAGTTAAAGATACAAAATCATTCTGGCTCCTAAACAATACAGTTACAATTTGGCACAGTTTGTCACAGATGTACAATACATGCATGTTTGGGATGAAAGGTCAGTGTTGTGTCATTTCAGTTTAATTGTACTTAGCTGATGTTTTTGAGTTTTTTAATTGCATCAATAAGCTCTGGGAAGGTTGTGTTTTGAAAATGTCCACGATCTGAATATTTGTGTAAATCTGTCTTCAGTCCGTCAGCCACTTCCTGTTGCTCTTCCCATGGCAGGAAGGGGTCATCTGTGGAGCCAAACTGTAGGATATGCTTAACATTGGCTCTGATTTTTTCCCACTCCCATGGCCGGCTGAAATATCCTGAGAGTGATGAGAGAAGTGTGTAAATCATAACCCACCACAATAAAATGAAAATGAGTTTGAATAAATGAGGTTTATAAAAACTCACCGCTCTCACGTTCATTCTCATCCCCCAGATCTGATGTGTATGCACCCACCAGGATCAGGCCAAATACTTTTTGTGTTTCTGCAAACCTGAGTGAAAGAAACAAATACTTTACTCATTTTTTGGGACTACAAAATTTGCAACTGCCAGTAAAACCCACTGGAGAAAGCAAATCCCATGCAAAACTATTTGCTAGCACCAGATGAGTAATTCAAATAAATCCAATCATTTGAATAAACCTTTAGTAAGTCAGGAAATTTAGAGAAATGAGGTCCATAGAAATAAGCAAAAGGAAAAGCAAATGAAATAAAGTAATAAAATAATAAACACAAGTATTTATAAATTAATTGGTAAACCACACCCTCTCATATTAAAATATTTGACAGCAAACAGATTGATAATCAGATAAATCAACGAATCAGAATGTACTCTACCTAAAAATAAAAGTATCAGAGATAAAAGTAATGAATTAATATTTCTAAACAAATTATATTATCTGAATTACTACAGATAAATCAAGACCTCATGGCTGCTGCAGCTCCTGAACTATGTCCGATTATAAGAGTCTCTTTATCACATCTCAGCTCTTTCTCCATGAACGGAAGCCAGATGCTCTCTCTGGCAGTCACTGTGAAAGGAGTTCACAAATCACATACAAACACACAGAAATATTAAACCTCATGTCAGTCAGATTTATTTGAGGTTTCACTACCAGGATCCGGCATGTTCTTCAATACGCAGGAAAAATCTGACATCTATAGAGACGTGAAACAAACACAACATTCAACCAATAAAGGTTAAGGCGGCCTGTCTTTATAGATATCAAAGGACTGATGTCATAATGATGTTGAAGTTATCATACCTCGTTTAT
Organism: Chromobotia macracanthus; assembly: GCA_036877525.1. Classification (NCBI taxonomy): domain Eukaryota; kingdom Metazoa; phylum Chordata; class Actinopteri; order Cypriniformes; family Botiidae; genus Chromobotia; species Chromobotia macracanthus. Next base: position 2,004,657 of record JAZGTH010000106.1, read on the forward strand.
TTGTTTCTTTACCCAGCCATACCAGTTACAGTGCTCCATATTCCCTGCACCGTTTCCCGGCAGGATTACAACTCTTTTTAACGCCATTACAGATCAACTTTCACGCCGTCATTTACCTTCACATGCTGCGCAGCGCCATCTGTCTGCCACTCCGGCAGCTGTCGTGCAGTAGAAATAGAAACGCAAAAGAAAGGCCAATGACATACAACTAGTGTCTTAAAAATGGGCGGGGCATTCATATGAATAATAATTGATAGGTCTAAGCAATAATTTATTTTTAATGCATATTGAACTGTGATGGTCAGCATGGAGAAATTACAGTCTTTACTAGATAATCCATCGTTGAAATGATAGATTTAAACTTTAATACTTTCTTGATGTCCAAATGTCTGTCAAATCGTCCGGACATCTGAACGTGGCTCAGCGAAGGCTTGGTTTGTTCTCTCTCTCTTTCTCTCTCTCTCTCTCTCTCTCCAGAGAGAAGAAGAAACAGAAGAAACAACTATATTAATAAATTCATAGTATTTCCAAAGACGAAAGTCCTAAAAGCATTGAATTTGGGACATAAGAAGAAAAGAGGGCGTCATTTACTGTGTGTGCTACAGAGGATGCAGTCCCTGTCCATCGACAGTCCGGTTGTAAATATATCGTAGACTGCGCCTTCCAGCACGTCCCACGCTATATACTGTACCTTCCGAGTAGGTTGTCTTGTCCTTACATAAATCGGTAACATTGGCATATATGGATATGCCTGTTAATATTAACAATGTGATAATTCTAAACTCACATGCCTGCTTACTCATGCTATGACTACATCGGTCTAATTACAATCCCAAAAACATTTCTAATGTGCTCTAATGATAGTTACTAATGAGATAGTATCAGATAGTATGTGTGATTAAGAAATGTTTTTGTACTATTACTGAATTGTTTAAATGTGCTGGAAATTATTTCAAAGTACTGATATACACTCTGAAATAATTTCAGTTTATATTGAGACCAAAAGTAAATAAAGTATTATTAAGTAAACATAAAATATATCTATATCTTTCCAATTATGCACACTTTCAGCGAAATGTAAATCTGGAATACTCTGTAAAAGAATAATTATTTTGTTAGACATGTCCATAAAACAAACCATAAACTGGAAATTCGCTGTCATGGATACTGTCTAATATACCATACCTTGATAATAAAAAAGTTACTCAAAAAAGAATTTGACTTTTTTTCTGTCTTTTCACATTTCCCCCGAAAACTGTCAATAGCAGCGCAACAAGTAGCTTTTCCTATATTGTGACTTTTCAAAGAATTAGTTGACGGTTTATCAGAGGTAGCATAGGCCACAGATAAAGTCCTAATTATTGCTGATTTTAACATCCATGTGGATAATGAAAAAGATGCATTGTGATTGGCTTTTTCAAGACATTTTCAACTCTAACACTGTTGTATGGTGAAAATGTTGATGTAACATCACGCCAGCATACTGACTGCTCATGCTCCCTCTGCTGAACTCTGAACTTACTTCCTGTTTGGCATCTATATAAACCTTGCTGCCACATGGCCATGTTGCGAAGTATTGCCAGCTTAACACCTGACTACTAAGCATTCTCTTTTACTGCCTGCTTACCTGTGATTTACCTATTGTTTGGTTCTCGTTTTCTGATTTTTGCCTAGCCCCTTTGTTTGACACCTGGATTGGACTGTCTATGTTTATTACGACCCTTTGCCTGTACTTTCGACTTTGATTATGGATAACCCCAATAAACATCCGCAACTGGATCCTGCTTCAGTTTCTGCCTCAGCCCCCTTACAGAATACTTCGCCTACCCTCAATCCAGCGGATGTTTCACAGCTGCAAGCTGCATTTGTCTACCAGGGAGAACTATTACGCAGCTACCACGAACAGCTAGTTAACTTACAGGCATCGAATGAACTACTGCTCCAGCGACTTTGCTCTCCTCCTTCCACCATGTCGAGCACGGTAAGACTTGCTCTTCCCGATAAGTTTGATGGTTCTGCAGAACGGTGTAAAGGGTTCATTCGACAAGTACGCACTTATTTGGAATCGTTGGGGGATCAGTCTCATGCTAGTTCTGAGCAATGCTCTTTTATCATGTCACTATTATCTGGCAAGGCTATTGATTGGGCTGCTGCGGTTTGGGAGACGGACGAACAGTTTAGATCTTCACCTGAGTATTTTTTGCAACAACTCCGAGAAGTATTTGAATATCCTGCTGGGGGTCGGGATGTTTCGTCTCGTCTTTTACACCTTTCTCAAGGCTCACATAGTGCAGCAGAGCACGCAGTCGAATTCAGGACTCTTGCAGCTCAGAGTGGATGGAATGATGCTGCACTTAAAGGGGTGTTTCGGGAAAGCCTATGTCCCCAATTGCAGTTGGAGATGGCATGTCGAGGTGAGGAATCTTCTTTCAATGACTTTGTTAACATGACTGTTAAGATTGATAATTTGCTCAGGAACTCACCTAAACCCAAGCAAGCGCATGCATCCCACCTTATGTCACGACCTGCACTTCGGAATCCTGAGGCACCATGTGTTACCGAGCCCATGCAAGTAGGATCTACCAGACTGTCTGAGGACGAGCGTAGACGAAGGTTCATCAACAACCTCTGCTTTTATTGTGGTGAACCAGGTCATCATAAGTCACAGTGTCCTCAAAAGACCCGGAGGTCCCTCACAGCACAAGACCGGGTGAATGTGGACACCTTTTCACAAAATCCATCTAAAGTCTTCACATTACCCGTACAGATTTCTACCGAAAGTGGTTCTTTTATGTTGACAGCATTAGTAGATTCCGGCGCCGCTCTCAACCTCATCAACTCAGACATCGCCCGGAAACATCAACTACCCACCATTCCATGCTTTCCACCTATCAGTATTACGGCTGTCAATAACCAACCCATCAAAGGAGGAGTTCTGGAACAGACCTGATCACTGAAAATGCAAATTGGGGTTTTTCATGAAGAGAACATCTCTCTATATCTGATCGACTCACCCAAATATGAAATAATTTTAGGAATGCCATGGCTAAGTTGCCACGATCCCCACATCTCCTGGCGCACGGGTGAGCTGACCCACTGGTCTCCATTCTGTTTTAGTCACTGTCTAACCCTTAAGCAGTCCAGTCCATGTCTGTCCACAAGCATGGGGAGCCCTCCGAGCCTGACCCAACCAAAGATCCCCAAGGTTTATAACGAGCTTTTGGAGGTCTTCAGCAAGGTTAAAGCCACACAGTTACCACCACATCGGCACTGGGACTGTGCTATAGACCTTCTTCCCAACATGTGTCCTCCCAAAAGCAAAGTCTACCCGCTGTCACGCCAAGAAGCACAGGCTATGGAGGACTACATCAAGGAGGCTTTGGAAGCTGGCTTTATCCGTCCTTCTACTTCTCCCGCTGCAGCCGGCTTCTTCTTCGTGGAGAAGAAGGATGGGGGTCTGCGTCCGTGCATCGACTACAGAGGCCTCAATAATGTCACTGTTAAATTCAGGTATCCACTGCCTCTAGTCCCTTCTGCCCTAGAACAACTCAGGAAGGCCAAAATATTTACCAAACTCGACTTGAGAAACGCTTATAACCTGATACGCATCAGGGACGGAGATGAGTGGAAGACAGCTTTTCTCACCACCAGGGGGCACTACGAATACCTGGTTATGCCCTTTGGCCTTGCCAATGCCCCAGCCGTCTTCCAATCCTTCATAAATGAAGTCTTCAAAGATGTCCTCCACAAGTATGTCATCGCATATCTTGACGACATCCTAATCTATTCCTTGAATGAAGAGGATCATGTCACTCACGTCAAGAGTGTTCTTTCCAAGCTTCTTAATCACCAACTCTATGTCAAGACTGAAAAATGTGAGTTTCATGTGAAGCAGACAACATTCCTGGGGTACAACATCAGCCACCAGGGCGTTGAAATGGATGCTTCTAAGGTAACTGCCGTCACTGAGTGGCCGCAGCCCTCCACGTTGAAAGAATTGCAGAGGTTCCTGGGCTTTGCTAACTTCTATCGACGCTTCATTAGGAACTACAGCTCTATTGCTGCACCTCTCACCTCATTACTCAAGGGAAAACCCAAGAGGTTGTCATGGAACGCTTTCGCCAATGCAGCCTTCCAAAAGCTCAAGACCAGCTTCACGACGGCCCCCATCCTTAAACATCCAGATCCAGAACTCCCCTTCATTGTGGAGGTCGATGCTTCTGACTGCGGGATTGGAGCCGTGCTCTCTCAACGTCACGGACAACCTCCCAAGCTTTTCCCGTGTGCCTTCTTCTCTCGGAAGCTAACCCCCGCTGAGTTTAATTATGATGTTGGGAAACAAAGAGCTTCTGTCAATGAAGGCTGCCATGGAAGAGTGGAGACATTGGCTCGAGGGGGCAGCTCATCCTTTTCAAGTTATCACGGACCATAAGAACCTTGAGTATGTCAAGTCTGCTCGACGTCTGAATTCACGCCAGGCAAGATGGTCTCTGTTCTTTTCACGATTCCATTTTACAGTCACTTATCGTCCAGGCTCCAAGAATAGCAAGGCAGATGCACTATCCAGGCGCCATGATCCCCCACGACAGAACTACAATCCTGAACCCATCCTAAGTCCAGCCTTGTTTGTTGCTCCGGTCAACTGGGACATAATGGAGGAAATTCACCAGGCCGTCCTCACAGAACCATCACCAACGAACTGCCCCCCTTCCAAACAATATGTTCCCCAGACACTACGTCACCGGGTCATCCAGTGGGTCCACACATCACTCAGCACGGGACATCCCGGCATTTCACGAACCCTTAAACTTGTGCAGAATTCCTTCTGGTGGCCTTCAATGACCAAAGATGTGGCCAATTATGTCAAGTCTTGCTCCATCTGTGCCCAGTCCAAGACTCCCAGGGACCTGTCGACGGGACTTCTACAGCCTCTCCCGATTCCCCAACGACCTTGGTCTCACCTCTCCATCGACTTCATCACTGACTTACCCCTGTCTGATGGTTACACCACAATCCTGGTCATCGTCGACCGCTTCTCCAAAGCCTGTCGTCTGGTTCCATTAAAAGGATTACCTACTGCCATGGAGACTGCTCAAGCCATGTTCCACCATGTCTTTCGAAACTATGGTCTACCTGAAGACATTGTATCAGATCGAGGAACTCAGTTCACCTCTCAGGTTTGGAAATCCTTTTGTAACCTGTTAGATATCAATGTGAGTTTAACCTCTGGCTATCATCCGCAGTCAAACGGTCAGGTGGAGAGGCTGAACCAAGAGATCGGCAGGTACCTGCGGACTTACTGCAGCCGCGAACAACATCGCTGGGCTGAATTTCTCCCTTGGACCGAGTATGCCCAGAACTCACTCACGCACTCCTCTACAGGACTCACACCATTTCAATGTGTGCTGGGTTACCAGCCTCCCCTGTTCCCGTGGTCAGGAGAACCATCGTCTGTGCCTGCTGTTAACGACTGGATTCGTAACAGTGAGAGGGTGTGGGACAGTGCCCATGTACGGCTTCAACGCGCTGTGAGGAGGCAGGAGATTAACGCTAACCGTCACCGTCGCCCACACCCTCCATACCAACCTGGACAAAGGGTCTGGCTCTCCACGAGGGATCTCAAGCTACGTCTGCCGAGCAGGAAGCTCTCTCCCAGGTATGTTGGCCCATTTAAAATCATAAGACAGATTAATGAGGTCACTTACCAATTAGAGCTTCCTGCTGACTACCGCATCTCTCCTTCTTTCCATGTGTCACTCCTCAAACCTTTCCACCGGGACGCTGACCCCGAGGCCATATTGCAGGAGCCACCGCCACCGCTGGACATTGGCGGAACGCCGGCCTACAAGGTGAACGTCTTGCTTGACTCACGGCGAAGAGGGGGTCAGTTACAATACCTGGTGGATTGGGAGGGATACGGCCCAGAGGAGAGATCGTGGGTAGCGGCAGTGGACATTCTGGATCCTCGCTCACGGAGGAGTTTCATCGAGCCAGACCTGACCGTCCAGCACCACGTCCACGGGGACGCCACGTAGAGCACCTGGAGGTGCTCCTAGAGGGGGGTTCTGTAACATCACGCCAGCAGAGGGAGCCCTCACCGGAATACTGACTGCTCATGCTCCCTCTGCTGAACTCTGAACTTACTTCCTGTTTGGCATCTATATAAACCTTGCTGCCACATGGCCATGTTGCGAAGTATTGCCAGCTTAACACCTGACTACTAAGCATTCTCTTTTACTGCCTGCTTACCTGTGATTTACCTATTGTTTGGTTCTCGTTTTCTGATTTTTGCCTAGCCCCTTTGTTTGACACCTGGATTGGACTGTCTATGTTTATTACGACCCTTTGCCTGTACTTTCGACTTTGATTATGGATAACCCCAATAAACATCCGCAACTGGATCCTGCTTCAGTTTCTGCCTCAGCCCCCTTACAGTTGATGACATTAATATTCTGCAGCAGAGCAAAGACACTTCATATCATAATCTAGTCTGTTTAATACACTTGCCAACGGCTGCAAAATCAGTTCCTTGCTACAAATCCGGTAGAACGGTAACGTCTGCCACTATAGATTGCTTTATCAACAATCTACCGAAACTGTCTCAATTCCTTAGCATAACAGATAACTTTAAAAACTGGACAACGCAGAAAACGTTAAGCTCCTTTCTTTTAACACCTCAGACAGTTGATCCTCTACAATTAAAAACGAAAAGGACAGCACCAATGCATTAGTATAACAAGCATATTCACAACCTAAAGAGAGCAACCCGGAAAATAGAGCGTAGCTGGAAGTAGAGTATTTCCAATTACTAAATTAACTAGACAGTTGTCAACATCATAGCAGTATTTTATGAATTTCCTTAGTAACAAAATGGATAGAGAGAAAAATTATAAACGTAATTGCCTGCTACACAATCACATCGGACAGCGCATCGTAGCTGCCCAGAAAAAAAACGAATTCGCTATAGGCAGGGACAAATTGTCAAAAATACGTCATCTAATAAATCATGTAAATCAACAACTTGCTGGTCCTATACCTGCCAGGTTGTTGAAAGAGATGCTTCCTAATTTATAGGTCCTATACATATTATTATTAACTTATGATTGGTGTTGGGGTATATCCCAAAAACGCACAAGCTGGCTGTTATCAGACCTCTTATAAGAAATCCACAACTTGATCCCAGGGAACTAGTAAATTACAGACCCATCTCAAATCTACCTTATATTTTAAAGATACATAAAAAGGTGGTGCCCTCACAGATATGTTCTTTCCTGGAAAGAAACTCTAGCAAGGATTTCCAGTCAGTATTTAGACCATATCATAGTACAGAGACTGCTCTAATCAGAGTGACAAATTTGTTCCTGTTGGTTGGGATCCAGAAAGGAACCAGAACCAGAAGTTTGAAATCTCTCTTCTAGTGCTACTCAAACTTAGCACAGCAGTTGACACTATTTACCACAGCATTCTCTTAAATAGGCTTAAAACTTATGTTGGCATGAATGGAACTGCAACTGGCATGGTTTAAATCATATTTATCTGATTGATTCCAGTTTGTTGCTGTGAGTTAAAAGGTATCATATTGATGACAAGTACATAGTGCCACAGGTCTCAGTTCTTGGGCCTATGCTTTTCAACCTGTCTATGGTACCTCTGGGAGCAATTATTAAGAGGCCTGCTAAGAATAACTGGGGCAGTAGAATGGGGAAGAAGGAACAAGACTATGATTTCCTAGAGTAGCAGGCTCCATTTTGCAACTGCAGTACTGGAGAGCATTGGGTGATTTGGCTGGAGGGCAGGGGATGTCCCAAAACTGAGTGGATTGTTAAGGGTGCTGAAACTGAGTGGGGCTAGAGTTTTCTAGCTGAGGTCCATGGATATGAAGTTGCTAAATGAGGGTGTCTACAATAATAGTGACGTTAGGAGAGGAGATATATTGACATTCTAAGTGGTGAGGAGATAGGAAAGAGGTAATGAATGGAACTCACCAAGATTAAAGCAGATGTATAGGACACAGTAAACTGAGTGGAAGACCCACAGTTCAGGCAAAGCTGTGCCTAGATGGAGAGTTGGCATTCTGAGGCAGACAGAAAGGAAGAGTTGACTTACATGGGCTCTTTGGAGCTAACTGCTTATGGTCTTGGTGAAGTTGCTTCTCTGGAAGTTGGGTGTTTCTGAAACAATGTGATTGTTATCTGAATCGTGTTGCCCAGACCCTTTTGAATATAGAACATTGAACTAGACACATTTAATATGTTAAAATGAATTGGATCGCTTAATTTTGCTGCAAGATGCCAAAGTCCCTATCAGTCTTTGGAGGTGCTGGTGATATGAAAGGGGTTCAGGAGAGTTGTGAGTGAGGGTATAGGTGCAGCCTCTGCTTTGATCCAGTTAATTTAAGTGTCTTTTTATTGTTGTCAACTTAATGAGACACTAAGGGAAGTTGGGAGCTGACGTGCCACCATGTTCGTTGTAGTCTTTCATATAGATTTGTTTACATTCAAATGTACCATATAGATTACTAAATACACTTAAAATAGGATTTACATAATAGTAATAGTAATTGTTTTCTTTTACAATCCTATTGTTTCACTTTAGAAGGCATTTATTAATCCCCAGGAGTGGTATGGATTACTGTTATGGTAAGGCAGCTGGTCTAGAGATAAGCAGTGGGTTTGTTTGCAGGAACATATCATAAAATCTTAAATCTTAAAATAAAACTTCTCTGGGGCCACTTTCCAAAGGAATGGTTTCATGTTTCCCTTATGAGGTGCTGATACCCAGGACATGACCTCAGTTTTACCCCTTTCTAAAATTCCTTTCTTCCTCCTAGGTTTAGATCACCGAAAATTGACTTAACATGTATATGTAACACATGAGGTTATCAAGTTTTCATTTTATATTAAGGGTGAAAACCTAAGAGATGATCTACACTTCTGTTATTATGTGCCTTTCCCAGGAGGTCTGGGTTATAGAGTGCTGGATATCCCAGCAGTGTGTCCTTTAGAACCTGATCAAACCAAACCCTAAATAGAACATAAAATTTACAACTTTTTGTTTCAATTTGGTATTAAGGATGCATTGGCAAAAACCCCAGGAAAGCGTCTGTAATCAGAACTTCCCACCCCATTGCCATGTGTCTCTATTGCCAGGTATTACTTGAACTCTGTTTTTTTACCTTTTATGCTGGCTATTTAAATTAATTTAGATTGAATTGTGTTCTGTAATTATTGTAATTGTAACCATTTGGTGATTTAAGTGTAACCTGCCTGGTAAAATTAATTGTTAATTTGACTTATTCTGAGCATTTCAGAAATTGTTAATACAAGTACCTCATACTTCCGCAAATATGTGTCCAGAATATAATCAAACTATTATTAAATTATGAGTAAGCAGGAGGTGGAAATAGCATGAAGTCCCTAATGAAAGGGAAAATAACAAAAAGTATGAGAATTCCAGAATAATCAAGGAACCAAATTATGGGCAGCAGCAGGATTTTTATTATTTAAAACTGGAGTCAGATTATTAATATATACAGTGTTCAAGGAAATTCTAAGAAATTCAACAATTCTAATGAGTTAGGTAACCTTACAGAAGTGCTAAGGAAAGGCTGAATGTGAGATCCCTTAACCCACACCATTGGATTGCTTTGTTAGGCCAGTGAGTGTGGTAGTATACTGTGTGTCAAACTGTCAGTCAAAAATATGATTTATTACTCCTCCTTTTATGATCTGTCCAGTTGTCAATCAAAATTTTGTACACTGACACTGCTAAGAGTTGTTGCATCATGTGTTCACACTTCAGACAAAGCATGAAAATGGATGATCTCTGGGTCTTCATTTCATATCAAGGAGTCTTCAGCTAGTTTCGTTCTTCCTGACTGTGAACATCATCCAAATGTATATATATTGACACCTCTAAAGGTGTCTTTTCACTCTGGCTGTGAAAAGACACAGGTTCACTTCGAACAGACCTAAAGACTATAAGTTAAAACAAAGAATTAAACATTTAACAATGCAAAGGGTCCCATGCTGTCTAATTACTTTTGGTGGGTGTATGCCAATGTGTGTACCTATCCAGGGTGAAAAATATCCTTAAAGTGTTTGTTGACAAAAAGTAAAAAAAATGCTTATTATGGTTTAGGAGGGTTAGTATTCAGTATTTTGTGTTCTCATCTAGTTCTGACCATTCTGACCATGCCCTCAACTTGTTTGTCCTGACTATCTAAAAGCATGTGTGTGTGTGTCTACCTTGTCAGAATATATTTAATATACATTATAAAAATTGCTTAATTAGGAGTTAGCATTCTGTGTCTTTATCTAGTTGTCTGATTAAAGAACATCTTCCAACTTGTTTTTCCTGACTGGGGAAGTAAGGGCATAATGCATTTAACAACACAGGGATTTCAATCCTGTTGCAAGGGTTCCATCCTAATTTACCACTGATAAAGAAAAAGCCAATGTGTCTATGTTCATACATTACACAACAGTCAATAGATTTTTTTTATTTGAATGAATGTTTTGATTCTTACATAAATGAATCTATATGGGGATTAATTTTAAACTTTTAAAAAGGATAAGAAATGTTAATAAATGTTTAGTTACCCACTGGGGCTGCCTTGTATACCTATATATACACATTCACTTTTAAGACAATACCTTGTTCAAAGGCTGAGTCATTCAAAAGCGGTTTAAAAACTTGCCATAGTCTGTGTTAGAGTTTGGTTTAACTCTTCACCTTCAAACTTTCTCTAGCAAACTTTATAAATTATTATTATTATTATTTTGGGCATCTAATTACATTTCAAAGAATCTAAAGAAGTAGAAGATGGCCTTCAATCATAAAAGTAAGATGTTTTTTTTTTAATTTTGCATTATTTAAAATATGTTTAGAATGTGTTTATATTAATATATTATTACATTTTTTTGTTGAATGGTTGTAATGCTGTGGGTAATCAATCAACATTATCCGGCTTTAGCATACAAGGTGACCTATAACTCATTCAGAAAATACATGTTTCTTTTTTTGTTCTGTGAATGGGTTGTAAATGTTCAGAACATATTCTTCCAGAGCTTCCAAGATAGAGCTGTTTTGGTTTCAGCAAGTTCCTGATTTAAAGGCCATCTGTTTAGCCATCTTACTCAGACAGGGGCTGTTTTTGGTCATCTTCTTTTCTTGAAATGTGATTTTGTCAGAAAATAAAAAGAAAAACCACTTGTGTTTTCAAATACGGGCCCACTACACTTTTCACTCCATTTCATTCATCCGCCTGCAAATGTGGCAGACTGGAAACGCAAGCTCATGCTTGCTCATGCAAAATTTGCATTTTGGAACGTTCCGAAGTTTAAATTTGGTGAACTCCGATCTGTGAATTTGTTTCACGTGAAGACAGGACCAGTACAAGATGGATACATTATGGTGTGACCTTTTCAGATGGATAACAGCAGTAATGTACAATTTCATTTTGTACAATTCAGCTTTAAAATAACAAAAACAACAATAACAGTGCAAGCACATCAGAATCCATGATGTGTCAACAAATAACCCAATGCTTTGGGGCGTGATATCATATCAAGTTGTTGTCCATATTTGCAGGGGTCTCCGTTTTACATGCTGAAAGTCTAGTGTGACTGCACCTTTAAGGCCTTGGTCACACTACACTTTTCAATCCATTGACTTCCATTCATATGCATATGAATGCAGCAAACCAGAAACGTAAACTCATGCGAAAAGTTTTTGCTTTTTAGAGTGCTCCAAAGTTCAAGTTTTATCACGTGACGATGTGGGTCCTGTACAAGATAGATGTGTCATGGCGTGACCATTTCAGATTTTTGTACAATCCCATTTTGTACAATGCAGCACAATTTCTAAAATAACAAAAACAACAATAGCAGTCCAAGCATGTCAGAATCCATGATGTGTAAATAAAAAAACACAAGCTTTAGCTCATGATATCGTATCTGGTTGCTAACCGTATTTGCAGGGGTCTCCATAGAATTTTGACCACACCTTTACACCATGTTCTAACCAAATGTGACAACATACCAAAATGCCAGCAGCAATTTAGAGGGGCCAGTTGTGGCCTACTGGTTAGTGAGTTGGACTTATAATCAGAAGGTTCAATTCCAGCGCTTGCAGGTAGCAACTGAAGTGCCCCTCAGCAAGGCACACAACCCCCAATTACTCCCCGGGCATGGTAGTGTGCTGCCCGCTGCTCCGGGTGTATATGTTCACTCCTCACCAGTGATGGGTTAAAGATACTTTTCAGTATTTTTATTCCATAGACTTCGCACTGGACAAATAGAGCGGGCATGGGCGCCACTGCAAAAATGACAGATATAAAGGTAGTGACAGCGCTGCTTCATACATTTCCCCTATCTGATCAAAGAAATTTGGACACGTCTGCCTCTACAGTTCCTGATGAAGGAGAGATCTTCCCTGGGGTGGCGGGCTGCGGGATAGATTTAATGGAGTTTGGTTCCAGGCAGGCGTGAATTGATCAAATCAATCTGAAAGCAAGTCATAGTTAAATGATTAACAGATCTGCAAATTGCACATGATATATTTCGGCAGCCAAAGAATACCCTGTTGTGGAGATCAGTGTCCAAGGCGTCCCATAAGGACCCAGATTACACTGGGCTGGAAACAGCTAAAAATGACTGCTGCCGTAAGACAGCGCAAGCCCAGCAATTATAAAGCGATAATCGATTAGTTTGCATCTTCTTAACAAATTAACTTTGTATAATGTCCGTTTTGTGATGAAGTCAATAAATTCTAATTTAACAAGGTCCATCTCCCCAAAACAGACAAAACAAAGAAAGAGACACACATCAAAATGTTCAGTCAAAACATATTAGATATATAGAAATTCTTGAGGAGAAATGTGGAGTCACAGACATGACATTTGCCTGAGTATTTTTTTTATTCACTCTGAAGAAAGCACAAGAGTGCAACAATTCCTACCTGCTTCTTGTGAGTTAGTAATGGATGAACCCCTCTAAACCCATATCACCATTGCAACCAGCCAGCTGGTTTCTCATGCAGCAGTTCAGGCCACGATGACAGGCAGAAAGTAGTGCCACTTTATTCCAGCCACATTCTGCCACCAGGATGCAAAAGACAACGAAGTAATTCTTTACACTTACCCTGGCACTCCTGAATCTCCAACATTAACCATTAAACACAAAACTGCAGATAGTCGATTCATTTGAGACAGCAGATGATAAATCCCACCATACATTTTCTCTGTAGAGAACTGATGTGGGGTCGTTTAAATTACAATAGAACATTGGGTGAGAAATCCCTTGCAGTCTCTCACCACTCCTTAGTAGGATGCTGGAGGTAACACAATCCCTGGAGATGGCAGTGGTGAAGGAGATGTATGTGGAAGTATGTGGGGGAGGTTTGTAAGGAGGTGGCACTCACTTCAGTGTGAGAGGATGAGAGATTGGACCAGGGGATCACCGCAATTCCTGGACTAGAGCCTCAATGGTGTTAGACTCCAGCCACCTCCACCTGTATAGAGATTTGTATAAAACCTCAATTAGCCAAATATCTCTCTTCAGTGTAGTGTCCCTAGTTTCCTCTACCCTGAAGCTCTCCAGACTGCCCTGGAGCACCACAATATTTTGACTTTGCCAAGCAGGGATCCACTGTATAGTAAAGATCTATATTCTGTCCATCTACACCCCAAATATAATCAGCCTAAATGCAGTCAAGGCTGACTTCTACAATCAGCCCCAACACACATTGGATATGATCCTGCAGATTGGTGTTGCCAATTTTCAGTTTTTTCGTAAGATGTAGTATTTAACAAACACAATTGCATATCGTTACAAAACTTAATATGGTTCATCATCACCATATTCTGAGGTGACCTGCAAAGTTTGGGGCCATCAACGAATTTGACGATGAGAACAACATCCTGACCACATTAAAATAAAATTTGGTGACAGCTCCACCTATTGGGCAAAAATTATAAATCACTTTATTGTGTTGTAGTAGGTTTTACCTGTTTTCTTTCTTTACCTAACTTTTTTAGTCTTTTTTTTCTTAATCTCATTACTCAAGCATCAAATGCTTCTCTAAGTGCCATTTATGGGCTTGACCCTATAATTGCTGCTTGCAGCTATATTTATGTTATTATTACTGTATTCAAGTGTTATATAAGGTGTCGCATATACAAGGTGAAGCAATCCACTAATTATAAATAATAATAATAATGTTGGACGCAGATAGGCGTTCCCTTTCGAGGGAACTCGACGCTGCGTCCGCTTGACGCTATGGGGAATACGCTTTAAGCGCACTTCAGGCCAAAATCTGAACACGTGTAAAATCAGGCCTATTTATAGGCAGGTCATAGTCATGTGACGTAGTAACGTAGCACGTAGCCAAAATGCCTTTAAAAGGCGCCTGCAAAATACGTCATCAGCTTTTTTGTCTTCAGGAAGCACGTTTTTTGCATGTTAGTCAGGACTAAGAGAGAGAAAAAAAATATTAGCGCTAGGAAGCAGCTATTATTCAGAAAGCGGAAGAGAAAATGTGACTTCTAAAGTTTAGAAGTGTGTGCCATTCTGTCCACGCTGTATCACGGCGGGTGACACGATGTGTGTGTAGTTTGTTTGGGAGCGGAGCACGCTAGCTGTCTGCCCTCAGTGTGAACGCTTCCACTGACAACGCTCTGCTCCCGCCTCGCTCTCTTTAATTCAGATGGGAGCCTCGCGGGTCGGGTCTCTTCTGCTGAGGCAGAGCGGATGCTGTACTCGTGGGGTTCGCAGCATGATTTTGCGGAGGAGCAGCGGGAGACGGGCCTTTTCCCTCGCGCACTTCGCCGAATCGCATGAGCGCACGCAGCCCATGCGCAAATGCAGTATGACATAAATCAAATGTCCATAATGAAATCTATATATGAAACCCATATATACTATAAATATATATATATATATATATATATATATATATATATATATATATATATATATATATATATATATATATATATATATATATATATATATATATACACACACATACAAATTACATACCTATAACTAATATGCAGGTCAGGCTGGTGGGTCCCTGCACACTATGGCAGTTTTGCAGAACTGACTAGTTTAAAGTCCATTCAACTCTTCCATTAAATCTTCTGCTGCCTACAGGCAGCAATAAACACCCCAGGTGTTTTGGAGCTAGAAGCACCTGGTGGTTTATCTGTCCAGATTTCCTTCGCCAGTCTGCTGTTTCAGGAGACTGGACAGGTAGACAGGATGTTATCTCTCTCACACTTTCTGGCAGCGTTGAACCTCTGCCCAGTTTGTCCTTACAGCTGTTAAGTACAGTAGAGAGAGGGTACAGAATTCTATTTGCCTCCCGTCCTTCCCGTATCAATGGCATTTTGCAGACTGTAGTAGTAGGAGAGCAGCATTTAGTGTTGGCCCATTTACTAGAGACTCTTGGCGAAAGGGGCTATAGATTGTGTCCTAGCCCTATCGCCTCACACCTTCACGAAGTGTGTGGATGCAGCCCTGGCTCCTTTGGAGGTACTTAGGGCTGAGACTCAACCCCAAAATAGTATACTTTCTCCTGTCCAGAGAACTACTTTTCTAGGGGTAATTTGGGACTCCACTATGATGCAGGCACAATTGTCTCCTGCACGTGTGCAGATGTGGCTGAGGCCTGCATGCATTTGCCTGATAATATTGCTCCCGGAAATCCTAGCCAGGGTTCGCCAGGCCCAAGTTTGTCTACTTCAAACTTCTGGCTGACCTGAATCTGGTTCTCAGACATAATGATTCTCCCCGACGTCCCTTGGGAGCTCCCAGTCAAGAGGGATCTTCTGTCTCAGGCTCGGGGTTGATCTTTTACCCCTAGCCAAGATTTAAAAACTGTGGCTGTGTACCTGAGGGGAGCCAGCTCTTAAGTTCTGATCTCTCAACCTAGGTTGTAGAGACCATTCTGAGTTCCAGAGCTTCATCTGCTAGGAAATTGTATGCCCTGAAGTGGCAACTCGTTGTGTCATGGTGTGGCTGACACCATGTTGACCAGGTGCACTGCCCTGTTGGTTCAGCGCTGGAGCTTCTCCAAGAGTGCTTCTCTGCAGGGTTGGCCCCGGCTACCCCCAAGGTTTACATGGCCACTGCGTTGCTTTGCCACACTTCGGTCTTGCCTGCACAGCCTTCCTTCAGACTTAAAGCTGATGACGTATTTTGCAGTCGCCTTTTAAAGGCATTGTGGTGCGCAATGCTACGTCACATGACCTTGACCTGCCTATAAGGGCGTTCTCCACAGCACCAAGCTGACGCAGCATCTCGATCTCAGGGAACCGGGTTACATATGTAACCCGAGACGTTTTCTATCCAAGTAATCACTTTCATATTTCTGAGTAGATGCAATAAAAAATTTAAAACTATGCGCTGTCAGCTGAGTTTATAATTCAGAGCTGCCAGCAGTTACAATTTACCCAGCTAACAATTTTAGGTTGTAAGAGTGTTTTCGTAACGTAACAAAAACCTTAAAAATGTTTATTTAAATGTTAACATTATTGCTTGGTTATAAGAATGTTATATTCAAACATTAACAATTCAAATGTTTTAAGGCGTTCCACTACTTAAGAATAACGTTTGTGATATATAAGTTATATATACATATAACTTAAATATATAGAAGTTAGAAACGCGTTTTACTTAGTTACTGCAAGAACATTTTTGAAAACAGTGAGAGAACTTTTAGGGAAGATTAGGCCACATTCTAAGAACTTTCCTTGTTTGCTGGGTAAGCGTCCTGTATATTTGTCATCAGTAAACCTCTCCCATCCGACCCAGAGGAGGAGTGCATGTGCGCTGTGCTTGGCTTTGTCTGCATCTGAGTTTGTCTGAGTTTTGATGAAAGACTACAAACAGCAGTGTTTACTTTGTTGCATTGTTTTAACGTATATGTTGGGTGTTTAAATACTGCGAGTAATCACTGTGCTGATCTGCTGGACTGATCAGTGGTGTGAGGATCTGCATATTAACTGATTCAATGCAAACAAGCACCGGAGATGAAGGATCATCTGAATGCTCTGGCAGGGTTCAAAAGCCACTGGGGGGTTCAGGGTTAAAACAGGTTTTCACTGATATGTTTCACTGATATATCAAGTTTCACTGATATGATCTTATAAGTCAGCTGAATATCAGTCGATTTCTGCACTGCCTTAGGTCTATCTGTGAATGTGAGGTTTCGTGCAATACATCAACCCCAACAAATTTTCTTTATGAGTTTTATTTTTGTGCTGCCTTTAATATGGTTGTTAAACCTGTTAGCATGTATAATATTACATTATACTAATATAAAAGTATGTACTGTTTTGTTTGTTTGTTAATATACTGTCATGTATTGCAGCCTAATATGCAGACATGGTTACAAATATGACATTTTTAGGCTAAGATCTAAGAATTTGAAATAATTATTTAACAATGGTAATAATTCACCAAATGGAATTATATGTCTATATGTCAGATATACTGTTGGGAGTTAACACTTAATCATGTAGCAGGTTCAGAGATAGAGGGGAAGAACAGCAGGCAGGAGACAAAGTGATGATGGAGTAAAAAGAAGCAGAGTTTATTGAATAATATTAGTTGCACTCTCAATTCTCAGTCTGACTTTGTTTGACCAGCACAAGTTCAATCAGTGTTATTATACCAGAGACTGTGGAAAGTTACTGTTTCACAACATTGTCCTGTGATATTATTGAAAACCTTAAGATGGCGAACATTCCAGGAGAGGACTGTGTATTTCATAGTGTAATACAAATGGTTCTCAAAATATTTATTAAAAAGAACAGGGTTATATCAGTAAATTAAGTTAACAATTACACTATTATTTACACTATTTATTAACATTTGTATGCATAAACCGATGACTTGAACAGTTTTTTTTTTGTTATTTGATTAAAATCCTAGTTTGATACATCTGAAGGTATATTTTTTTATTTAACTCACAAACAATAGACATGCATAATTCTGACAGACAGGAAGTTTTTCAACAAATAAGAACTTTATTGTTATTGTATGAAAGTTACTGTATGACTTTAAAGGCTTTTTTTAAGAGAGCTACTGCTTTAAAATGGATAATTATCTGAAAGTTCTAATATGAATGTCTGAAATTTGATATTATATGGACTTTATCACTAAGCCTAAAATAAGAATTAGAGTGTGACTTTATTAAGAGATACGGTGAAGATTCTCACAGGCAGACAGACAACCCTGAACAAAAACACTGGACCAAACCAGTATCTGAGTCATGCAGCACTGGCATACTGGCTCCTCTCCACACTTTTTGTTGAAATTACTAAATTTGTCCCACCCATTTTTGAGAGGTGAACCACTATCAACAGGCCTTGATATGATACATCAGTTACAGTTTGGAATCAAGTTACTGATTCAGATGTTCCCACAGCTGAGTGGCTCAGTTTGCACCTCCTGTTGTCTAGCACACTCTTCTTTTTTATTTTTTTGGTGTTCCTTCTTTAGCTAAGAGCACCATCCACATCACAAAAAGCCAGAAGAATTTACAAAGGTGATTGCCAAATCCGGGCATGATTAATCAGTAATAAAGTTGTGTTAACACTGTTTCAGTACAGTGATGGTTCATATGTTCAACAACTATCAGTTACCAAGCAGAAGTCTGTACTAAACTGCTATTATTTTTAAATGTAAAACTGTGCTTTTGATACTTAATTCTATTTAAATGTGTTTCATTATAATTTCTGTTGTTGTTTACACATTGAAAATTATTATTTTAAATAAAGGAAGAAATGTGAGTTCCTCATTTGTCTAATAGAATTGACATTCCCTTTTCCCTTTGCTTTGGCTTTCTGCACCTGTTATTTACATTAAACTGATCATGCAGGCTGTGATTCAGTTGTGATAAACACTCCTGCCATAAACTGACAGATGGATTGTTGTTTGGAGTTGTCTAGTAAGATGGCATCTTAACACAACTCAAGTACTAGCCTAACAAAATTCAAACTTTGGCCTAATACAAGTGAAACACTAGCCAAAGACCAGCCTAAAAGTGGGTAGGGACTGTTCCCTGTTCAGTTACAATTGGAGAGTGGCCACAGGTGGCAGGAAGGAGGGGCCACTGATAAAAGTCATAGTGGCACACAGGGTGGCTCACTGGATAAGCACTGTTGTCTCATAGCTTGAAGATTTCTGGTTTGCGCCCTGGCTGGCCCAAGTAAGCCTTTTTGTGTTGAATGTATATATATGTTCTTCCTGTGTGGGTTTCCTCCAGTATTCAAAGAAATGCAGGTTAGGTGACTGAATGTTAATTACTAAATACTGGTTCCCACCCTGAATACAGCCATATATGTTGATGGAAAATGGCATTAAGAAAGACAGAAAGAAAATAAATAAAAAGTGGCAAACATCATGCACAAATGAAAGACTCTCTTCATAGCTACTGACCAATCAGAGGTGATTTTATTTACAACTGGTTAAATAACATTTAGATTTATTGTGGTTAAAGAATCAACAAGGAGGAAAACTAATACCTAAACCAATGTTATGGAAATAATGTGTTTTAATGAATTTTGTGTTTGTTTTGATATTTTATTAGTAACACCCATAGCAGCTTTAAGCTGCTAAAGAATTTAGCAAGCATTCTTGTGCTAGCACTAGCAATATCTGCTAACCCTTCATCTAGAGCTTTAATGAAGAAGAGAGTCAAGAGAGTAGAAGAGCAGCAGAATGCAAACTGAATTGCAGCTTTTGTTAGTGTTGACTGGTTGAGAGTTATTTAGATAAACACATAATAAATTAAACACCCTGTAACTGCATTATTATTTTACTCTCCTGTGCGCGTCTTTTGCGTGATTAAAATGTGATCGATTTATGCAAGCACCAAGTTGTGAGACCCAGAAAGCGATTCAGAGTAGGCAAATGGTTTGGAGTTTGCAGTAATACATGCTGTTGACTTTTTAATATTTAGCTATTTAGCATCAGATACAGGATATGTTCATTTGTTTTTACAAGCGGATATTGTTTGCTGAAAGTGTTTCTCTATATAGTGTTTCGTCTATATAGGGCAAGAGAATACGTATTTAAAAACACACTGTTTGAAAAGTATAGCTATTTAAAACATTCATTCAAAACATATCTCTTAACATGAGGTAGAAATTACATAAGTGACAAAACTAGAATTACATTCCTCTGTAACAGTTTCCCCATTCATAACAGTTACTATTAATATTATTAATAGCAATAAAAATGTAAACTTTACACTTAGCTTTTAAATCATTGATATGCATAACTATTGTTGTTATCGCAATAATGAACTGCTGGGGTTTAACTTGTATTGAACTTAATAGAGTTGTCTAATAGAGTAATATTAAATGTGTAATATTTTTAGACTGTTTCAACAGACTGTTTCAACTCCTGTTATGGGAATAATAGTATATGTCATATTTTAAAGGACAGAACGTCTGGTGGGTTTATATGGGTGAGGTTCTACAGTCCATGATGTCACTGGCTAGTCTGACTTTGCCAGCATGTTAGTCAGTCCAGTTGTGTGTGTGTGTGTCTCTTTAACACTGAAGGCTGATGTAGCAGGAAAGAATGAGAGCAAATCTCTTCAATCTGGGAAGGATAACACAGACTTTGACCCTCAAATAAAAAACAAGCACTATGAGCTCTGTCTCCTTCCACCAGAATTCTTACAAAAGTTCTATCTATAGAGAAAACCTTTTCTCTCATACATACCTATGTTTATGTTGTTATTTAAGCACACACACAAACCTTTTCAGGATGGGATATGTGACATAAACTCTCGAACTGTAGGACATCATTGCATTTAGAATGAATAACTTAATAACATAACTTTGTTATTAGAAATGGATTTGGATGATTTAGTTAAATAATATTTTTGGATATGATTAACCAACAATTAAATCCAGTCATTCACTAATATGAGCGCCATGACTTACACTCGAATTGTGGATGGACTTTTAAAATGATGACATCCAGCACAATCCGTCATAGAACAGTGACGTTATGGCCAAGGTGAATCGGGCATGTGTGTTTAGATGCAGGTCAGATGTCTGGATATCATATATGTATCCGTATATTTAAATCCACATTTAAAAGTGGATCAGATCGGATACAAAAAAATTGGATCTTATGGGGGATTTTTGTGTTTACATGTGTACAACAAATTTAGATCTGTGTGTCAGGTGTGAGTAAAAAAAAATTGATTTTTTTGTTCCAAAAAGTAAATGCAGCCTTAGAGCATCTGATTCAAATTAGGAACTTGCAGCAGTTTTGGCATAAATTTATATTTTCAATTTTATTCTGAAATGTTATGATTTCATAATACTAAGGCTTAATCACAGCGTAATATAAAATAGAAAATGGCCATATTGTCTAGTTACCAACATATGTCACATGCTTTTCTTGTTGCCTCTTTTTAAACATGAGAAATGCTACAACACAGGCTTGTATAATTGTGTGTCCAGATTGTAATTTATTTTGCAGATTTGATTGTTGTGTTTAGGAGTTTGCCACTAGATGGAAGCAAATAATATGAGTAAAATGTACTATGTAACCATATAGCTGCTGAGTTTGAATTTAATATCTTGATGTTCTCTGTGCTGCTATGGAGGCATATAGAGACTGTTAAATAACTTCTTGCTTCTTGCCCCAGTTGCCTATTAGTTAGCTCAGTGGGGAATACTTTTCTTTTCTCTGTAAAGGTGCTTTACAATGTACATTTACACTTATGCATTTGGCAGGTGCTTCTATCCAAAGTGACTTACGATATATTTAAAGCACACATTTGATCAGAACAATGCTCTACCAGTTGAGCTACAATGGAGTATTGAGCCATGCAGCTGCACATTGTGATTTTTTTTTAAATTACATTAATTGTAACTTTCAAGCAAAATATTTGAATTCACTTTATACAATGTGTTATTCGGATGGTATATTCTAATAAATATCTTGTGGTCATGCACACCATACAAATGTCACTTCAAGTGAAGGGGGCACTGTAAGTTTAATTAGAATTTTAATTTAAATTATTTATTGTGAATACAAACTATAAATGGTGATAACATATAAATAACTGTTACAAACTGCTCAAACACAAATGTGTGGGGATCCCAATGCAGCTTTAATGAATGCAATCGACAAACCTAATCCAAGTCAAAGGCAAGAGGCTGAATGCAATTAGGGATAAGACTAGACAAAGCATTATGGGAAATGTAGTCCATGAAGAGTAGCAATGGTTGGGGAGTGTCCTCTGGTGAATATCCACGGCACTCCAGCTGGAGATTGTAACATAGCTCCCCCCAAGTAGTGTATTCCAGACGCTCCTCATAAAGTCACAGGCATCCAGGAGGGAGGAGGAGAGGGGGCAGGATGGTAGGGCCAGGTCCATTGAGAGGGGGCAAGGTTGGAGACTGAGGCAGAGCCAGCAGAGCACCAGGGGCGGCCATTTTTAGCATCAGGGCAGACAGGAAATGCATAGATGTCAGTGGTCATGTCCGGGCAAATGAAGAATTCATTGGGTGCTTTTCAGTACTCAAACTGATGCTTCCTTATTTCCTTGCTTCTCCATCCTCCAGCCTGTGTTTATCTGTTTAACTTTTCACTACACATGATTACCATACTTGCTTTTGTGTTATTACAGTTTTTGATTACTTTAATCTAAATGTACAAAGTAGCAATAGTAAAGAATAACCAGCTGTGTACTAACCATTAAATGGTATTGTGTATATATAAGATGTGCACAAATCTAACAAGCAGAAATAGCAAATTTTGGTTTTTAGAACTTTGATTTTGACTGGAGGTTAATTAGCCCATTTGTTATCTTATCAACTAAAAAAGTCATATATAAAAGTATACAACAAAATAAATATGGTTACATCTGTTAGAACAAAGTCAACACTGAGATATTACATGGCAAACTATGTAAAATTGTCCCGTGATGTTTCTGTGGGTCACGGTACAAGCTGCTAGGGCCAGTCAAGATGTGGTAATGGGCAGTGGTAAGATACTTAGGACCTACTGTATGAATGATCGTGCAATCTATTTTTATGAATGTATTTTTATTTTGTAATTTCTTAAATTTGATAAAGTAATTTGGTAAAAAAACAATTGACTGCTGCATAAAGTTTGCATTTTGCATTGATATTTTTTTAAACTGTAGAAATGTTAAGAGTGTATTGTAATATTACAGTTTGTCTGCAGGTGAACACATGGTCTACCTACCATGCTCTTAGCTCTGTATGAAACCTTATGAGCACTTGTAAATCTGACTATTTTGAAGTACTCAAATAACCATTGTTTTGGGAAAAAGGCAGAAAAACTAAGATAAATTGTTAAAGAGGTTCTAAAATGTGAAACTATCAAAGCCCAGGCCCAGGTGTGTTTTTAGTAGTTCAGTCTTTAGTTACAACATCATGCTTTACAAATGATGCTGAATTACTTGCAAAACTGTAAACATTTATCAGAAACTTTTGTCACAATAACCAGCCACGAGCATGATTCACAGTGTGTCATCATCAGTATTGTGCAGTATGTTTATTTATTTTTTTTACTTATTTATTTAATCTATTTATTGTGTGGTGAGCTTGGCTGTGACATGAATTCTTTGGGATTAATCAGTCAATAGGTAAGGATGGGAAAGCGGTCACTGACTATCATGGGGTGGCTGGAGGTTCTGGATTATTGGTGCTCTGAGATAATGCTTTTTGTTTACAAAACTGCAGTCAATATAAGCCATCTGTAAGATCATACAGTAAGAGGTAAAACACCTTGTCACGTCATGAATCTGTAGGTACTGCACTATATAAACCATCTAATCAACTTTTCTCTGCTGACATAAAGGCCATGTAGGCAGGTAAAACAAAAATTTACTAATATTATTAAAAATAAAAACAGCCACATTTTACAATCCAATCACATTCTGATGAATAAAATTAAATCCCACCTTACATTATTGTCTTTTTTGTTTTATTCTGTAGTATGGTTTGTATACAGAACCCTATACAAACTTACAGTAGCATATACAAACAGTAGGCTATTTCATTCAGCACAGGTTATATTTGATGGATTTATAACCCGACCTGATGTTTTATCCTTGTATACCTGCCAATCAGCCACATTTCCATTTTGCTGAGTAATAGCATTTCTCTTAAGCAACTTAACTCATTTTCTTATGTCTTTGTCTGGTTTTCTCCCCTCAGGCCGATGTTGCAGAGGAAGAAGACATTTTCTCTCCTCTCTGCATCAGATAAATGGCTCTTTAGAGGGGTGAGTACAATGTCTGTGGCTGTTGTTTTCCAAACACAGAGCCAGAAAAGATTCACAATGAATGCTATACTTCCTGAATTCAATCTAATGGAAGACTGACTACACTAACACATTAACACTGACTAATTATGCTTTAATTCCGTAAATGTTTTCCTAGTGCAATACTTAGCAAAGAATTTCATTTAATGTCCATAGTGCTTCTCCCAGTGTTTCAAAGCAGCTTTACAGAACACATTTTCATACATATACAAAAAAGTATTAACAATTTAAAGATTATATGAAAGGGTTAAGCAAAAATATAACCCAGTGGGTAAACTAAAGGCAGCTGTAGCAAGGAACAACAAAATCCATAAAAAGCTAGTCTTCAGTCTAAGATTTAGTAGCTCAGTTTTATTAGAAATTAGTAAATTATCAGCATAGCAATGGAAGCTAATTCCATGTTTCCTGATGATGGCTTATTAAAGAAGCATATACAATGCAGGAAAAGCAGGGGTCTTATAACTAACCCCTGTGGGATTCCATACTGAATTTGTGATTGAAGTGTTACCACATTGCTTATGCAAATGAAGAAATGCCAAAACAGATTACACTCAGCACTTCAAAATGCACTGTTATCAGTTAACTTTAAACATTTGATTTTATAATTTATTGGTTATGTAATTTGACGAGTTCACACGAACATATAAAGGCTAATTATTATAGATGAATCTATACACATTTGGCGTGCTGTCCAGGGGAAGGGCTCAGAGCTCGGAATTTGTCCCGAACCCAGGGTACACCCCCCATCCTTGACTAAGATAGATATCAGCATGACCATGATATTACATGACCGTGCTACTTTGTTAAATAAACTTCATTTCACGAGTTTGCACTAACATATTTGGCATGATGTCCAGGGGGAAGGGCTCTGAGCTCGGAATTTGTCCCGAACCCAGAGTACTCCCCCAAAAAGCTGAATAATTACTGGACCTGCAACGGGAAGAAACCCCCCCCAAAAGGCAAAGTAAATACATGCAGCGCAAAGGCATTTGAATATTACAATGCTCAACCGGAAGGGCTCTTGCAGCATCTGACGAGAGCTCAGAAAGCTCACGCCGCTGGACGGGTAAGCCCCAGCAGTGGTTGGGTAGTGTCAGCATAAACAAAATGAAGGCAATTTGTCGTTTCAGACAACGAAATTAAATCTGAAACAAAATTGAAAAAGTGGTGTAAAAATTAAACAATAAAATTGGAAACGGGTTTCTCCATTTGACAGCTCACAGCATGGGACAGGTAGGCCCAGCCAGCCGATGGGTAGTTTCGAAATGAAGGCAAACGGATCCTGCATTTCAAATGCAATTCTGCATTTTTTACTCGGGTCTCAACAGTGTTAAATGAATACACAGAAAATCTGAAATGGAATTTAAAAGCAGTGTAAGAATGAAAAAAAGCTATGACGGAGATGCTCACGGCATCGGACAGGTAAACCCCGCTGACACGAACATGAGCGTTTGACGATGCCTAGCAAAACAGGCTCACTGCTATTCGAGCAGGGATGGCTCAGCTGATGCTTAAAAAGAGAAGGACGAGGCTCTGCCAGTGAACAGGAGCCTGCAGTAACAAGTAAAGAGGCTATAGTATGATTTTTTTTTTTTTTTTACCAAACGAAAACAGTGATTGGTGAGACAAAAACAGAGGTGATTTGGATATATGGGTTGAAGGTTGATGAAGGTGGAGGAGCGCAGGTGACAGGTATTATGTAATTAGCTGATTAAAGCTGGGTGAGCTTTTCAGATGTGGAAGTGGCTGGATCTAATGAAAGTTTTGAAGGCTTCCGATGACCAGCAGCCTAAAGCTTGAATTTGATTTTGAGAGAGACCTTTTGAGGGGCTGTGGTTGCTGCACCTATACGAAATGAACGGCTAGAAAATTGGATTGCAGGCAGAAATCCAGACAAGTCTTAGAAAAGGCATTAATGCGGGGAACAAGGGTGAAGAGACAATTCGACAGTCAGGCGAGAAATGTTCACAAGAGTCGAGACATAATTTAAAAAAAAAATTTTATTCAAAGACTTTTGCATTGGACAGATAGAGCAGGCGTGGGCTCCGCCACAAATACAAATATGGAGAAAACAACAGCGCTGCCTCATTTCCCTTCATAAAAGTTGTCGCAGGCATGTCTGTTAGATGAAATTTGGACAGGTCTGCCTCTGCCACCATGATCTTTGGTGAAGTGATCTTCCCTGGGGACGTAGCTAGTAGATTTAATGGAGTTCAGTTCTGGGCAGGGGGAAATTGATGGATTAATTAGAGGACAAGCGTTAGTGAAATGGTTAACTGATCTACAAATTGCGCATGAAATGTTACGACAGCCGAAGAATACCCTGTTGTAGAGATCAGTGTCCAGGACAATGATTCCACTAGGTAATGCGGACAGCACATTTAGCTGAAAACAGTTTATGAAAAGTATAAAAATGACTGCCACCTTAAGACAGGGTAAGCTCAGCAATTATAGAGATATAATCATTTAGTTTGCATCTTCTGTGGGGGAAAACGGAAAACAAATTATCTCTGTATATTGTCCGAATGCAATACAGAATTTGAGAAAGGACAGAATGCACTAGGAATTTTGGATGGTATTTTTAAGAGTAACAGAAATATCTCTGCAGTCTATCTGGGGGTTAGACTGGGTTGGGGGAAAAATAGACAGGAGTAAAGATAATCAAAGATCAATAAGTAAAAATTAATATCCACACCTGCAAGAAATTTAGCCCTGACGCTTTTGGCCACGGGAGGAGGATCCAGTGTGACAGCATGGAAGGGGCTGAGGGCCTGCCGCTGCAGTGGCAGGGTGCAGGAAGGGGCTGAGGGCCTGCCACTGCAGTAAGGGGACTCGTCACGGCGTGAGAGGCAGCCATGGAAGCCTCAGGGCACGAGGCCAGTCTCGCCGTTGGGGGCGAGGGTAGATCTCAGCGTCTTTGCGAGCGAAGAATGGAGCGGGTAGGTCTGCGCCCCCGAGACTCAACGGAGATGTCTGGTGGAGAGGAATCGCTCCTTGGGTTAGGAGATTGGCGAGGAAAAGCGTCTGCGGAGAAGGTCTCTTTGTCGGACGGAAAGAGCTCAATTTTGGACAGGGTGACAAATGGGTGGGGCCAAATGCTGCAAGACTGTCATTGGACAGAGATGAGGGACAGTTACATATACGCACCCCTGCGTGGTGATTGATTGGATTACATGACCATGCTCCTCCCAAAAACTGGAAAAAGGAACTGAAAACTAGAACGCAGAAACTGGACTGAAGGAACACACACACACACAAATATATACACAGAGCTGTGCATTCTCCACTCTGCAATTTCCAGCAATTTTTTTGCACGTTTATTCTGCTAAATACTTAAACGGTACATAGTCTTATGTGTACACTTATATTTTATCACTAGAATCACTTTAAAACAGAACTGTGTACTGGTCAGCGCTGCACTTGGACTTTCTATGTCCATTGTCTGTCCCAGTTGTCATTGTACTGTCTTGTGCTGTCTGCACATTTACACTTGCACACTTTGTGTATAAATTATGTATAAATTATGTATCCTTGTAGTTCTTTTGTCGTTCTGTGTTTATGTAGCACCTTGATCCTGGTAAATCATTGTTTTGTTTCACTATGTACTTGTAATGGTTAAAATGACAATAAACTCCACTTGACTTAACTTGACTTACTGTACACAAATATTTAAAACGGTCATATTATGCTGTTTTCAAAGACCATTATTTGTGTAATGGGTGTAATAGAATATTTTAACATGCTTTAAGTTTTAAAAAACACATTTTTCACATACTGTACATTATTGTAGCTCCTCTATGCCCCTCCCTTTAAAATGCATGTATTGCTACAAAGCCCATCCTTCTGAAAAGTGCAGCATACTCTGATTGGTCAAACTTTACCATATTAGTTTGAGAACAGAAAACATAGTGCATCCGTGTTCATAGTCTTTTTGCCTCCAGTTATAAGCAGAGAACAGAGAATACTGTCTGTAAACACAAATCCATCTACACATTTGATTGTAAGAATGACAAACTATATGCATTATTTGGGGTGCATATATATATATATATATATACCTCTGTCCCAGGGCAGTTTTGACCATTTGGCCCCATCCATTTGTTGCCATGTCCAAAACTGAGCATCAAAAAAAATTAGACCCTGGAATAACAACAACAGATTTAAAGTTCAGTCCTTCAGCAAGAAATGCTTAAAGGAAGAAAAGTTGTTTCCAGGAAGTGTTGAGCGAGATGTTTTGGCTTCTTGTTCCTAATTGTTTTCCAAAGAGTATACAAACCATTGCAACAATTAGTTGTAACACTGCAACACGTAGTAAACTGTGTCTTTTTATCAGCTGTAATTTTTAACATGTTTAAAATAAACTTCATATATCAATATTTATCTTGGACTCCACCAAGAAACCTGATTATTCACATACTAATTGCTTTCTAGAGTTAACCGCTTGTTTTAATTAAGAGAATAACCTAAATAATAAGGGAATAATCTGGGACTGGAAATTATTTAGTGTTCAAGTAGCTCTGGGTGAGAAGTGTGGAAAGCGATCGTACACTATTCTTCTCCACAACAGGATGCTATTTGCCTCACTGAAGGGTCATTTGACACCACCCAGCCACAGACAAACAAAAACAGAGAGGTCGTCTGAGCACTGGAGCCCTGCTCTGGCCCAATATAGCACCTCACCACTTCCCCCTGAACATCCTGTTTGCAGTTCACAGGGGCTGTCTCTTGTGTGCAGACACACACGTATGTAGAAGCTCATGGCTGAGGGTTAAGGCAGGTGTGTGGCTGAACAAGTGTTTTGTGGGATTGTGGAACACTGAAGAGAGGGCCAATGATGGGGTGCTGCCTATTCATCCACCATAAGGTGAGTGAAGTTTCTGAGCAGGGATGAAAATATATTGCTCAGAGTTTCTTTATCTCACAAGGCTATTATCAAGGTATTAACTTTCTCGTAGAGGTTCCTTTTAACATGGCTTATAAATAAATACAAATAGACACAAATGCATCAAATGTGAGAATACATTATAAATACAATTCAACAGAGATGTGAGGACACATTTGAGAGGACTGGATTTTTTTTAGGAGAAACATCAGAATACCTCAGCAAAGTGCCTATTTTGTATTTAGCTATTTAGAAAATATCTTTCATGATTTATCGTTACTACAGAGAAGAGTTTTTTTCTTTTTTAGAAATATGGAAGAAAATGCATCTGGTGTTAAACAAGTATGTTTACATCTTTGTTTGTAAGGATTGGAGAATCACTAAAAAGAATCACCAAATCACTAAAAAGTTAGTGATTATAAATAAGAGATAAAGTTGATTTTGTATGGTTGTGAGGTGGTCAAAAGTCTAGACTTGATTTATAATCAACAGGTGTGACTGGAGTGTTATGTAACCACCACATTTAATTCTCAAAAGTCACTAGACATCATGTAACATTGTTCAGATTGTACTGAAGTTGTTTGTGAGGCTTTAATGTTTATGTGACTGTATTTCATAATGGCTGTCTTTGTCTCATTGAGTGGAGAAAAACAGCACTACACTTAAAGTAAATGTACAAATGTGCAGTATCCTATTTTAATTAAGTTCAAGTGTCTGACTGGTTGTGTGTTTAGCAGGGGTAACAGAATAATGCATGCATGCAAGCATGTTTATGTTGTTTTAATGACTTGTAGTGACTCTGGTTGCAGGTTTAGCTCAAGATATTTACAATAAATTTGCTCTGTACAAACACAAGCAGAAGTCTGTAGCTGATACAGTAGAATGAATAAATGGCTGTCTTCAGAATCACATACTTCGCTTGTTATTTCAGCAGTATACAGTAGTTTTTTACACATTTACACATTTGGCAGAGACATTTAGCAAAAGTTCAAAGTATACTTTTATACTTGATTTGTGAACTCAAAACAGATTGTGGGATTTATAGCATGAGAGAATCAAATCTAAATAATGAAACAGCAGATGATGTTAGATAAAGCTTGATTAATGAACAAATTAAAACTTGCCAGGGTCATAAATTGGCTCTAAGAACAAAAGTAAATAGTAAGAAACTGTATTTATATATAAGAAAATAAAACCATTTTAAGAACCATAAAGATTTGTTTTACTATGGCATTATTTTCATGATGAACACATCCGTTCTCTAAACCCACTTGTCATGTTTAGTATCACTGGAGCCTGTTCCAGCATCTCAGGCCATAGGCAGGGTACATCCTGAATAGATGGCCAGTCTATTACAGGACAAACACTCAGAGATACACTCAGAGGGTGGTGTAGATGGAAATGTTTGAATTTTGTATTGTGTTCTGTATTGTGTAGTAATAAGTGTAGACTAACTGAGGTCAGATGGCTGTGCACATATGCTTTAACAGCCAGGGAAAGAAAACACTGACTGAGGGCATCACCAGGAAGTGTATCATAAGTGTCAGTCAAATCCTATTTTACTTAAAAATAAACTTTTAATAAACTTGTCAGCACACACAGACAATATTTGCAATAGTAGACTACCATACTACAGATATTATTTATGTAGTATATAGTTTGTATATTTGCAAGTTTTGAAAATTCTGTATGCATAAAATACCTGGATGACATTTGTCACGTCATCCAACACTCTGACTGTTGTAGATATTATGTCCCACAATGCAGTGTTTCGGAGTGTTAGCATGTTTTCAGGAGTCATGAGGAACACCAGAGGTGTTCCAGACCTTCACATGTTCTATTGTTCTTTCTCACAGATCAGGATGGGGATATTCACTCTGCATGGTGCTAGTTGTCATGGAGAATAAACAATTATAGAGTAACAATAATAATGGCAGCCACAAAGTTCAATATGAAGAAAGCAGATGGCATCAGTTTTGTTAAATAACCTAATAAAACCAACTGGTTTGAGTCTGTCTTAACATTACCTTTGTAGTCAGTTATACGTTTAAATATAGAGGTTTGAAGGAATGTTTCATTAATTCATTGACAGGATATTTATTAAAACATCTCCAGCAAACTCACTTTAATTCTTAATTTAGTGTACTATCGCTGAAGTCTTCATTATTGAGGTGGGTGGACACACCAGGTGCCATCAGTGAACACATTTAAATGCAGTGAAGACACTGAAGATTGTTAGTGTTCATGGAGATCTGGACTGATTATTTTTTATTTCTTTACAGAAGAAGAGGAAACAGAAGAGAAGAAATGTGGATTCACTCAGTCTCTGCAGTTTGGACATCAGTGTAAGTAAAAATCAGTGTGCTCGTAAAACTACACTACCCACAATGCACTGCATAACAGTAGGAACATTAATTTTTTTCTCCCTGTTTGTTTTAGTCCCTTGCTTCTGTAACTGTCTAACATTAAAGCCATAAACACAATTTACTTTCAAATGTTAGTGACATTAAACCAATCATTACAGAGGTAGCTAGTTAGATAATAGTGAATAAACTGACCACGGTAGGCATTACAAATTGAACTAGTAATCAATTCTCTGTCCAGTAGGCCACAACTGCCCTCTAACCAGTAGGCCACAACAGGAGACATGTTAATGTCCATTTTAATCCCCTTTGTGGCAACTCTAAATAAAACATGTCAGTGTGTTGCATTATGAATTGCATTCCAATATGCAATTTCAGAATTCTGCAAGAAATCACTGTTGAGTAGTTCTCACATATACTTCAACTATGCTTCAAGTTTAAGGTTGATTTGATTATAGCTTATTGACATTTAAATATTGAGATTTATTTTTTCAGTTTATTCTCTTTTCAAAGTCTTTCTCTTTCGGTCTACTTGATAAAGTCAGAGGAAATCAGTGCAGAAAAATGTTGATAACAAAAGATCTTTTTTACTGCTGAAAGATATGTGTGAAGAGGAAAATGACTCTCGTTGTCTCTGGGCCATTACACATGCAGATTTTTTTGAAGGTCAGCCTTCTGCCGGAATACATCTTTCTGCCTAATGCACAGGAATAAAAGGCACAGATGTAATTGAGGAAATATTAATAGAAGTGTATGATTACTTATTTTTTGCTTTAATGGGCACCACTAATGAAAAAACTGACTGTTCTGTTTGGAGAGCTCCTGTCTGAAAAACCACAGCTGTTGAATATCCTTTATGGCTGCTCTGACTCAAAGTGATTGCACAAATCTGTCTCTGCAGTAGAGCTTTTGGGGAATGTTGTGATGTGGTTATACACCAAAGACCTCAGGGGCTCAGAAACTTACAAGCAAATTACTTGTATATGCTTTGTTTAACTAACATGTTTATTGTGTACAGTATGCATGTCTGTCTGCCCATATCACTATTGTACTATGTATTTGCATTTAAGAAGAACAGAAGCATATTGCTTTAGTAGTAGTATGAAACTACTTTTAATAGTTTTTCTACTATGCATGTCATGTTCTGAAGACTGTGGATGGTGTGTGAGTCAGAGCTGTTGTGTATTCACCTCTTTGAGGGTTGCGGTGGGGTGAATCTGGGGTCTCAGTGACCAGAGCAGTCTGGAGACACATGTTTGCCTGGCATGTGTTCAGCTAAGCCTGAATCTTGCAGTGCTGCACAATTGCATGGCTGATATTGACAGAGAGTCCAGGGTCACTGGCACAGCCCACTGGAAAAAGAGGTCAGCACAATTGTTTCTAATGCAACCACTTGCATTAGGTTAATCTATTATGGAAAACAAGATATTGATCACAATCAATGTCCTTTTCCAAATGTTCAGCAGCCACTAGGGTGGTTTTACTGTGTTTATTGATATGAATCAGCATGGGCTCTTGTGGTTTACTGGGTAATTGTGTTCAGAGAAAAGGGCCCAACACATGCTATGTTTTGTAAGTTTTCAATATATTTTAAAATGGCCCATAGGAAGTAGCATTGACTATGACAAATACGGTGTCTTAGTACTTGGCATGAGCCAGAAAAATTATGTGAAAAATGCATAGATGCTGTGTATGAAAACGGTAGGAGGTATCGGCAAAATATTTTTATGACAGAAAATAAGGTCCAAAAAGGTCCAAAAATAATGGTCCAAAATGATAAGGTCTGGATTCTGTTAACTAGAGGACCCTGGGGAAATTAAGACAGATTTGGAGTAGAGCCAGTATCAGTTCTTACAGGAAGTCTCCCCAGATCCAGTTTACCTAATTAATGCAGTCTAACAATCCCTCAAGAGATTTAATATAAGAGATTTAAAATATTATAACCATAGGATTATGTATAGGCTAGAGATGGGTCTTAAACTAACAGAGTGTATCTGCCTCTCAGACAAAACTGGGAAAACTGTTTAAAGTTTGGGAGGTAAGTATGAAAAGGATCTCAGAATTGTGAGATCGATATAGGACAGTATAGGACCTTCATATAGGACAGTATTAAATGTAAAGTATGATTACGACAATGACTGGGTCTTGACATGTTGTGAAACTCTGAAAAAGTTTAAAATGTCTTTGAAAGCCAGTCCCAATGCATCATTTTCATTATCCATGTTGATGGTAAAATCGCCAACAATGAGGCCTTTTCTGTGGCCAATACTACTACTGGTAAAAAGATAGCAAATTCTTTGATAAATTCTATGTGGTACTCTGGTGGCCTGTATGCAGTAGCCAGTAGAAATGGCTAAAAAGTCCATTTATCATTTGCCATGCTGTTAAAATTAGTCGGAATGTGCAAAAGCTAATTATGAGCTACAGGCAAAACAAGTAAATGATTTTGGTCTAATTTGAGGTTTTCACCAAAATGAATTCATTATGCCTTTTTCTATAGCTATCACAATGCTCCAAATAGCAGCTTTTAAAATCAGTTTTCTGAGATGTGAACCTTCCTAATTCTTTCCTTTTTTTAAATAATCCATGAAAAATTGCATTTGATAACTGGTGCTTCAGATAGTTCATTCATTATTAATTCCAACAAATCATACATAATTTTAAAGCTTTTTTAATGGTGAATGTGAAATTTACAAGAACACATTTTTGGAAAATTGCTCATTGTGATCAATTTTACAAGCACAGCTCAGATTCTTAACTTTAACTAGTCAAATTAAGTCCCATTACAAAGTCTGAAACTACTGCGACAGGGTTTTCTCATGTGAAAGTGGTTGTGTGTTTTTGCCTGCAATTTTTGGTTATAACTTGACCAGGCAGATGATCTTACCTGTTTCATCATGGTTTGGAACACACATACATACATGATATTAAATTCTTCTGATAGAACTGTTGTATAATAGCAATATCACACTTCTAACATCACTTCTGGTCATGTGATTATACTATATTATGTAGAGTTTTCAAAACTCTTTAACATGTTTAGTGGCATTCGAAACTGGGTGTTTATAAGTCCTTAAACAAACCTTTTCTGCCACATGGTCAGAGAGCATGTAAAATATTTATGTACAGTATTACAAACGTTTCATAATACCTTTTCAGTGCAAAAAAAACTTAATTGACATTATAAATGGACCTCAGAAAAAAAATATATCTAAAAACTGTGCAACCCCTTTAAAGGTATAGTTCACCCTAAAATAAAAACTCTGTCATTAATTACTCACCCTCATGTCGTTCCACACCTGTAAGACCATTCATCTTCAGGAAAACACAAGTTAAGATATTTTTGATGAAATCCCAGAGCTTTCTGACGCCCCATAGACAGAAACACAAATACCACTTTAATGGCCCAGAGAGGTAATACATTAGTTTTACATTTTATATGTGCTACAGCTGTGGTATTGTTGCAGTGGACCGTCACATGATGCCCCTGCAGGCAGGACAGAAAATGTCTCAGAGCCTTCCATACAGTGAGGAGCTCCACGTAATTTATATGGGCTGACTGAAGTTTGTTTGGCCACACACCGTTCACTGTTCTGCCTTGAGTGGCTGCATCTGTCGTAAGCACTTTGTGCAGCATGATCGCCCCGAGGGGGGTCCCATGCACGTAAAAAAGGAGTTCCCCTCTCCAGCTGTTGTCCTCCAAGAGCTCAGTATGGTAAGCGGATTGCAGAGAGAACACATAGAGCTCTTATGGCCATAGCTGAAGCTTTATAAGAGGCCTGGTGAATGGACAAGGAAAAGCGATCCATCTTCCCGGAAAGAACGAATTTGAGGGTGAGCAGCCCTCTTTGAGAAGGATTGAGGTGTCTTGCGGTAGACATAGTCACCCATGCAGAGAGTCACCATACCCTTCCAAGACCCATGAACCCATGTTTCAAGTCTATTGGGTCCCCCCCAAAAGTGCTTCATGTGCTTAGTCTGGGCGGGGGCCCCAGAAGTTTCCTATCATAAATGTCATTTCCCTGGTCCAAAGCACTTTGTAAAGCGAGGTTGAGGTGACAAACCTCGAAAAGGACCAACTGGGGCATGGCAGCGGGAGCAGTGGCCTGAAGGTTTACAGATGGCGAAATGGTCTCCTCATCATCCGAACTGAGGAGGCCTGCATCATCCTCAGTACTGGAGCCAGGTGGCTTGTAAGAGTAGGGTTCAGCCAACAAAACATTCTCAACAAGCGCTAGGATGCAACGGTCAGCCCAGCTCAAGGAGATTGCACACATCGCCTTTCTACCTATCAGAGTCGGGCAGGCCCAACTCGACACTCTGTGTCGCGGCCACAGAGCGTCACAGGAAAAGGCAAAGATAGGTGGGCAGCCTGAAGAAAAAAGAAAGTGTGGGCAGCTTACAGAAAGTAGATGGCTAACCTGGCAAGAAAGCAATCACATCCGGCGGAGCCTGATCCAAGGATATGTCCTCATGTAGACTATAGTGAGGTTCACACCTGTGGGCTGTCAGAACAAACCAGATGTTGTGAGAAGCGGATGTCAACTGAGGATAGGTAGCGCATGCAGGGGTTTTTATGCATCAGGTTAGGGTCTTTATGCATCGAGCCCTTACCTGGCACAAACTACTGTCTGTCAAGCCCGACTTGGTGCAATTGCAGATATGTACTAAAATTAGACATATCTTTGTGTGTTGACTCAAGGAAGTAGTCTGTAGTGTGTTTAAGTGCAACTTTTTTCTTATAACATGCAATTACATCACAGAAGTGTAACTTTGCTCACAACTCGCAGACGTGATCAATACACAATCAGTCTGGACTGTATGGTTGACTTCCATGTGTTTTTCTTTCTATATTGTTGTGGAAGCTCACACCTCCTTTTACCTTTTTTGAGAAGATGTTTACTCTACACATTTGCAGCTAAAAACTGTTCTGTGTTTTGGCCATTCATTTACACAATAACAGTGTTTCGGGGGCCTGAAAATGAAAACTTTTGAAAACTGGTTTTAAACTTTTAAAACTTTCAAGTTTTTGAAAATGATACCGTTTTTGTCTCCATGTAAACTATAAAAATGCAAAAATTGTGCAAAACAGTGATGTCGAGCATGTGTCTGTACCTGAGACTAAAAACTCTATTTTTAGTACATCGTTGTTGTGTAAATGTACCTACACTGTGTTTTAGTTTTACTTTAAGCCCACCTTTGGAAATGCCCAGTCCGCTCTGATTGGTCACTGGCCCACTCTGTTGTGAATGGTCAAACCGAAGTAGTGTCCTCCCTGGCTCCATTCAAGCTTTAAGTGCAGGCCAAACTAGCTGCTAGGTGGCCATTATGCTAAAACGTAGGATAGTGATGTAGCCTAACACCTAACACCTTTGCAAGGTTTTACAATCTTAGGGTAGAGCCTGTATCCTCTCGTGTGTTCGGACCCACTACATAGTGGGCGGGAGGACGTGCTTGGTGTCTTTGCTTGCATTGCCTTCCCTCGGGATAGGGGGAAATAGGTAATTATAATTATACTATAATTATACTTTCCCTTTCCCTGGCACTTACTGCTGCCAGTCTCTGTTGATGGTAGTGCCATCCTGGTAGGTAGGACCTGCACAGAGACCTTTCTTATAGGTAGTATTGCCTTGTCAGTCTATACCTCATCTCCACACATTACCTCCTTTTAGCAGGGTGTGGTCTCCACAGCGCCCTTTCCCTGGAATGGGGTGCTTTCCCCAGTGGGATAGGCTATCCCAAGAGAGGAAGGAGACTCGTGCACCGAGATGCCTTCTCCTGGGGGGACAGGAACAGTTGTCGCAACCTCTCTGTGTCCAGGCTGCGCACCCTGTGGGGCTGCAATGATTGACTGCACAGAGCACTGGGTAGGTTACGGAGGCAGGGAAGCTGTGCACGCTTTGCCTGCCTGTACTTGCATTCCTAGCCCGTAACATGGGTCGGCTTGCAGCGTTTTCCACAGGGACCCCATATGTCAGTAGAACATGACTGACTGAAAGGGAACTTCTTGGTTACATATGTAACCCTCATTCCCTGAAGGAGGGAACGGAGACGTTACATCCCCTTGCCGCAAGCCTGATTCACCGCTGATTGGCCGGGACACATCTCAGCTCCTCAGCACAAACCTGAATGAAAGCAAGTTGCTGCCGGCTTTTATACCTGCTTCCGGGTGGGCACAACTCGGCATGCAAATTTTTTGCCCTTTGCCCAAATGCTCATTGGCTCTTTCCTCTTGGGCGTGACATCAAACGTGACTGACTGAAAGGGAACTTCAGATGAACAATGAATGGGACAGAATACATATTACAGTAGCAAATTCAGTTCAGTTCAAACTTGCACGCATAATGTAAATGATGTAAATAAATAAATATGCTTAATATAATAAATATTTGTGTTCACATTTGTACTGGTAGTGATAAACCTTTTCAACATGAATACAATTTTAGTTTGACTAATTTTAGACAGAAAATGTACAGTTTTGCATTTCGGTTTTTGGACCAATGTGCAAATGTTTTTGGTTTGGTCAGGGATAGGTACATAATAGGCATAGATACATAAAATCACAAGATTTGCAGCTTTAAATTTATTTTGTTTCTAGCACATATCAGTTATCTGTATGTTACTGTACTCCTAATAATGAACAAAATAAATAATGAAAGGTATTAAAAATTGAGTAAAAGCAATAATAAATATTTTTAGCTGAAAAAAAAAATAATATTCTTGGCTTTTCTTGAAGAAAACAACCAAAACATTTATGTCTGTGATAAACTAAAGACTATTTGTTGTGTAAAAAATAGTTGTGAGACAAGCTGTATGTTCCATCTCAACTTCCTCTGCAAAGAAAATAATCTACACAGAAAATAATGCTTCCCTCATCAAGCGATTACATGGACTAAATGCTAAATGTTTACTAAAAGTTTAAATAGTTTGATGACCTGATGTTTTAATAACAGAGATATCTTGTGTTTTTGCACAATAATAATATATGAACAAATAAATATGAACATAAGAAATCTGTAGTTAAGCTACATTCAGCACAGATC
Source organism: Chromobotia macracanthus (assembly GCA_036877525.1). Lineage (NCBI taxonomy): Eukaryota > Metazoa > Chordata > Actinopteri > Cypriniformes > Botiidae > Chromobotia > Chromobotia macracanthus. The sequence continues at coordinate 2,043,277 of JAZGTH010000106.1, forward strand.
TGTCAGAACATGAAAGTTTGTGCTGAAGCATAACTTCAGAATCTGAACACATGACAACTATAGCCTGTTGCCTCAGGCTATGATTATGAGAGGTTAAGTATGGGTTATGACTATGCAAAAGAGAAGTCTTTAGGCATTCTACAATATGTTATGTGTGGGGTAGCTATTGTCAGAGGACCTTTGTAACTTACCTGTAAAGTGAGACCTATCTTACATAAAAAACACTTCTACTCACTCTTTGAAAAAACTTTTTAATTTCTCTGTTCTGAGTCAGAATTTCCACAGCAAATGATAAATTTACAACAGAAAATAGCTGGTGTTATCTGTCGTTACATGTCTGTCCTTTTCCCCCAAGATACGTGTGAAAAGAAAAGGTTATATATAAAATAAAGATTTTATAAAAAACAAATATACAAATACATCCTGGATCCAGATTCATGTTGAATGTCATAAGGATAGGCTCAAATAACATACAAGATTTGTGTTCTTGGACACTGGTCTTTAAATGGTGAGGATGTCACAGTGTGAAGATTTGTGTGTTCCAATCAGAGGTTGTCCTCTCGAAGGACCAAAGTTATCAAAATGTTATTGACACTAATGTTCAGAATATGAAAAGTGCAACTCATAGATACTAAACACAGGTATGTGTGATCCTGATTAACAGAGTAACTCTAAAACATTCATTTAAATATGCACAGATTAGTATAAACATAAAACATCAAAGACATGTAGCATGGGGGAAATTGGATACATGTGTTTATACATTTCTATTATGCCTTCTTAAGTGAATATGTTAACAAGTAAAAATTGTTTCTTTGTGTGTTTTTAAAGGAAATGAAGTGAGAGTGAATCTCTACATTCCTTCAGTTGTAAAAAAAAAGCCTTATCTATACGTTGCTATGGTCACCGGAGGCCTGGTTCTGCATCTGGGTGTTAATTGCAGTTGGATGTGAGGCATGTTTGCATTGATTTGGTGTATTGACACCAAACTTGGTATATGTCATCAGAGACATGACCTGGGGGTGCACACACAGTTTCATCACAGTGCCACCTACTGGTGCAGAGATAGGAAAAATTGTTATTTTTGTTATCTTTTTGTTTGTTAACTTTTGAACACTTTGTCCTAAAATCATGAGGGTGAAAATCATCCAGTTTTCTATAGTTGGCCATTTTGGGCATTGGACATTTTGAATTTTGTCCTAAAATGCTGTATTTTATGAACGCATGAACATATTGTTACAAAGCTCTGTATGGTTCATCAAGGTTTTGAGGACCTATAAAGTTTTAGGTCGGCACCCACCTAGTGGTCAAGAGATATAAGGAGGTTTTTTAATGTTTTTAACATATGAAAAATGCAACATATTGACATTTAAATTACATAGATTTGCTACACTGATACACAGATATACAAATATCTTATAGATACAAATTACACAGATATGTCAACATATATTTACCTTTGTGCCCCCCCCCCTTTTCCAATTATAGGGCTTTTCCCCCTATAATTGCTGCTTGCAAAGAGGTGAAGACCCCATTTTTATCTTTTATTTTTCTTATTATATTTATTTTCCTCTGCTTTTGAAGTTTATGGCAACCCATAGAACAATTTTTGGCACACAGATAGAGGACAGTCTGATATGTTACCACAGCCAATTTGGAGTCCCTACCTCAAATCCTCTATCACCACCAGCAGTTCAAGTTTCATGTTTATGCTTATAATGTTTTATAATTTTTTATTTTTTATAATTTTTTCTCGTAAATCGTAGAAACAACGTTTGTCCAGTTTGCACGAAATTTGGTATGTAGCATCTACAGACACTCCTGACTAAAAGTTTTGGAACTCATGTTGATACCCCTTACCGTTCTTATATATCACGTATACAAATTTTATGGCGAGCACATAAAATTGGATATGAGGCTGTATCTTTGTCATGCATTGCCATGTTTATTGCAAAACTTGTTTGTTGACTTGAAACTTTGTAGGTGTAATTGTCACACAATGCTGAATGTGTCTTAAAAATTTGATGACAAAAATTTTGACCACCAATTGGTCAAAAGTTACTAAGCATTTTATGGTGTTGTAATGGGTTTTTTGTTTTCTTAAACTGCATTTCCTAAACGCATTATAACAGATGTTTACAATTATTTCCCCTGCGGTTATATTTAGGGCCCACACACTAAAAGTGCGAAGGCCCTATTGTTTTCTGTAGGATTATTATTTTTATATATTTTGTTAGGTTATTTTGGCCTTTGGTCCCCTAATCATGCTCAAAAAGACTTGGTAGCACCCCTGGTATGGGGAATTTTCACACTGACAACCATTAGCTCTGCCCAACACAGAAGTTCGGCATTTTGCGAAAAGTGCATGCTGTGAACTTTTAAATATTCCTCCTATGGATTTCATGTGATTGTCACAAAACTTGGTGAGCATCATTCCAGGACATTGAAGATTCAAAATTATGAAGGGATATTTAATATCTCTAATGGTGTTGTCATGGCGAGGCATCAAATTATGGCAAAAAAATGGAAACTGGAAGTCTCTGATATCAACAGCTTGCATTGATTGTTTTAGATCAAACTTGGCAAGTATGTTTGATGTGGTGGGCTGATGACATTGATATGACTTTTGTTAATCACAGTCATAGTGCCACCAACTGGCAACAGGAAGTGTCACTTCAAAATAGTCAACTTACATTTAGCCAAGTCACTTCAGACTTGGTCAGAATAATGTAGAGACGTGGCTGATGTAATGCTCTAAAATTTTGATTTTAGAGCATTACATCACAAATTTTAACATATCATTTGTGATATGTTAAATATTGTTGTCATGGTAACGTGTCAAACTTTAAAACCACATTCAGATGTATTTGTGATGCTTAACATGCTTCAAATGGCATGAAAGTTGACATTACACATCAAAGTGGTCAGCTGTTAGGCTTGGGTAAAAGCTTAGACATGGGCATGGTGGAGCTTTGTAGCACCCCCTTTTGACTAAATTGACAGGGTTAGCTTTGTCTACTGTCACCAAGCTGGAAAAGTTAAATTTATTAGCTCCGCCCAACAGGAAGTCAGACATTTTGGATTGAATGTCAATTTTCTGACAATGCCAGGCTCTAAATTTTTAAATACTCCTCGTGAGGGATTTATGGGATTGTCACAAAATTAGACTAATATTAAAATAAAAAAATATAAACTTAGTCTTTCACCAGTTTTGATGATCTCAAAACAGTCAATTATTGATCAGTTAATTGGCCTTGCCAATGTATCAGTTTTTTGCATTATGAATTATATTCTGACACATTCTGAAATGCTACAACACATGAATCAAGCTTGTGTATGACCAGCCATCTACAGCTGGTATTTGGGTTTGTGGGAAAGACCTTTCATTCAAAGCCTTTTTATAGCTGAATAGACATTATATTGTGCTGTAGGGGAATTTTGCAGAATTCCCAGTCACTCAAGCAGGTTAAAGCCGCAGTAGTGTGCCACATGAGTCATGTGATCTTCATTGACTGTAAATTGGGGCATGAGCTCTTCATCTCTGTTGTGTTTTTGGTTTTCAGGAACCCAGCACCAAACGGGTGAAGCCTCTGCCCCGAGTGACATCTCTGGTGAGTCTTATCCCTCCAGTGAAAGCTGCTCCACTCAAACACATCAGACAGATGCTGCAGGTACACACCTAAACATGCTCAATGTTTAGAGCATGCTCAATGTTTAGGAGTTTCATCCATTCAGCTCTAAAGGTTTATTCACTGTGTACTAGTGATCAGCGCTTTATGTGTCTACATTAACGTGTGCTCTTGCTCACAGACATAATAAACCACTGTGTGATCAGGTTATGTTTGATCAGTTTATGTGCAAGTTTATTTTACAATTTACAATTCGTACAATTTGTTTTGGTCAGAATAGTATACATAAAATTTGAATTTGAATCAGATTTCTGACCAGTTTTAACAATTGTTTATTAACAAAATGTATACAGACTGTATTGTACCGTTCACATTAACATTTACAACTTATGGTCAGTACCAGCTCACTTCCTCCATGATTCTGCAATTGACTGCACTGAATGTAGAAAGGACACTACTGTTTTCATTAGGATTATTGTTTTGTTTTTTTGTTCCCCTAACATGCTCAAAAAGTCCTGAAATTTGGCACACACCTGGCGAGGTGGTAGAATTATGGTGAAAAATGTGAAACAGGAAGTCTCTAATATCTACAGCATGCATTAAGCAGTTTATTTAAAAACTTGGCAAATATGTTTATTGTGGAGGGCTGATGACATTGATGTGAAATTTGGCACATACATCATAGTGGTCAGCCATATACTATATAATATTATTATATAGTATATGGTATACTATATTAATATTATTATTACATCATATATTGAATATAATGTATATAATAACATTAAATATTATATATTCAATAAATTCATGTTATACATCTTTATGTATTGTTCTAATCAAGCCGGACCACTTTCAAAATTACACCCATTAGCTCCGCCCAACAGAAGTTAGCCATTTTGCATTGTATGTGGATTTTTTGTCAATTCCAGGCTCTGCATTTTTAAATACTCCTCCTAGGGAATTTATGGGATTGTCACCAAATTTGGCAAATATTTTGGCAAGACATTGAAGATGCTAAATTACAAAGGAATTTTTGATGTCATAGCAACACCATTCAAGACAAGGCCAGTTACTTCATAATTACTTAGACTTTAAAATGGTCCTCAGTCGTTTTCAGAATTAAATGCATATGATGACTATGCATCATTCTCTGAGAAGCACCAGGTGGTGATGACGTCATAGAGCTTGGGCCTGTCATCGCTGCTTGCAGCTATTTGATCATTAATCGCTCTTGTAATGGGTGTTAACAGCACATGGAAGAGGGCCTAAGAGATCAAATCTTAATTATTTTTCACAAAAGGTTAGGAAGTGAGGACTGTTAAGCAAGTCTGGAGGCCCAAGATAACAGACTGAAAGAATAAGAGCGTCAGAGGGAGGACAGGCTCTTAAATGATTTAAGACATTTTTTTGTCTGTTTCTTCCTGTTTAATATTCTCTTTCAGTTTTTCAATATCCATTTGATTTGTTACTGGACTTTTAACAAGATACTAATGAACGTCAAGACAATTCTTGTATAAACAATGAGTGAAGTTACAGTTTTGTAATAATTGTTCTCAATAGAAGACAATAAAACACTGGCATTTATTTAAAGTGACAGTTTGCCTGAAAATAAAAATTCAAAGTCCAAGGCGGCTGTGTCTGAATATTATTTACAATATTACTGATAATCCACATTTATAAATTGAGGGGGAATAGCATTTATCCATCTTTCCTGCCAGCGTTCCATCAGCTTCCGCATTGAGAGCCGGTCTGAAATCGCAGCATCACAAGCATGGAACAGACAGATGGCTCCCGCCATCACCAAACGCCGTGACAGCAAGCTGTGGAGTGAGACCTTTGATGTAGGGCTTGGACATATGATGTCCTCTGAAGAGATCAAGAGACAAGAGGTAAATTCACTAGTCGACCCTCACACTGAAATGTCATTGGTTAGGACTTAGATAAGAGAAAAGAGAATGTTATACATTGTACTTACTATGCTGTTCTGGGTTGGTTTTGGGTTCAGGGTGGGTTTAAAGTTAGGGATAAGGTCAAGAGTGTATTTACATGAAAACACTTTAAACTGTACAATTTAACAGCATGTATGTATGCAGTATGTACACTGTATTAAGTTTTCCTTATGTAATTACATTGTAGTTAAAGACACAGAATGTGAAGTTGGACCAGTTATCCAAACGAAACCTTAAAGGGGGCTGAGTGCTTTTTTTAAGAGTAATATTTAGATTACTTGCCAATAATACTAAACACACTTAGTATTGTGTATTCCTTTACATAAAAATAGTTCCAGTTTTTAAGGTTCAGCCATAATATCCTTCAAAACCAACTGGCTGGAGAACAATCCCTCAACTAAATAAATAGGTTTTAATACATTTTGTAAAAGAAAAATCATTAACATTTGCTGGGTTTTATAAGAGTTTTAAATGTTAAAATCAATCCACATAGGAAGAAATGTATATTTGTATTTATTAAGAATTGTATTTATTTACATTTACTTTCATGCATTTGGCAGATGTTTTTATTCAAAGCGTCCTGCATTTACAGTATACACTGTGTGTGTGTTTCCGTGAAATTTGTACTAACTGAATCAGTTTAAACCCTGTGAGGTTGTGTAAAGACTGTCAGCTGAAATACAGTAGTTTATTCAGACTGAGGGTTGAATCCTCATTTTTTTCCATATACCAGTTGGCGTCTGGAGTTTGTCAGTAAAATCAGTGTCCTACTCCTGACAAAACTGAACTTCCTCTGTGCCCACACAAACTTCAAAAGGCTGATGTTCAGAAAGCAGTGTGGGGAAGTGTTAAGCTCTGCAGAGGTCACAAAGGTCGTGCAGTTGGACCTGACAGAAAGAGACTTGTGGGAGAAAATCTTTTCGCAGTGAAACCCCTTTTATAACCTCTGTGATTTCAGTGTCTTTTAATTTAAAATGCACTTTAAAGCTGCTTTGTGTGCCATTCTGATGTCCAGTATCATCCATTCTGAAGAGTAAACTCTGTGAATGAATTGTTTTTAAAACATTGTGTACAACTTTGGCACATGCAGTAACACACCTTGTATTATTGCCATAGTCATGAATGATACATCATGTGACATGTTAAGAAGAGCCTATTAGTTTTACATGTGTGTGTATGTATATATATATATTTTACATTTATTCATTTAGCAGACGCTTTTATCCAAAGCGACTTACAAGTGCGGAATACAACAAGCGAGTCAACCTGCACTATTAAACAGGAATTCATTATATTTACATTAAATGAGGGACCTCATCCATAACTAAACACATGATTATTACAAGCAAAACACCTAGCAATGTGCTAGTGACCACCACAAATTCTGCGTGCTTCTTTCTGGGTCATTTAATGTGGTTGAAGCTACCGTAACACTTACCTGGCCCTTCCTTCTTTTGTCATCTGGTCAGGCCATCTTTGAGCTGGCTCAGGGTGAACAGGACCTAACTGAAGACCTGATGTTGGCCAAGAAGGTACACTGTGTTTTTCACATCACTTTCACATCATGGAAACTGTAACATGGAGACAGAGACAGTAGGATCCATTTGCAGTAGTTTATTAGAGTAGTTGAACAGGCAGGGTCGACAACAGCAAACAGGTATATCAGGGGCTAGGCTAATCAGCAACGATTAACAATCCAATGTCAGGGCAGGCAGCAAACAATCAAAGAAACGATAAACAATCCAAATCGGGGCAGGCAGCAAACAATCAGAGAAATGATAAGCAGTCCAGGTAATAACGGGTAATCCAATCAATAATAGAAACCGCTCAGAAATGTCAGCCAGGGCAAAACAAGACTTCACAATGAGTTCATCACAGGCTGGGGTTTATATACACAAGAGTTAATTGATAACAGGTGAACAGGAAGTAATCAGCCCCAGGAATGTGGCCCTATGGGAAATGTAGTCCAAACATAATTTAGTACTCAGGGGAGGCGGTACGGGAGGCGGTACGGGAGCCTCCACAGTGGTTCGGGGGAGGCGGTACGGGAGCCTCCACAGTAACAGAAACACTGAATTTTACACCTCTTCTTAAACCATGGGGTGCAGTTTTAGTTATGCACATAAAAATCAATGTCTTATACCAAAAGGTCAGCGGTCACATGCCCTACAGGCAAGGAAAGGCTTTTAAATTTATTTGTTTCTCTAGCAGTATTTGAGTGTGTCACTGTTTAATACACAGCAATACAACACATTTTGTTGGGTTGCTAAGTAGTTTAGAGTAGATACCAAAACATTTTTGTTTCTCTTATTTTGTCCTGAGTTTGTTCTTATTTCAATATGTTTATGCCAGTCACATTCCCAAATACACATTTCCAGTCTGATATGTGATGTTGTAGGCGTACCGTGACCCTATGCTAAAGCTGTCCATTATGACAGAAGTTGAGCTGAATCAGATTTTCGGCACGCTGGACACCCTCATCCCTCTGCATGAAGGTAAGCAGGATGAGGACGAATGGGTTCACAGTCTCATATATGGTGTGATGTTTTTTAATTCCTTGCCAGTCACCTTTGGTTTGCTCCCTGGGTCTATCTACAGTGGTGCTTGAAACTTTGTGAACCCTTTAGAATTTTCTGTATCTGTAGAAAAATATAACCTAAAACATTATCAAAATTTCTTAATCCTAAAAGTACTATCGTAAAAATACTATCATACTTCATATACATAATTTATGTACAGTTTAAAGATCATATAGAAATATAAAAGGGAAAAGGGAACCACTGACCAATCACAGTTAAGTAATGCAGACTGTAACAGTTAAAGTTTAATTTATAGCTAGGTGAAACAAGATTTGGGACAAGTGAGATTTTGTGGTTGCACTTTATTTTACAGGTCATGCATTTATTGTGTACTTGCCCAACAAACTGAGTAGTAACATCTTAATATGGGTTAGGGTTCAGTTCAGGGCTTCTACGTAGTTATTACACAGTAATTGTAATTACTAAAGTAGATACATGTAGAACAGAATTGTGAGTAAAGTGCTACCATTGTTGTTATAGACGTAGCTACCCAGCGTAATTTCATAGGAATAGGAACTCCAGCTTTTATCTTTGAATTTGTAGATCTGCTAAGTCGACTGCGAGAGGCCCGGAAGCCGGATGGCTCGACGGATCATGTGGGCCATATTCTGGTGGACTGGGTAAGGTTGTCCTGCTGCCTTTGTTAGAGAGAACTACAAAAAAGTATTTTCTATGTCACTCTCTCTCCAGCAAAATCTGCAGGCTTTATCATCACAAAGCTGGATGCAATATTTAAGCCACGGTGTGGTGTAGGATTGTTTATTAGTGTATTAAAAGCTTTCAAAGCGAAACTTTAATACATGGAATTACACTTTCAAAGTACACTTTGTTTGCACGAGCTCAGGCAAGGATTTTGAGCCATTGCCTCCATTCAGATCACCTCTAACGCAATTGTGTGATATGTCAGTATTGTTTACAAGACCATGTCTTCAACATAGAATTAAAAGTAGGGTAGGCAATTTTAGAGAGGATAGCAATAGCAACCTAGCTTTAGAAGCTTAAGATCACCCCTCTCTTTAGAACGCTCTCCAAAACCACATTTCCAACACATGAACACATACATAGTTTGAAAGGCAAGTAGGACATCCTTGTAACACAGGGACTGAGGCGGTAGGATCCATTTGCAGCAGTCTATTGAGAATCAATAAAACAGGCAGGGTCAGGCAACGGCAAACAGGTATAACAGGGGCAAGGCAAATCAAAAACAGTAAACAGGCAAGGGTCAAGGCAGGCAGCAAACAATCAGAGTAGAATAAACAATTCAAATTGTCAAGGCAGACAGCAAACAATCAAAATAGAATACACAATCCAAGGTAACAATGGGTAATCCAAAAACAGGAAAGAACATTTCGTTCGGAAATGTTAGCTGTGGCAAAACAAGACTTCGCAATGAACATGAGGTGCAAAGGTAATCAGTCCCGGGAATGTGGCCCTATGGGAACTGTAGTCCGATTGAGAACTAATATTCAGAGGACGGCTCCCTCTGGTGGTTCGGAGGAGGCATTACAGGAGCCTCCACCGTAACAATCCTATCATTGTATTCAGAACGGTATATAAACATATTTGAACCACTTTGTGTTTGTTATCTGTAAAGAGACTTTCAACCAGAATAACAACATTTTTTCTCAAAATAACCCCCAATCCTGCCTTTAAATACTTTATCAAACAGTTTAATCATGTAGCAGACCAAATAATATAACTAACCTTACGGTTACTCAAGTAACATTAGCAGACTGTTTAGTTTAACACCCCAAGTAGCCCCAGAAAGCCTCCACAAAAACTTTGTCTTGTCTATACTTTGCAACATTGTCCACGTTTTGTAACTGCATAAACATTTCCCAATACCCTTTAATCTCCAGGAGAGATGGCTTATTAAAACAAGAAAAAAGGCAGCACTCCGATTTTTGAATTGTTGCCGAACACAGTTAATTGAAGTTCTTCTTAGTTTTCAGACACAAGTTATTTCACATTCAAAGGTTCTGATGATTAACATTGGTTGGACATGGAAGTTAATCACGGAATACAGACTGTTTATCTGCTCTACATGTCTTTGTTGATCAGGGTTTATTGTGCTCCCATTCTAACAGAACATCGGGTGATTGTAGACTGATGAGAGGATACAGACTGTTTATCTGCTCTACATGTCTTTGTTGATCAGGGTTTATTGTGCTCCCATTCTAACTGAACATCAGGTGATTGTAGACTGATGAGAGGATACAAAATCCTATAGTGATCAGAGCTAAAGACCAGACTCACCTCTCCCTTGCTCTGATGACATTAGACATCCTATTGTTAAACAGGCATGAATATGTTCATCAGAGGACATACTCAGGAATTTCACAGATGCTTCTGGGCACATAACATTTTTGAATTTCAGAGAGGATTTTTAGTGAGAACAAAATTAGTTACAGATATAGGGCTGTCTTTCTCGTTCAATGGTTTTGTTGTTTTAGCAAGTGTTTGTGTAATGAATGGGGCTGACCCTCATTTATCCCTCTGCCAGAGGGAGCCCTTATCCAAATACTGATCACAGATATTTTCGCTATATGCTCATTTGCTGTCTGCCACCTATCCTGATCTCACAGGAAAACGTAACAATTTATGAGGTGGTGATTTTGTATGAATTTGTACGATTTGAAAGAACTACAGTAGATCAAATTGTATTGTATTGTATTGAATTCTAACATTGTCTCTATGACCAGTTTGTCACAGTTTGATTGATGGACTTTTATGTGTGTGCATGCGGTTATGTTTGACATCCTGTAGTGTTTTCAAAGTCTGTAAAAACAAAAAAACACTGACAATTTCAGTATCATTTCTCTTATGTTATCTTAAAATGGAGCCACCTTTAAATCCCTCAGTAGTACATTTTCTTTATTCCTTTTGTAGCTTCCTTGTCTTGAAACCTACAACAGCTATTGCAGTAACCAGGTGGCAGCAAAAGCGCTGCTGGATCATAAGAAGCTGGACCATCGGGTCCATGATTTTTTGCAGCGCTGTCTGGAATCGCCCTTCAGCCGCAAACTAGATCTCTGGAACTTTCTGGACATCCCGCGCAGCCGACTGGTCAAATACCCTCTGCTCCTTAGAGAGATTCTCAAACACACACCCAACAACCACCCTGACTGCCAGCCCCTCGAGGAAGCCGTGAGTTCTCTCCCTCAAATTAATCTTTTACTAGTCTTTCACTTGCACTAAAAAAACTCCTCAGACTTTCAGAAGCTACATTTTTGTTGTCTTAGTCATGAGTGAATCTACTGTAGGTTGATTCTAAATCTCATTGGTAATGTACATAATGAAATACTGTTGTCTTGAGTGCATAATTTTGTTCTCTGTATATAGAGTTTGGTAGGGCTATTATGTAGAAATCACGTTCTATAAAAACTGATGAGTTTTTCTTTACATTAAATTCCCATATAAGATGTATACAGAATAACTAGCAGATAATTCAGTGATATAATTAAAAGCACGAGGCACGTTATTCATGTACAGCCGCACAATGCCAGAATGTTGCTGTGGTGATTACTATGTCTGCTAGTGATATTTTGTGATTCCAGTATTTTGTACACACAGAGAAAGCTCATCTAGATGTAATAATGTAAATAATGTATGTAATAAATAAGAGAATTTATCATTTTATGAGATTTATGAACTTTTAAAGGATTTAAAAGCAGTTGTCACCCCAAAACTGCGGTGTCTCCGTGATCAGTGTGAACTTTCAAGTTTTATATTTGGTTTATTCTAAATATATTTTCTCTCAAACAAGCAAGACCCAAAGCAAGTATTTTTAAACTTTTGAGAAGTAAGAAACTTTGGCATGTATAAAAGGGTCATATTATGCTTTTTTCAAAGACCATTATTTTGTGTTTTGGGTGTAATAGAATATGTTAACATGGTTTAAAGTTAAAAAAATATATATATTTTTCACATTGTACATTATTGTAGCTCCTTTGTTTTACCCTTCTAAATGCATTCTTTTCTACAAATTATCCTTACAAAAAACGCAGCATACTCTGATTGGCCAGCTGACATGTGTGTTGTGATTGGCCGAATATCTTAAGCGTGTGGTAGAAATGTTATGCTTCTTACCATAATTGCGAATTTCAACTTCCAAAGCCATTATAAAAACAGTTAATGTCATTAGTTTTATCACATCAGTTTGAGTCAGAGTCAGATCTAGAAAATGCAGGTGACCAAGTCATCATAACCAACTTTGCAAGCCCCAGTGAAACACAAAACGTAGTGCATCTTTGTTTGTTATCATTTTGCCTCCAGTTTTACAGTAAGCGTAGAACAGAGGATACTGCTTGTAAACATAAATCCATCTGCACTTTTGATAGTAAGAATAGCAAACAGTATGCGTTACTCTACACTGCCCAAATTGTCTTATTGCTTTCCTTAGGATTATTAGGGCCCAAGCACTAAATGTGCAAAAGGCACGTTTAGGCACAATAAAAGGCACAGTAAAAGGCACAATAAAAAAATTATTTTATTTTTTCAAGGTTTTATGGGCCTTTGGGTCCCTTAACATGCTCAAAAACCCCTGAAATGTGTCACACACGTCAGAGTCATTGGCCAGGCAAAGGCTGGTACACGGGCAGGGCAGTGGGGCTCGGTAGCACCCCCTGGTATGAGGCACAAAAAGATGGTGCATATATCATACATACATGCAAGCACTTGAAGAAAACTTGGTATGTGTATCAGCCTTGTCGACCCAAACAAGTTTTGCACTGACACCCCTTCGCTCACAGTTATAGTGCCACCAACTGGCAGCAGGAGGTATGTCACTTACAAAAGTCTTAGACTTTAAAATAGTCCTCAGTTATTTTCTGAATTAAATGCATGTATTTTACTACTATTACAACTATCTTGGGTTCAGGAGTGGCCCCTGTATTGTGTCTCATAAAATGTCTGTTTTCTCTGTCGCTCTGTCTTTTGTAGATTTCCATGATCCAGAGCATTGTGGCTGATATCAACAGACAGACAGGGGAGTCTGAGTGCCATTACTATAAAGAGCGATTGCTATATCTGGAGAGCAGCCAAAGAGATCTCTTAATCGACAGTTCAAAGATCCTTAGCTGCCATGGAGAACTCAAGAACAGCAGAGGAGCCGTAAGAACTTCTACCTTTCTTGTCCTTTTAGTCTCGTCAGTTATCAATCAGTTGTAAGAAACTTTTCACTTTCACAGTCCTTTTACAATTATAAATGTGTATTGCTGAATAGGCCAGTGTGTATTGTAAGTCAGAGAGTCATGTCTTATTAGGGGCAGTTCACATATCATGTCTTTTGCACACTCAAGTTTGTTAGGTTTAAATGTAGACACATGGCAAGCACACTCAAATAGACAGTGATGCGGTCGCGACACTCATGCGCTGTGACGTATTCATTCTTTCCAGGTGTGCCTTTGCTGCAATGAGATGAAAAATTCTCAACTTTTCAGAATGCTGCAAGGGCACCAGAGGTCATGTGACAAGAACCAAACAATTGTATTCACCCTTGGAGGAACAACTGGAGAAACAATCTAGTAGCAGAGCTAATGCTAGGGATTTTCAGTATAGTATACTTTGTATACTATAAAAAAAGAGGTGAAAGCAGTGCACCCAGTGTTATGTGCACATTTTTAGATGTGATATGTTACAGGGCTATTTAGACTGTTTAGATAACAGCCTTGAATGAGAGGAAACTACAGCCAGCCCACCACATTATTCCTGATCAGTCTTGAAATACTCAGTCTTGTTATTCAGTTTCCTTTAGGAGATGTGTGCTATTACCACATTACTTAATTTTGTTGGACTTTTGAATGGCTTTTATCCAATTTTCTGTGGTCTTGTGAAATTGCTTAATTCTTCCTTGATTCTGGATGTTTAGTGGAGTCAGCAGAGCCTAAAATATTGTTCCATAATGTTCTCAGTTCGCAAGTGGTTGAAGAACACATTATTATTTTTGTAAATTGTAAATTTTGGTTTTAGCGAATAGAAATGACACCTTTTATACATAGTCCTTCCTATTTCATGGCATTAAAATGTTTAGACACAGCAATAATATGAAAAATTGTCACTTTATTACTTTGTTGTATAAAGGACCATTTAGATGGTCCAACTTTTCAAGTCAACACACATTTTCACTGAACACCTGTCTGCCCCTCTGTTTGTCCACAGAAGCTGCACGTGTTTCTGTTTCAGGATGTTTTGGTGATCACTCGGCCTGTTACTCATAATGAGCAGCTGTGGTATCAGCTCTACCAGCAGCCAATCCCCGTGCGGGAGCTGGAGTGGGAGGACCTGCAGGATGGAGAGATCCGAGTGGGCGGATCCATCAGAGGAGCCTTTAGCCACAGTGAACGAAGTGAGTTTACATCCACTCTGAAAACATTGTATATAGCCTGTGGCTCTTTGCTAAGCCCCCAGTCTTAAAAACACCACTGACCGATACTACAGTAAAGTATATTAGCACCTGTCATACAAGCAGCCATCTCACAATCCACTTTTCAGCTGATTACCTGATATAAGATTAATTTAAATAGTTGCTGGAGAATCAGATCACCCTGGGTGTTAAAGGGATAGTTCACATTTACTCATCATTTACTCACCCTCTTGTTATTACAAACCTGTATGAGTTTTCTTTTGCGGAGCACAAAAGATATTTTGGAAATGTCATAGTGGTTTTGTGTCCATAGAATGGATGCGCACCACCATTGTTTGGTTTCCAACATACTTCAAAATATCTTCCTTTGTGTTTCTCAGAAGCAGATAATTTATACAGGTTTGGAATGACATGATAGTGAGTAAATGATGGGATAATTCTTTTTTGGGTGAACCGTCCCTTTAATAGCTGCAGTGGCTCTCTTCTAATGGAGCTAATGGCCATGTCCACCCAAAGTCATATTTTGTCCAGTTTACAATTTCCATTCACAATTTATTTCATGAATTGCATCCTAATTCAGTTCATTAGAATTGTTTGCTATTGTGTGTCTTGTGGTGCTGTTCTTGTTTTGGCCTCACATGACTGTGAATTAGAGAGTAATGTCAGAGGTAGCTTTCCAAGACATTTCCTTTCATCCCTAATCTGAAAAGATCTTTAAATCTTTAATAGATCTTTAATAGTTCACCCAAAAATGAAAATTAGCCAGTAAATTACTCACATCCTAGGTATACATGACTTTTCTTTCAGCAGAACACATTCTAAGTTATAATAATATCCTGGCTCTTCCCAGCTTTATAATGGCATTGAACAGTGGCAAAGATGTTGAAGCATCAAAAAGTGTATCCATCCATCAAAAAAGTTCTCACTCACACAAGATCTAACACAAGAACCATTGAAATTCGTATATGTAGAAACATTAGGAAGAGGTGTATTCACTTACACTAATGTCACGCTTTCAACTGATTAAACATACTAATCAAATCAATTATAATATGACAAAATTAATTAACTGAATTTCAAACATATTTCATTGACATTACATTGACATTACATTGACATTACAGTCAATATTACGTATTTTAAAAAGAATTTCCATCATCAGCATATCACACAGCAATCCATCATTTAGTGGAATTTGTTAAAATGTTGAGTTAGACTTGCGATTTAATTATGTTTTCATTGTCAGTATATGTACCAATGAATGGTAAATTAAGTGGGACGTTTGCCAGTATATTTCATACAATTAGCAGCAAATCTTTCTATACACTATGAAGGTAAAAAGTTCTTAATCAGATTATTGTTATATATATATATATATATATATATATAATATCAAGAGATTAAAATGCTCTACAATTTCACACATTATTTCAGCCCACTTAAGAATATTACAAGCTATTAGTGGTACAGTGCTAGTAGTTTACAGCTCTTAAACTTCTAACCAACTGCATAAATCTCTTTCTCATCCTGTCTAGCCAAGAACGTTTTCCGGGTGGCGTTTCGCAGTGGGGGTCAACTCCAGACATACTCATTTCAGGCCAGCGATGCCTTCAACAAACAGCAGTGGCTCAACTGCATCCGGCAGGCCAAAGAAGCTGTGGGGTTCAACTCTGGACCTGCAATACCCAGTTTCCCTCAGGACAGAGATTGCCTCTGTGGACAGAGTAGGGCGAAGCTTGCAGTACAGTGACTTTGCAGACTCTCATATGATGGACACCGTTGTGGCTGGTATCGATTTGGGCACAAAATGTCCACATATGGACCCAGAAATGTAGTGAAGTGTGAACATCATAATGCACATAGACGTTTGTGATCGTCTCAACGAAAGGCCCTGTTCAGTGTTAGGGAGATGTCAGTGTATACTGAAAGCACTTCTCTAGATTAAATTTGTTTCTTATTTTTCTCAACTTTCATGTTGTTCTTGTGCCTTTCTTTTACTGTAATGTTCTATTGGACATAAATCTTTAAGCTGACTGTGTCCACTGAAAGTCTTTGAAGGCTGATTCACGATGAGGTAATTCTTTGATCTGCTAATTTACTTGAATCTCATTGCGTTCCTTTGCAAGCACTACTGTTTTCACCAGAAAAAAACATTTTGCACACAACAACAAACATCACATTGCTTGAACAGTGAAATATGTTCAGGGTGTTACTAACCCTCATGTCATTCCAAATCTGTATGACTTTTTCTTCTGAGGAAAAGATATTTTAAAGTATTCTGATGACCAAACAGCAATGACACCCATTGACTTCCGTTGCATAGACACAAAACAGACAAAAACAGTCATACAGGTTTGTAATAATATAAGGGTGAGTAAATTATGGATTTTTTTTCATTTTTGGGTGAACTATTCCTTTAATAGAAGTTGTCACCGTTCACAGGTTTCCCCTCTTACGTACTAGTCTTATAAATGTTATTGCACTGAAGGATAAAGTTGCTTGTATATTGGTGTCCATGAGATCACACAACAGTCAGCTGTATTCTCTCTGTATTCTCTCAGATTCTAAGGGAAAAGTCTCATGTGCCATGTAACACAGCAAGAACAGCTGTCATTGTGTTTGTGTGCTGAAAGAGATGCATCACAAACTCTTGATACTGTAAAGATAAACAAACTTTGACACACCTTGTTTTGTGGTTTTAATCGTGTCCAGGTTTTTCCACTAGAGCTTGTTTTGCATTGTTTTTTTTAATGTTCACTTTACAAAAACTATGCAAAAGTATTTGGTTTCATTCTGTTACCTTTACCTTCTTTTAATTTCTTACCCAAAGTGTTGTATTGAAAAGCAAAATTTATTTTAGCTTGTTTTTCACCCAGTTTAATTATTTTTTTCTTATTTTGGTTGCCGTTGGATTAAAAATAAGGAATGTCACAGAGTTTATCAATGGATGGGATTTTATGTTCTAGAAATCAAAAATGTGGAGAAAACGCACATGGCCTTATAGAAGTATCTGAAATAAATTGGGCTATAAAAGCCTGTTTAATTAATAGGATAAGATTCTGGGATGTGAATAACAAATATAAAGAAAAATAAATAACAATTAAAACAACCCCTATTTTGCATATTGTCCACTTTACAGTTAACATCAAATGTTATTTGTCATTTTAACTAGTGCACTTATTAAGAGGTTGACTAAGAGTACTGAAGTAACATTTCAGTAAGATGAAGGTGTTACCCATCTCTAACTTATCCCCATTTTGGGATTTAGGTACTTTCTTTGAAAAACAAATCTATATGCTCTCACAGTGAAGGCCACTTGATCTTACAAACACTGCCTCAGCATGGGAAAGTTTCAGGCATCAAATCCTCAGACAGAAGATTGAAATGGACAATTTCATCCTTTCTCACACTTCATATCCACACACAACTTTGTAGAAAGTATAACGGAGAGTAATTAAAGCATAATTCACTCAAATTACTGTCATCAGTTATTCATCCTCATTGCCCAAAACCCTAATGGCTTTCATATGTAGGACACAAAAGGAAGTGATTTCATGAAAACCGAGTTGGGTAAATAATTCAGAACAATTAGCTGTCTATCACAACTTTCTGCTTCCTAAAGTACCCAAGAGTTTGAGGAACTAAATGCTTCTGGAGAGGTTCTGGCCAAGGTTGCAGGGATTAAATACAGTTTTTTGTTTTAAGTGTTTGATTGATTTGTGATAGACTGCTGTTGAATTGAAGTTACCCAAATGGATATTATATAAATGATCTCTGTTTGTAGTGCACAGTTGAAGTCATACAATTTTTTATAAAAGATTGAAAAGGGGGCAAATAAATGGTGTCATAAATGGTGACACTGAGATGACACTGAGGGTGAGGAAACGTTTCAGCAGGCAGACCATAAAAAACAAATCCATTGACCTTTTTTTACTTTACAGAGCCAGAAAAAGGTTATGTGAGTTTCTTTGATATTGTTTATATTATTTTTGCTTCTGCCGGTGTTCAGGAGTTCTTTTATACTTGATTTTTTATTTGCTTTGTTTAAAGTAAACGTATCTTAAAGCTCAGAGGGTGCAGAGGATAGCATGAACTGCCCGCCACATTGTGGGAGGTGAGGTTCCTCCCTCCAGAACATCTACACCTGCCGGGAAAAACCCAATGGGTCATCAGGGATTCCAGTCACTTACAAGGACATCTTTTGTTTTCAGGACATCAGACTGATGAAAATTCAGATTAGAACACAGTCCAACTCCTTCCCCACCATGCACTGCAAATTAAGTCAAAAATCACTTTAAATTTTTATATTACAGACTCTGACTATACCCTGTGTTGCACTTTAAATCAACTCAACACTGGACCCTGATCATCTTTCAGACAATATCTCCCCACATCTCAATATATAGCAATATACATAGTTACTATCACACTCCATCTGCTGTCATCTGCTTAACGTTTCATTGTATAACTTGTATATACAAATCTGTGTTCTATGTATAAACTGTATTTTATGTATATTTTTTGTTTATATCCTTTGTGTGTATATTGTGATTTGTCAGTTGTATTCTGCACTGAAGCACTCAAGACTTCCTCACCAAAACATACATGCTACTGGTATTGTGATAATAAAAGTGGTTTGATTTGATTTATTTTGAAGAGGGGTGAGTTATATTTGAGATATATTTAACTGTTGCTCATCCCTTTGCATGTTTATCATCTTTAAACAATGGAAAATTATGAGCAGGGAGTGAAGAGTCTCACAGGTGTTCCTCTACAGCGTCTCTCTGTCTGTCTTGGATAATATGTTTATAATGAGGACCTTGGGGAGCTGAAGAGTAAATGTTAGAAACACAACCATATTTACCCAAATAAAAAAAAACTTTTTCTTATCTGTTTGAAAGGATATAATTTATCTTGTGTACATTTAAGATGCCATCCCCTTTTCTAAGAGTATTTTAATTAATATTTTTATAAACGTTTATAATTTTCCGTATATAATTGAGTTAAATTCTGGCTACTGAAGGGCTGATTTTCACAGCTGATGATGCAATGACAGGTCTGACATCTGGCAGGAGATACTCCCTGAAGAAAGCATTTATCTCACCTGTCTTTTGTCTGGTGATCCCCTGAGTCTCTTAGTGAGGCCCCTGTTCTTATAATGATAGACGTGTGCACATGGATAATTACACTACATGAGTGTGGAGAACAATGACACACAACAAATAAAAGGCAGTTTTCTTATGATAGCTGAGTTCAAGCAAATTTAACTTATTTCAGACTTAACACACTTTAAATACAATGTTGTTATATGTTATGACAAATATATTCTAGATGTTACTGTTTTATGTTTTAAGTGTTTTGTCAGACTACTGGGACCTACTGTATTTACATAAACATAATTAAAACATTTTCTCTTTCCTCTGTATAATACAGGTTAGGGTTAGTTTTTGGTTTCAGCATTTATGCCACCCCACACTCCATTTCAGATCACCATGTTTTAAAAACAGTAATAATTTGTAAATCAGTCAGGTTAAGTATTTTTCATGAAACTCTTTTGTCACTGGTTTTTGAGTTTAAGTAGCTACAATGTTTATATACACTTCCTAATTCATTTTGCTACCGTCACCAGCAGTTAGCTCCTCATTGAAAGAGATGGCAGCTGTATGTTTCACACATGAGCTTTGCTTTGGATCTTTAGCAGTTCCTTTTTGCCTCCATACTTATGCCACTATCAAACAAGTTAATATTGGTTTAAACCATCCACAGCTCCTTTTTCCAGAACTCTGTTTGCCCTGTTTAAATACTTATTGGAAAACTATAACTTGGCCAGTTTTGTTTTTGGATAACCAGTGGTTTGCATCTTGCTTTCTTGACTTTCATTAGCACAATTCTCATTACAAAAAATCAACACACTCCAGAGGTGTGACCTGTGAATCCTTTTGTTTTGACCCAACATTATACCCTGAAATACCCTAACTTGTAACATTTTACATGATTTTCTATTTGTTAACATTGGTTAACAACTTAAAATCAGCCCGGCTGCCTACAAATAGCTTGTACCCTCTACAACTTCTGCCCTTTTAAATGCCCATCCTAAGGCAGAAGAAACACAAATCCAACCAAAATAACTGCAAAAAAGCTTATCTCTGTGTGGGTTAATAACACTGTGTACAATAAAGGTTCAGTTCCACAAATGCACTTTTTTGTTCTAAGCTGTTTTACCACAAAGCTAATATGTTACTGTACACTTGAATATGTATGTTTGAATATATGTATGTATGTAAGATTCTATGGTATGGTAAACATATGTTGCATGCAAATCACTGTAGTTTGTGAGAAACTGGTAGCTTACAATCATTAAAATATAAGCCGTATCATTTGTATGCAAATATTTGTATGAAATATTTGTTTTTGGTAAAGATGCTTTGCTACAATACAATTTTGAAAGATACTATAGAAATAAAATTTAATTTTAAAATAAAAGTACATAAATATATGAAATATAAAAATATAAGTACATAGACTGTAAGTATACTATCTTATTTTTAGTTTTAAAAAAGTGAAACATTTTTAATTTAATTCGATTATGTGATCTTTAATTGTTTAATTACAAATATAAAACAAAGGAGTATAGATAAAAATCAAGAAAAAATGTGTATTTGTCTCATATTGGAGATCATTGTATATTTTAGATGTGTATAGGTGTGAAAACAAACGATGCAGTTCAGAATTGAACACCACGAGGTGGCGCGCACAGCACAGCAGTGTTTATGGCGCCCACTAGAGGGCGCTGCGGCGATCCGCTTACAGTCACACATGGCGAGAGTGAAAGGGTATTTACATGTGTTTGAGTGTAACCGCCCTCATAAGACGTCAGCCCCGCGCCGCCTCAGGTTGTCACAGCGGCGAAGAAGATCCGCGTCCACTCATGCCCAAAGCGTTTAAATAAATCGGCGATGGATAATCGAGGCGATAAATTCAGCGGTAAAGATAAAGAGGCTCCCGTTGCGCCTTCGCGGAGCCAAAATGGCGTCAGTGAGGAAGAGTTCGGGTGCACAGACGGTGCCGATGAAGAGAGACACGGTCAGAGCAGTTCACGGGCCGACGAGCCTGCGAAACTCAACTTTCACATCCCCCGCAAGAGCAGAGAGAAGAGAGGTGCGCCCGCCCGTTTATTTGCCTCTTTATCCCGTTACGCGGGAGTAAAACAACCTATCCGTGTCTCAACATCTGGTCTGCTGTCTACCTGGACAATGCGTTTCTGGGCATCACGCACCAGTTTTGCCCACAAACGCTGCATTTAGGTGGACAGCTCACTAGAACTTCACAGAATGAGTGCAGATATTGCACATCAGCACACAGTATAAGAGATGCTGCAAAATCTGTCTGTGTTGTGTGTGTGTGTGTGTGTGTGTGTGCATGTTTTCAGTATCTCAGGTAACAGGTTGAGCAGAGCACACACCCATGTGTTTACTTGAGAAACACTCATGCTCTTATACATCTCCATGTTTTTCACCAGAAACCAGACAGAAGTTTGTTTAATTTGGCATTTCGTTTTAAATAAATCGTTGTAGCTATTGATATAACTAAACAATTATTAACAGTTCAACTCAAAATTATTTTTGTAGTGCTTTTTACAATTTTGTATTGTTTAAAAGCAGGTTTATAGAAAATTAATTGTAAAACAAACAGTAAAGAATAAAAAAATTGTATAAAGCAAAACATTATTAATAGAAAACAGCAAAATTCTGAAATATAAGAATACATAGATTGCATATTATTATGGCAAATCTTTCATAAGATGTATATTAGAGATGTTAGCTATAAAACTATTTTTCTGTAGTATAGTGATCTGTTAAATTCATACTGTTATTACAGGAATAGTTCACCCACAAATAAAAATTTGATATAATTTTAAAGGGGTCGTATGCTATTTCTGAAGACCATTATTTTGTGTATTGGGTGTAATGGAATATGTCAACATGGTTTAAAGTTTACAAAACAATTGTTTCACATACTGTACATTATTGTAGCTCCTCTATGCCTCACCCTTCCATATGCATAGGTTTCTACAAAGTTTATTCTTCCGAAAAACGCACTCTACTCTGATTGTACTCTGAATATCTTAAGCATGTTATGCCCCTTACCAAAATTACAAATTTCACCTTCTAAAAGCCATTATAAAAACAGTTAAAAACAAATAGTCATCAGTTTACCACTGTATTTTAGGCCTGAGTTGGATGTAGAAAATGCAGATGACCAAGCTAATCGATCAGAACTTTGCAAGCCCCAGTGAAACAGAAAACATAGTGCATCTATGTTTGTTGTGATTTTGCCTCCAGTTCTAATTGGAGATCAGAGGATACTGGCTGTAAACAAATCCATCTGCACTTTTGATCATAAGAATAACAAACAGTATGAATTATTCTACACTTGCCCAACACTTTGCATTTGAACAGTCAATAGCAAATACTTAAAATAATAAAACATACATACAGACTCTGATACAGAAGCACCAGATTGTCCTAGTAAAATCGCCCGCTGAGGAGAGCGAGTGCAAAGTATGGAAGTAAAATGTGAGTAAATTGGCCTTTCCACATAACCTGGAATCTTGCCCACTTGCAAATTTGAAACTGATACCTGTTAACTGTGTCTTGTTCTGTGTCTATGCTAATTGCACTTATTTGTACACATGTACATGATTATGAGCTATTTTTAGGTTGAAACAATATAGTTTTACAAAAGTTTGAAATGTTTTTCAAACAACAGATTGCTGTCAAATAGGACACCCAGATCAAGGCTTGACAGTGCAAGCATTTCCCTTGCATCTGCAACTAAACAAGATGTGTGAATTGTAAAAATGTATTTAGGAACGTGTGTGAATTCGATTTGCCCACGTAAGGTCAGATGCACGTATGGTATTTCTCAAAAAAAGAAATGATAAAGATGCTCAGAGTTCGAGGATTACAAGACGGTTTAACAACAGCCCTTTAAGCATAATGTCTGGTTTAACCTTACAGAGATAGTACCTTTATTTGTACTTCAATCTGTTAAATGTATGCACATTGTACCATTCATAAAAGTGAGTATAATTTTTAAAAGGCAAAAAAAAAAAATCTACATTTACTGTAACATTTCTAAATGTTACAGTAAAACAGCTTCTAGAGAGCAAAATAAACAACTTCAAGTGAACACGCAGTATGCAACACAAATTCACAGCATACACAGTTTAAAGTATGTTACATATTTGTTAAATAGCAAAGTACACTGTTTCATTATATTTGCTTTAGACTGTATTAAGTCTGTATAATGCAGATAATGTATAATGAGATTTAGGCAATATTGTGATAAAACTTTACCTCATGTAAACACGGTATTTTGATCTAAATAATGTGAATTATCATTATTATGTGAAAGCTTCTAATCATAGTCATAGGCATATGCCGATTGTAATCACAATAAACAGGTGTGTAAACACTTTAATCCCACTTTAATTGCATCTATTCCACTCTGACAGAAGTGCGTATGTGCTTGCCACGGTCATGGACATTCAGAATCGCTGAATTCCTTCAACGCAACTGCCACCAGTCTCTGTTCTTAACTTATCCAGAGATGGTGTAATGAATGCAATGGCAGTGCAGGCAATCCAATTGCAGCAGCATTGCCATCACTTCTATGTTCATTACAGTGCAGAATAACCATAGGATATGTCCATAGAAATGAGTTTTGCATTTAATATAAATGTATTAAAACAGTGGCCAGTAACCTTATTTTTTATAATTTGTAAAATAGGGTTCATCATTTCATTATTTGTGCTGTGCCTTGGATTAAAAAATAACCCCAATTTAGGGATTAATGATTTAATCAGAATAATGATGTCATGTAAATGGGAGATTTGCTTATGTCATGTCAACGTGTTACTGTAATTAAATACTTATTCTGTTTATTGGAAATAATCAGATTATTGGTGCACATGTAAATGTAGTCAATGATGAATTAAAGCTGCAATCTTTAACCTTTGCCTCTCTACTGCCATCTCTTTTTGAAACAAAATTGCAAGGTATTTTTCTTAAACATGGATGGCAAGATTAACTATTAAGACTAAGATTACTATTAACTATTAAGACTATTAAGATTAACTGCTGTAAGAACAAGCTACACACTCTGCACTATCTACGGTACTTGGCATGAGATATAGTAGCCGGATCCTTTTCTTTGTTTACAAATTGGAAGACGTTTCTCATGAAATTGGACCCAACATCTTAAATTACTGTTAATGTAGTACAATGTTAATGTAGTTAATGTTAATTTCAATGTACAAATACGTTTTTCCAATTAAATTTGTTTCATTTATATTAGTTAATATACAATGACCTAACATAAATGAACAATGAACAGTTGTATTTGTATTAACTAATACAAAAATTGTTAATAGATTAAGTGCTATAAAAATGTTTTTCATTGTTAGTTCATGGTAGCTAATGCATTAATATATTACTAAATTAGACCTTATTGTAAAGAAAAGGTGCAATGATTTTAACAAGTGCTCAATGCAGTACAAAGCATATGTAAACAGCACAATATAAAAACAAACACAATACACTTAATTCAGACACGGTGTAACAAGACCACTGGTCTAAACGTAGGAAATTAAGTAAAATAAAATGTCCAGAGAATGTCCTTTATAGATGTTTATAGACAAAACAAATAGCTTCACTGTGAAGTGGAGGAGTTGCATTCATCCATTGAGGTGTCTGTATAGAGTCCAAAAGTACTTGTGTATTGGGATTAATATGAGCCATTATATGAACAGCACTTGGGTAAAAATATAATTATTTCAATTCCATAATGCTGAATGGTGGAATGGTTAAGCAAACAATCCCAGACTTTTATTAGTAAAAAATACGCCATATGCTATAATTTGTAGGGTATTAGGGGATATTCATTCTTTGTGTGTGTGGCCTAATGACAAGACAGCCGAAGGTCTTGTGGGATTTAGCATGGCATATCTTTTGTTTGACTCTGTGCTGTTTATGTCATAGCTGTCAGACACACTTGTGCTTAAAGGGATAGTTCACCCCCAGAATTTACACCCCAGGTGACATTTTTCTTCAGCAGGAGATGAAACGGTTATCCTTGGGTAATTTCATAAGTGATTCAACAGACATCAAAATGAATTCCTGCTTTTGACGATACATTGAGGCGTTACGAAGCGAAATATCAGGCAGATGAGACAGGGTGATGCTGATATCACAATATATAATATATACAATATATGTAATCACAAAATGTATCATGATGTGTGCTGTTATACTGTGATATATGGTATTTGTTAATAGTCCACTAGCACCTTTAATGACGGAACTGTAAACTTATGACAACTGAGTGGCACCACATAATCAAAACGGAATTACAGGGGATAAAAGAGGAAAAAGCAAATGTCAGTTTTTAGTAGCATTGTCTATACATTTGCATACATTAAGTTACTTTGAGTTTTAATGGAATTATTATAATGATGGGAATTGTAACTGTTCTTGTTGGCTCACAGCTTTGTTTCAGTACGTGTCAATGGACTCCAGAGAGTTTACTGACATACTGCAGATCCTATACTCAAGTTACAAGGACTCTTCATCCATGGGGATGTTTGTGTACTCCAAACCACGCCTGATCCACAATGAGCCACTAGAGAAAGATGTGAGTGCTTGTTTTCACAATGTATTATTTACAGCTGTACTATATTATCTGAGATTATGCAGAGTGTGAATGAATGAATGATGTTTATATGACTACGTTTTAAGGCAGCTTTGAAACAATGTATTGTTTAAAGAGCTACATAAACAAAACTGACATGTGAGGTAAGGGCTACATGTACAGAGATATAAGGATTTAGTTTTATTGTAATTTTTAATTACTATTAAAATATAATTATTAAAATAAATAGCCATTTATATTGTTTATTAGCTTTCCTGCTGCTGTAAACAAAGTGAAAATTCTGTAGGAAACACTTTCAATCTTGACATTTATGAGATCATTGTTTGAATAATGAGACCATAGTTTGCATTTTTGGCCACCCGTGTAGCCAGCAAACAGATGTTAATTGTCCTTTGCTGAAAGCTGTTCTTTTGACCATGTATAATGCAAAACATTACTGTTTCTTAACCTATTCAGTCTAGACATGTCCCAATATCTGCCCCTGCCCATGTTGAAGCTCCAGAAAGCACTACAGCATTTATCATAAAAGTTATCAGTGTGCTGCCATATTTTGTTTAAGCAGTCTTCTCTTCTGTGTTAGTCTCTGACACACGTTCCCAAGAGCACCATGACATGCATGTGCTGCTAACGCAGGAGCGGGCGTTCTGGCATAGAACCCAGAAGAAATGTGTTGTGTTTACAAGCACAGGAAGACACACACTGTACATAACGTAATGAAAGTCTTACTCTCATGACATTTGCACCCTTAAGTAATTAGTGACAGAAATGTCATTTTTCAGTAAACTAACCCTTTAAGATACCAGACACCCTGGTACCTACCAAACTGGGACTAAGCCTGGCACAATCCAGTATCATACTCAGGTTGTCCAAACTACTCTGAGTCGGAGGGCGTCCCATTCTCTGTGAATGACACCATCACTAAGGAATGATATTAGGAGTCTTTAGTGTCCCATTACCCTCTGCTCTGCAGCATTAACCAGACCAGACTGACTGGGAGTATCTTAAAATGTTTTTTATTTGGAAAGTTTCTCTGTGATTTAAGTTTTAAAAAGATAGATAAATAGGCAGAAAGAACATAAAATGATCACTTTTCGTTTAATATGATTCATTAATTATTAGGGGTGTAACAAATGCATTGATGAGTTGATACACTGATAACAGAAATCAATATAAATATATATTTTTAAGAGGCACCTTTGTTTTGACTCTTCACATCTTCACAATATGTTGCTTTTCTGTCTGAGCTCGCTCTTCTGTCAGACACAAATAATAGGTTTGGAAGAATTTTGTGTTTGGGGACAAAAGATATGCTGACAGACAAAATACATTAAACTTCTCAGTGCATCTGAAAAGAAAACATGGAAATAACAAAGTACTTTAGTTGACAAGAGATAAGGGGTCTGTCACCCCCCATGATGAACATTGGCCCAAAACTCAAAAAAGCAATATTATACTACCCAGTATTAAATCTGCAGTCACTTATTTAATGTCCAAGGAGACCACTACAAAACATTTGTGACTGTTTAAAAGATCTGATTGAAGATCTGTGTGATAACATAGACACCTGAAAAACTTTCTTGACTGTCACGTCATTATTGATCTATATGTGACTTTTAAAATTTTTCCCTCATAATTTGTTTTTAATTGTAACATCCAAACCATTAAGGCAATTTTTTTTTGCAGAATTTTTTATGCTGGCTGAAAGTCTTTTCACATCCTGACAACAATGACTAGTGGTATAAATATATTTATGTAAATATATATCTTTTTTATAAGATAAAATGTTTATCCTATCTGTGGAAGGCGCAGGACCATAAAATGTTTGTCCAATAATTGTCCAACTACCTCCTGCACACCTTGCTCACACAGACAGTCTTATGTTATCAGTGAGTTCATGAGTTGGAGGAGGCGTGGCTTTGGAGAGCGGTCTGAAGGGATGGTGGCATCTTGTATTTTCTAAGACAGCTTGCTATTGCTAAACTTTCCGGTTAGCACATTTCCTACCTTAGCTTTAATTAGGATTACTAATTAGGATATGTCACGCTTATAACATTTGAACATTTGGCTGATGATTAATTATCTAATAAATAATTGTGATTATGGTGATTAATTGTCATACAAATGTCATGCATTTTTTGTGTGCATCATTCATTAAATTAAGTCACAAATTAAGACCTTAAATTGTTTGTAAGTTGTATATATAATGTTGTATATATATTGTATATATAAAATGTAAGTAAACCAAAATAAACCAAAACTAAACAATATAAAGCAATATAAACATAATCATGTACTGGCTCGAAATGTTTCGAGTCTATATGTTCAGTGGGGCAGTCTGCTTCATAAGCAGATTTTCTGTTCACACTGCTGATGTGTGTTAATCAATGCTGATATGTAAATGAAAGCAGTTCATTTAAATCAGTTCATCAGTAATATGAATCAGTTCATCATTGTCTTTTCAGAAGAAATTTATTAAATGAATGCTGTTAAAGGTGCATCGTAATTGCGGTTATATGAAACAGCCGCGGTCAGACGATTATTTAATAATTGTGTCAGCCTTTCTTTTATGTTTCGAAAATAATTCTGCTATTTGAATTTGAGTGACATTTTTAATCAATCATTATTTCCCTGACCCAAACATGTACACTTTCCAGTTCATCATCATTACCTTACCTTACGTGACCAGAGGTGGAGTTTGGGTTCAGGCTGTTGATTTGCAGTGGCCTACTAACACATACAGTACGTTTGTATCAAACATTTTACAACAGAGAGCTTTTTGAATTTGGAACTGGGGGAATTAGGTTTTGCAGATCAGCTTTGTTTAAAAAGGACACTACTGATTCATGTTGTTTCTACCTTCTCCACAAATTTGGTAAGTGTTTGCTTAACCTGTTGAAGCACCCCATCCATGTCGGTGGGCAGTTTTGTTTACAAACTGATACATTTTCTATTTATTGAATTGTCCTTGCCAAGTGTTCACAATATAACTTTCATTTGTGCAATTAGTCCATAAACGTAATAAATTGAAAAAAATAATGATAGATTCTCCATTATTTACATCACATTCCATGTAAGAGAGCCACTCGTCATTGTTGCCTTCTAAACAATTATGCAAGCAGTGCAGTATTTTTATGGTAAAACTGACTGAAATCTTATCTGTTCGTCTTGTGTGTAAAATAAGCACATTCAGATACACTCTGTTTTACAAACAGGTGATAAGTTTAGTCTTTCACAACTTTCAAACTCACAACTGCAAGTTTACCTTGTGCACCTGTCTATAATCCAGTAGTCTTACAGTCTTGGTCATTCACGATCATTTAAAACATTATTGATATGGCTACAGTATGCAGGTATTAATGTACATGTAAATTGTATGGACAAAAGCTTAATGTTTGGGGCAGATGTATTGCCCAGTATTACATGAACGTTGCAGCCATTTACTGATAGTGAGTAATTAATGGGCTATTTTTCATTTTATGTTTAGGTATCCCTTTAAGAAATTTAAGAGTTTTAAAAAAAATTAATTGACATTTTTGGGGTTGAGGGTGTGGATTCAATGCAAATACTGGAGCTTTTAAAAAGAACCTATGTTGTCTATATGACTCTATCTTGACATAAACAAAATTTTGTTTTGGCCTGTGTGATTGTTGGACAAACACCTCAATTTTTTTGGAGATGGCTCTTTTCAGTGAAACAGCTGATGTGCTTTACAAAACCGGTTTAATTCCAGATTGGTTTGATTCTCAAGATCAGTTCTCCGATAAGTGATATAATTACAGCGGTTTAATTGAAATGCACAGAAGCTCTTGTTACTGCGTTAATGAGTTCCATAACACAGAAAGTCCTAGTCTCAGTTCACTGTAATAGCATGCAGTGAGTGTGATAGCACAGTGTAATAGCACTGTAATAGCAAAAATTTACATTGGTCGGTGTTACTTTTGCCTTACAATTTCTCTCTCTTTTTCTGTCTCTCTGATACACATGCACAACAAGAACAAGTAAAGCCAAAACTGAAGCCACATATGCTTACATTAAAGGGGGGGTAAAGTAAAAACTGATCAGCCATTGGTGTTTTCTTGTTTTGTTTTATGTCAAATGTATTTCAGAATTACCCATCAAAGTTTTTACAGTTTGGTTAAAAAAAAAACAAGCAGTCATAGACACTCAAAAGGCACGTTCTGTTTTACACTTATTTATGTGTTATTGTTACATTGGTTTATTATATAAAGGTTTACAAAAGTTACATAAAGGTTTATTTTAAGTATTACTCCAGGTGTGCTGTGTTATTGTTCAATTGTATTTTTCTTTTTAATTTTAAAATTTAAATTACTTGAATGATTGTGAAAATAATCATCAGATTACTTAACAGATAATGGAAGAGTAAAGCACATGACCATCTTCAGTCTCGCACAACTTTCTCCTGGACAGTTGGCAGACTGATGTCTGAAAAATAACTGAATTCCTATTTTTATGTGGTGAACAGGGACACAAGCATGGCTTTGGTATTGTGTGAGGTTGTGTTTCTGTTTGTCAATGTTTAAAAAATAGTTACAATAATTCTTTAATTTTCTTTTTTTAATTTAGGTCTGGAAATGTGAGGTTGTATATTGCAACAGAAGTGATACTCTGATGTTTTGAATGTTTAGTTTGTGGAGAAGAGAAGAGAACTCAAGCAGGATGGGCGTACAGAGAAAGAGCTCTGTGAAGCTTTCTGTTTCCTGCAATGTGATGCTCAGAAGGTAAAACAAGCCTGCACCAAGACAGACACGCAATGCCTCCCAATCTTTTGTTAAACCTTTAATTAGTTTGTAGCAATGTTCATTTTTCACTCTGTGTGGAGTTTATGATGTGGTCTCTGCTGAAATAATGTTTGCTCGTGCTATGGTGAAATGATTTATGTGTGTTTTGTCTTTTGCTTGCAGGTCTCAGCAGTGTGTGAGAGAGGTCTGACTGTTGGAAACAGCTGGATGAATATGTTGGGCAATCCATCCAAAGGTAAAGTCACAACTGTACAGTTTCATAAGACTCAAAGGCCCAAAATACATTTTATTTGGAGCTGTCATTTAAAATTTTTAGGGCTGTCCCCGACAGGAAAAAGTTTCCTAGTTGACTGGTAGCCATTCATTTAAACCATTCGTCGAATAGTCACACGCTTATGATATTTGTTTAATGACATAAATATGTACTGGGGAAAGGGGTTCTCCGGAACACTGGACATTCTGAAATGCTTAACATGCCATTTCACAGTTTGCATTCATGTTCTGGGCTCTTCTGCATTTCTGCACAGAGTACACTTTATTAATAATGTGTACCATGAATCTTGTCATTTGGTCTTAATGGATTAGACCATATTAAGCATTTTAGGGCATGAGTTCACCAGCAGTCAGTAAGAAGTGAGCTTTGTGTCCCGCTCACAATAAAACCAGTACACCGGCCTTTGAGAAGATGCGCTGATGCCGTGGATCTGGAAGGAATGCAGTGCCGGTGCTTAGCATAGCGTCTTGTTTGGCCACAATGTCCACACTTCCACACTTTGACAAATTTGGATATGCTCCTAATAATAGGGCATATTTATCTAGCGTGAGTCGGCATGTAAAGTGGCTAACATTAAGCTACTACTCTTGTTTCAAATAATAAGTTATGTTTGAGGCTGATAAAATTTTAAGCAAACATTTGCCTGCAGAATTTCCATGTAACCGTTTTGGGTCACCTATTACCTTCTCGAATGAACACTTGATGTCATTTGATTGCATAATTACCACATATCTGTTCATCACAGATTGCTTGACTTCACAGTCTCACATTTCTGCAACTAACTTCTTGCACACTGCTGATGTTTCACTTGTTGCACTTTAATGATAATCCTTTTCACCATATTTTAGGTCTAAAGGCTGTTCACACAAGGAATAATAACTATAAGTTATAAGTTATACTGTAATGATAACTACATTAGCATCCACACCAATGCACCATAATGCTGTGTTTATTCTAATTTTAATTCTAGTTTATTCACGAGCCCTTTAAATTCAAAGTGATTCGATTGGCTGTCAATGTTTTATTATTCATCAGATGGAAAGTCACTTAGAAAGCGATTTGTAATGATATTGTTTCTTGTATCTTTATCATTATATACAATGATGTGGAATGTACCATTCATTTACATTTAGAATGATTTGTACAGCTCTATAGTTATCATTGTCCAGTGTGAATGTCCCTTTACTTAGAGCT
The DNA here is from genome assembly GCA_036877525.1 of Chromobotia macracanthus. NCBI lineage: Eukaryota > Metazoa > Chordata > Actinopteri > Cypriniformes > Botiidae > Chromobotia > Chromobotia macracanthus. The sequence goes on from JAZGTH010000106.1 coordinate 2,075,741, forward strand.
GGAGGTCTGACAGTTACATCAAATGCAATAAATGACGTTCCAATAAGTGAAATTTAATTAATTGCGTGCATTAACGTTTGACAGGCCCTATTTGCATCTTTATAAGAAGCTGTTGTGTGAGATCTGGTGTCTTTTTTTATATGTTAGTGATGCTCTCTGATGAAACCAATGCACCGGTGAAATGGGGGCGTGTTTTGCCTTTTGTCACAAAAATCAGTAAAAGCTAAAGATGTAAATTGATTATTCGTATAGTGATTTGTCTTTTGAAATGGTCATCGTGAAACAGTCATCGAGCATGTGTGTTCAGAATAACTGATGATTGAATATGTTAATATTTCAGGTGTATACCTGTGTCAGTTTTCTGATTTACTTCAAATTACCCCTATGGAGCCTGGATCCAGAGGACATATCATTATATTTAAAGTTATAAAGGTACTTCAGCAGTTTACGTGTTCTTTCAAAATGAAACTACTATTTGTTATTAATGTCTAAAAATGTTTAACTTTTTCCTTCAGGGGAAAGTGAAGAGCGTTCATGATTTTATGTCCAGAAGTATGGATCCCACACCTAAATTTGACAGTCATTTCTCCAAGAACGCAGCTCGCGTTACCTCCATACAGTCATACAAGTCATTTGAGTATACTCAGGTGAAATAAAAGCTTGTTTTTAGTTTAAGTACATTCAGGTGAAATAACATGCCAATTTTAGCATTTGATTAGCATTTGACTCATTAACTAGTCCTGTTGATAAACCGATAATGATAAAATCTTTAATTTAACGTTCAAAAATGTTCATACACGCTTGTATTTCCTGTGCAGTGACTGACTGTATTCTCTCCACAGCAATACTTCTATGAGTATGTGGACTTTGAAATTTCATCCAGGCCGAGACACATTTGTCCGTATGCTGTGGTCTCTTATCAGTTTAAAGGCAAAGAGACATCTGCTGCCCCTAAGCCTCCACCTTCCCTTAGGTGCTTCCATGTTCTCTAGGCTTACTTAGTGTTGTAACTTTTCTTGCTTTAGTTTATGTTCACGTTTTTTTTGTTTCTCAGGTCCAACAGTTACCAGTCAAGGACAAGCAGAGGTGAGCGCCACTTAACAGCCCTGACCAAACAACAGCTGTGTTTTAGTTTATAAACACCCACAAATGAAAATGATTTCCAACCCTCATGTCATTCCAGACATGTATGCTGTTATTTGTTTTATGAAACAGAGTTTTTGGGAGTTAACACCAGGAGTTTACAGGGACTTTACAATGCTTCATAAAAGTCCATATAACCTTTTCACCATGATGATCATCCCCTTTATCATAGCTCTCAAATGAACCAAGGTGCTGTTGCAGCAATTCTCGTTGGACATTGGAGTCAAGGCATTTTGGTTTTTATAATGCTTTTGACAATACAATTTCTAAAATACATGTTTTTTCATGCTGTAAAGCTCTTTTATGTTTGAGAAGTGAAAAATTACCATCAATGGATGTGATGTACACTATATGTTACATATATGTTAGGAGCAGCTCTGTTTGTTGGTCTCGCCACCAGACAAGATACCCCACATTTAATTTAGGTTTGACACATGCCAGTTTATGTAATCATCTGTCTAATGTAATCTTTAAATTAAATGTCACCTTTAGGATTTATCAACAACATTTGTCAACATCAATGTTTCTAACATTATTTTTAATGCTGTTTAAATTACATTATGATAAATACTTGGGCTGTCCCTGACCAGTCTATTTAATAATTTAATTACTCAAATATGTACTGGGGAGGGGAGTATTATATAATGGTTTGAGTTTTAGGGCTGAGGAAGTGTGTTATATGTGATAATGTACTACATTACAGATAAATACTAAGCCATAATAATGCCTTTAAGATATAAATTAAGTGCTTAAGCGCACACATACAGCTATCCGTGTGATATCGGGAAAAGTTATGAATCTGAGAATGCAAAAAAATTAAATAGCCTATATATTATATTCAAACTAATAAATAGAAAGCAGCAAACACTACAATATAAACAACAAACAATATTAACAATTAAACGGTCTAACATCCCTATTTTTTTCTCTGTTTTCAGTCTTCTACTATGAAAAGAACACTAGACTTACTGAAACACTTAATATGCATGTAGTGCTTTCCGTTCATACTCTGTTTCTTTGTACATTTTTGTGTTTATATAAAATCGTAAGCCATGTTATGTGTTTCATTAAGCAAACACGAGTTCACTGTCAGGCAGATGTGATCTCCATGTTCTGCTCACAATGAAGCCAGTGCAATGGCCATTGAGAAGGTGTGCATTGTCGTAGATGTGGAAGGGATGGAGTGCATGTTCTTAGTAGATCTGGCATAGTGTCTTTTTGTCACAATGTCCACACTTCCACATTTATAATATGATAATTAATATGTTTGTGATAATTGTATTATATATAAAAATCAGTTATAGGCCCTTTCTCACTGACTAACATTTAGCTGACTGGTAGTGGGCAGCCTTAATTATTCCATTACATATAGATGAAACATTTTAGACAACCGTTTATTTTAAAAGTTAACTAGAGTACATTCCCAACCTAGCGATGTGTTTCTCCACTGATAATCTCCACTGCCTCCACTTTCAAGTCATTTCTCTTGGTTTTTTTTGGAGCTTGACAGACATGGTCACTATCAAATTATCAAATGTGTTCCAGGGAAACAAGAACATCATGTATGTTTGGATTGACATGAGTGAAATTATGACAGGATTTTCAGTTTTGGGTGAACATTTCCTTTAACGTTTGTATGTTAACATCTCGTTTAGATAATAAGGTGCACTGTTACTCTTGTAGTTCAGCTTCTCTTGATGCGCATTTAAAATGTTGTATGGCTAGAGAGAAGGTGTTTGAATTAACCTAGTAATTAGTTGTTGTTCTGACAGGCAGGCGCAGCTACACAGTGTGGCGGGGACATTTTGTAAATGGTGGCAAAGACGTGTACCAGGCTTGCCTGCGATCTCACTCTCAGCCTTTCCTGCCCTACAAATTGTAAGTACTGTGGACATCAACAGTCACCTTGAGTACAGTGGTTGACAATGTGTGTGTTGACTCACCTGGGTCTCGGCTTTGTGTTTCAGGCCGGAGAAGATTGAGATCGGTAAAGTCATGAGACTGGAGCAGGTGAAGCAGAACATCCCATCTGCTCTTTTTTCCTGGAACCTTTACACAGGCAGCCATGAAGGTCTGACACCTGACACAAACCCTTGTTTTAAAGTAATTTAAAAGTTCCAAGATTACACATCCAGCATCTTGGTCACAGACTCAGATACAGTGTTCCAGTTGTGCTGAAATACACACTATACATAATAAAAGGAAAAACCTGTTTAACCAGGTATTGTGGTGATTATATTGTTGTGCCCAAGCACTGAAAGTGTTGAGCATCATGCCAAGACATTAAAGATTCAAAATTGCGAAAGGGATTTTTTATATCTCGGTTGTGCCAGGGGAGGTGTTACATTTAAAGCAAAAATAGAAAACAGGAATTCTCTAATGTCTACAACATGTGTGGTGCATCAGTGGTGGGCTGATGACATTGATATGACTATTGTAAATTACTAAAATATAGTGATAGCACCACCAGCTGGCAGCAGGAAGTGTGTTACTTTGTGTTACTTGTGTCATTATTTATAAAATGTTATTTAAGCAAATTTAATCCGTAATATTTGTAAGCAATATTACACATTAAAGGATGGCAAGAAATCAGACTGTCTGGACGGTTTGTTGGTTGGGTGAGATCTTGTCTAGTAAAAATAAAATCTAATTAAATCTCTGGCTCTGCTTTGTTCTGTAGTGTATAAAAGTGGCATGTACTGCAGTCTGTTGGAGGTGGGGGAGAAAGACAAGTCACCCAAGAGTTTGACTGCATTACTGCAGAGACTAGAGGAAGAGGGACTGGTGGGTGTACAATACTGATTTCTGTTACTTTAGCTGTGGGTGCAAGAGCTGATGAATATTTTTGATGAATTTGTGCAGGTGTTGGTGAATATGGTGAACAACAGAGGTTTTCTCTTTCTGCTGTCTGCCAGCCAGATGGCAAACTCAAGCGGTATGATATAATGATAATATCGGTGTATAAAACAAGACATTGTGATATTTCAAACAATTGAAACATCTTTGATCTTACAGAGCGTCAAGGCAGTTGGAAAACGTCATGTATTCAGGCACTTTTTATTTACTGTGAAAAGCGTGACCTGATTAAAAAATGTGAGTATTTTATTAGATGTTGATATGTGCTTCCAGTTAAAGTAACAATATGTAAGATTTTTGTATTACAATATCTAACCAAAAGCACAGACATTTTGTTAATTTGTGAACTTCGGTTATCTCCAATGTCTCCAACTTTTAAATCCAGACAAATTTGCAGTTTTAATCAGTGTAACATCCCTCCTTATTGCATTACCTATCAATGGTGTCATGTCTGTATTATTCCTGGTTTCTGCTTTCAATGTCGTAAAAACCATGCGAACACAATGAGTCTCATGAAAAATGCAGTAGTTGTAGCATCTAGCACCCCATTCTGTTGTTGTTTCGCACAGTCGTCATGGACTGCAATTATTTGTTCTAATCTGCTTTTTGTATGGCTGAGTGACGTGGTGATGTGGAATAAGGTGACGTGTTAATAATTTAGCATAAAATGTTACGATACTTTTGGCTAATTCATTAGAAAGAAATTAAACTGTTATCAGACATACCAGTTATAAAACTTCATGACCTCATCCATGAACATTTGTGAGTCCTGTTGGATTGATTTCCTTTGGCGGTGGAGGTGAAGATGTTAACTCCCATCATTTCACAATCCTTTTTACATTATCATCTAGCTATGTCTTTGTTATTGTTTAGAATGTGTGACCTTTAGTGGTGACAATTACACACTGGCTTTAAAGGGATAGTTCACTCAAAATATATTTTGTTGGAACAGCATAAAGGTGAGTAAATGCCAGTTATTAAACAATTAAAAGTTTTGGGTAAATTATTTCTTAAATTTTATTTCCATAGTTCTTTTAACAATATGCATTGTTGCAGAGCAGCTTTACAGAGGAGACAGAAAAGAGAAACAAAGTTTATATTTAAACAAGAACAAAACACAAAAAATTATGCAAATGTTATATTTAACCACACAAAAACAACTGGCAAAGAGCGAAAATTTAAGTTTCTAAATCTCAGTCTCAGTTTGGCAGGGCAAGTGCTCTTCTGTCTAAACATTGTGAACATATTGTCAGTGCTAGCTATACAAGTCATTAAATTGATACAATATACATAAAAAACAATGTATAACACCAAGATATTGATGTCATGTTTTATATTACAATCTCAATTAAGTGTCTGTAGGATTGTAAGGGGCTGTTTACACTTAGTCCGCAGTGAGTATGCAGTACATACTTTTCTAAATTGCACTTTTGACACTTTACGGAACTGTAAGCCAGTGGTTCTCAGCCTTTTGTCCTTAGGGCATCTCAGTTTTTTTCCTCGCCAGAAATAGGAATCAAACCATCAAACAGTTACAAGTCCGACTTAACCAGTAGGCCACAACTGCCCCACATTTTCTGGCAACCCTTCACCTGGCACCCTAAATGAGGAGAGCATGCTCTCATGTGAGGGAAATATTTTTGTGATAAAGTTGTTTGAAATATACCTCTTAACCATGTTGTTATTTGTACTCCGGTGGTGAGCTAACTGTTGTGAACCCCTGCTTTAAGCAACAATATTTGAAAAATCAGCCATGTGTTGCTAGAAGCATCTACATTTACGAACTTGTATAGAGTACATTTTGGGCCCAGGCCTGAGTGACTGAGAAAGTTTATTGTGTTCTGACTGAGAAATGTTTTTAATTTTCCATATTCTGTCATTGTTTATTAATAACATGTCATTGTCTTCATAAAGCGGCAAATATCTCTGAAGTCGGCGAACCTCTGTCATCAGAGCCCATCATTCCCCAGCACGATTCTTTCATCTCCGCCCTCCATTACACTCTTAACAAGACCCGAAGCGACCCTCCTGCTGATCTTGGCGCTGCCATAGAGCAGCAGGTTTATGACTGCCTTCAAAACCTCCATGAGGGCAAACTCCTGCAGCGCATCAGGACAGACTATGATCCTAAACTGGACGTCAGAGAGAAGCTGTTCCCTGCCCCCAGACAGAAGACCAGCTGGGAGAGCTTTATGCGGCCCTACATCTACAACCCGAGCGTGTTCACAATGGTTCAGGAGAGGGTGAAAAAGAAAGTGGAGGAGCTCAGGGTTCAGACAGACCTGAGCGCTCAACAGTTGGACCCTCAAAATGATCCGGTGAAAGTGAAAGAACTAATAAAGCTCATACAGCTGAGCAAGAGGAACTCAAAGGGAAAGTTGTCTTGTGCAGGGGAGACAGAGAGTCCATTAACAGTGGAGGACACCTACATGCTAAAGAGAAAGATGGAGCTTGACGCTCATGAAGGAAGCTCAAAGCATCAGCAGAATAAACTTTTTAAACTGGAGTTTAAAGAAGGTGAGAAGAATAATTTTGTGAAATGATAGTGTTGTTTTAAAAAAGACTTTTACACTTTAAATTTAAAGGGATAGTACTACAAAAATTAAAATATTACCATTGTTTACTCCCCCTCATGCTGGAGTAGTACAGAAGTAGTAGAGTACATACTCTGACTGATAATATTAAAGTTTAATTGACCACTGTGTGTACACCCATTTTCATGATGCACGTATATGTGCCAGTTTCACTGGAATGTAAACATTTAACATTGTCAGTTGTTTATGTAATATTTCCTACTTTGTAGCGGAGAAGCAGAGCAGTCCATTTTTAGGTAAAGTTCTGAACAGTGTCAGCCTTCAGGACACAGACCTGAGGAAGGATAAAAATGAGGGTGCGCTGAAAGTCATGGAGATGCTGGACAGCTTGGGAAGGATAAGTCGTGACACTGACCTCCGCAAAGAGAAAGCTCAGGGGGCGTTAGAAGTCATCAAGTTTATAGACAACCTGACCAGAGACTCGGCAGAGTCACCCAAAAACAGAGAGGTGACAGAGACTGTTGACATTTCTGATTCTGCGCTGTTTAACAGCATGTTGAGACTCGGCCTGCCAACCGACCGTGACATTGACCTGAGAAAACAATTTGTGAGTGATGAACCAGAGAGGACTGACTGCCTTGAGGTGAGGTATCCAGTAGTGTGCTCAAAGCAACGCACCAGTAACACAGTCACAAACATTTAAAATTAGTTCACTTATCATTTACTTTATCATTTACTTTTAAAGAAAAGAGTAGCCAGGAGTATAAAAAATTCATTTTTTGTGTTGTGTTTTTTGAGTCACAAAAGTCAAAAGGTTTGAAACAACATAACGACCAAATCATTTTTTTTAAATGAAGTATTTCTTCTTCTTTTTTTAGGATTACATAAACATTCATAAATGATAAATGTCATTTAAATTAATACAAAGTCATAAAATTTTCTAAAATAAAAGTTTATGTTAGTAATGTTGTGCTGCTTCAGGAGACTTCTGGAAGCCTGAGTAGTTTAGAAGCATTCAGCCCATGCTCAGACTCTGGAGGACAGCAGCGTGGGGTTGACCTGGTTGGGGAAAAGACAATCCCATGGGTACTAATACCCATCACAGGTAAACTTGATTACGTCTGTAGTTTTTCCTGTATTTACGTCTTGGTTAGATGTTATGTTAATCCTTTGGGTTTTATAAACATATTTTATTAGTGGTGGAGAAGTTAATTCATATTGTGTATATGCCACCTTAGAGTTTGCTGTTAACCAATAAGAGTTAATCCTTAGAGCCAAAAGAAATGTTAAAATCCATAAAAGATAGTTTACCCAAAAATGGAAATTAAAGTCATTTACTTACCCTTGTGTTGTTCAAACCTCTGTGACTTTCTTTGTTCTTCAAAAACAAAACGGAGAATATAAAAAATGTTTTTCTGAATTTTTGTCTACAGTGGTAGTGGAACACTATGTGTGTGCATGAGTGAATGTGCGTGAGTGAATGTGCATGCGTGCACGTGTGCGTGCGTGTTCTGGAGGCATACAGTGGGTTTGGTTAAACAAACCAGAATATAATCCACTATTACAAGTCTTGACTACATTTTTAACATATAAAATGTGTATGAAAATTTTGAATTTGGAGAGAAGAGAGGCTTCACTGCTTCAGATTTTGTGCTCAAGACCTGAGGTCGGGTGTAAAAGCTATTTTTTAATTTTTTGTTTTAATTTGCTAATTTTGTATTTATTATTGACTATACCAGTTAGTTATTGGAAGTAACCTTAAGCCTAATTAAAGATAATCACCCTTACATTTTTTTTATTTCATTTTGTGTTTTGTGCATTGTCCACTTAACCCTAACACTTGCATTCAAAATAATTAAATTAAAAAGCAAAAAATGGCTAATAACATTACTACCAAACATCACACCACTTAAGGTCATTTATGGTTAATGATTAAAATTGAATTATTAGGCAAGAAATAACAGTGTATACTATGTTAAGGACTGGTAAATGGATCATAATTTTTCTAATTCATTTTTTGTGTAGGTCTGAAAACAGAGAGATATTCCCAAAGACAGATGGATTATCCTGAAGATCCTCGTTTCCTTCAAAGCCCAACAATCTCTACACATACCACACCTGACATGAAAGACCTTTCACCCCGCTACCAGCCTGACAGCAGCAACATAGAGGCTGAACCAGATGTGCAAATTGCAGCAGAGGTTGAGGATGAAACTCCCAGCCCCTCGGTTGCAGCTGCATTTACTTATTGTCCAGGAGATGCAGAGTTGCCATTAAGTGGTGTTGACCACATAGTTGATGAGTTGATCTCTGGCTTTTCTAGTCAGGTTGAAGAGCTATTGAGGGACAAACGTATTTATTATGTTTCTTGCTCAAGCACTCAGGGCAAACGGGAACCACCCCAGGCTCCAGTTCCGCCACTCTCCGATTACATCTCAAACTTCAACACCCCATTTCCTGTCAATAACTACATCAGCTCTTTTCATGACAGTCTGATGTTGTTTGTAGACTCACAGCATGTTAAACCACAACATACAGCTCAAGAAAATGTGTCGTCTCCCCCTTCTGCTAAAGAAGTTTCTTCAAATGTCCCTTTATCTTTTAGCAACCTCATTCAGTCTTCTGTTTCCCCAACTTCAACCCCTAAACCCAGCCATAGTTCTGACTCTCTGAGGCCAAGTACCCCTACTAGTGCTCTACCTCACCCAATGACACAGACACAACATCAATCAAGTCTACCTCACCCAGATATTCACCATTCACCCCAGATAATATGGGGGCTTGACCAGGATGGAGGCGCACAAGAAATACAGGATGCTAACATATCTCAAGAGTTAAAACATGATAATGTGTCGTGTGAGTTAAATGGTAGTTTAGCTGCAGAGACGACAGCTGCTGTGGAGGAGCAAACGGCAAACCCCACTATAAAGAGTGAAGACACCTCAATGGAACGCACACACTCTGCCATCAGCAGCATTATTGATCAGTTGCAGCCAGAGGTGATCAGTAATCTGGTGGAGATTATTAAAGGAGTACAGAAGAATACTATTTACTTCTATGTCCATTTCCTGGATGAGGAGGAAGGTGATGTCTGTTGGGATATAAAGGTACATGTCTCATAATAATGGCCTTGTTTACATGTGGTACATCCGTCTCTGGTTATTCACTCTTCACTCCATTTTATTTCAATTTAAATGTATTTATATAGCGCTTTTTGACAGTGTTGCATTGTTTAAAAGCAGCTTTACATATAATGAAAAGAAAAACACAAAAAACAAGAACATTATGAAATGTGTAATACAGGCTACATGGTATTATAGATAGCAAACTGTTGTTCATATGTATATTAGAAAAAATTATTAGTGATACTAACATTGTCAGCCATTATTTTAATATAAAGTTGACTGAACTGATAACTATAACACATGAACTATTTGAAGAAATGGACTTGCATCAGAAATACTTGTCATTGAAATGCGAAGACTCATACCTATCAGTAGTTTATGAGAAGGTAATAAATCTGCACAACCTACCAATACAGTATGTACAAATGTCAGTCAATGAGAAATTTTACAGAGATGGTGACAGGCATAATGTTACTATTGTTGCTAATTTAGTTTAATCAAATTATACTAAATATTATACTAAATTATACTCTGGCTGCTGCATTTTGGACCTGCTAGAGTTTTTGTACTAACCCTGCAGGGCAATCACCCAGTAAGGCATTTCAATCCCCTTGTCTTGATCACTCTGTTTAACATAGAGAATGTGTAGTAGTTTTGATAGTTTGGTTAAATAATGTGTCTCGTCAGCCCTCATATCTATGAGGACACCACCTTTTCAAGTACTTTTGAAATACAGAGTAAATTTGAGATGGGTATTTAATTTGCTAGTTCACTGGGATCAAGCTCTGTTTTTTTTAATAAGAGGTCTGATAACACCCAGTTTGTACATTTTTGGGACATATCTGAACACCAGTTTGCATTGGACTGCTGTTCTTTATCTTCTTTAAGTGTAGAGGAGAAATTGTGTGTTAAAGATCTGTGGTGGCAGAAGTTATAGCTTTACCGTATTGTAGCAGGGAACTGATTTTGCAACCATGGGCATATGTATTAAATAAGACTTTAGATAATGATCTGAAGTTCTTTGCTGCACAAAATTAATGTCATCACCATGGGACAGTATTAAATCTAAAGTAAAATGTCTTTGAAAGTCAATCCCAATGCATCTTACTCATTATCCATCTGGATATTAAAAAGTCAGCAAATTCTTTAATAAAGTCGGTGTGGTGCACTGGTGGCCTGTAATTTTCAATTCAATTTTATTTTTTGGCACTTTCTACAATGTTGCATTGTTTCAACATTGTTTCAGCTTTACATATAATGAAAATGAAAACAAAGAAAACTATTAAACTAAAAATTATTAAACATGTACATCAACAGAATACATGGTATTACTGCATATCTGTATTGTTCAATATAAGACATATATTAGTAAAACTAAGCAGGGATACTAAAATTGTAATTGGTTTATAGTAGAGTTGACTGGACTGATAACTACAACATATTTGGACCATTTGAACAAATAATTTGAAAAAACCTTTGAGACTATGCAATATTTAGTCAATCAGCTTGATAGATGACAGGTATAGATCATAAGCAGGATATATGCCATTTCATCTTACATGAAGATGGCACTTAGAGCCAGTATATGTGTTCCTATGGGAAGTGTCTCTGGTTAATGCAGCCTACCAATTCCTTAAGGGATATGAGTAATAAAGACAACACTGTGTATGTTTAATCTAGATTTAAACTGGCATAGTCTGTCAGAGTTTGGCCACCAAGTATGAAAAGGACCTACCACCCATGCTTGACTTTGAATCTCTGTGTATTATCAATAAGAGAGGAGCTCGCTCAGGTACTGAAGAGCTAAAGCTTCAGGTAATCAGCAAAATGTTTTAATGTTTATCCATTGCGTGATAAGTCAGTGCAGTGTTGACAAAACCGGGCTAATATGGTCATTCTTGTTTGTTCTCATAAGAACTTTGACTGCTGCATTTACCAGCTGAAGGTTTTGTCAGAAGCAGCTGAAGCTTTATTTTCATTATTTATTTCATTATTTAGTTTATTTAGTTTAACAATGATTAACTATAGTGGCTGGTGCCACCTAAAGATTTTAAGGTGACTTGCCTCCAGCCAAAGCTTGAGATCCTTGATCCTTGAGATCCCAAGTTGTTAATGTAGGTGGAGAAAACACTGAGGTGGGAGGTGTGCTAAAATCAAAACTCTGTATGTCAATTGGTAACATATAGATAGTGAAAAGAAGGACCCAAGACAGAACTTTGACACACTTTGGTACACTGGAACTGATGCACCTGAAAATAAAGATCAAAAATAATGCAGATGGCTGTATTTATGCTTTGAAATCAGCTAGATGCAATGCAGAGAACAAAACAAATTTCTGAGGTCTGAGTGTGTTTTTAAAAAAGTGTTTTTTACTTTTTTAACATGTATTAAAATGTAAATGCATCAGTCAGTCTAGCACATAGACTCTTACCTTAAAAAAAAAATAGAGTGCAGTCCTGCAATCTCCATATCATTGTTACGTCAAACGATGAAAAAATATTTGATTCCTTGTGCCAAGATCTAAACAATTATTTTTATGCTGTATTGCCAGTCCACTCCAGTTTTTGAAATTAGAAAATAAATTATGAATTGACACAGCTGTCAGTACAGTTTGGTACTACTCACTTTGTTGCACAATTATGACCAATTTTGATGATCTCAAAATGCCCAAGTATCTGTTAATTTATCGATCTGTCTATACATGTAATGCAGTGTATTACTGTATATAGTTTATTCGGATGACAAAAATTACATTTCTAGTGTACTGTTTGTACTGTATTTAGTGCCTGTACAGTGAATGCCTGATCTCATTTGAAATTAGATCAATTGCATGATCTCATTTAGCAGACACCATTCAAAATTTATCTGCATTGCTGCATGTTGTCAACAATACAGTTTTTCGTAAGCTACACACCCCTGTAGTTTTGTTTTGGCACAGTGCATTAGGTACATGACCTTTACTGTTGTTTGGAAATCTTGACATTGTCCTGTTGTAACTTTGTCACAGGAATATTTGAAAAAGTTGGGGAATTTGGAGTGTAAGCCTCATAGCTTCCTTGAAAAAAACATTGGTCCAGATAAATTTCTGGTCATTATTCAGAACATGGACATCGCCACACAGGTTCATAAGGTATGCCACAGCTCAGCACTAAGATTTTTTTTTTAATAAAAAATCTATTTTTTTACATTTTTAATTAAAGCATTTGGCAGATGCTTTTATCCAAATCTTCTTACAGTGCATTTAACATGTTCCTTTAGCTCAGTTTGTAGAGCAAGTTTAGAGCCTGCTTCGTAAAATTCTCCTGTTCTCCTGTAGCTCAGTGGTAGAGCATTGTTTTAGCAGCGCAAGAGGTTGTGGGTTCAATGGGTTCCCAGGGAGTACATGTACTAAGAAAAAATGTATAACTTGAATGCACTGTAAGTCGCTTTGGATAAAAGCGTCTGCCAAATGCGTAAATGTAAAATGGATAACACTGAATATTATGTTTTATACAGATACCTTCTTTAGTCTCTTTGAAGAAGCATCCATCTGTGAGCTTTGCTGGTGTTGACAACCACAGTGACATTCAAAACCACACCTATAATGAACTGTTTCAGTCGGGGGGTTTTATAGTTTCAGACGAGTATGTCCTGAACTCAGACATTATCACAGCAGGTAAGGCTGTTTTTGACTTAATCTTAGTGTTTACATAATAAACACACATTTAAACCAAACTATATCTCTGTTTTTAGAGAAACTTAAAGATGTTCTGCAGTACATTGAGCAGCTGAACTCTCCTCAGAACCCCTGGAAATGGAGAATACACTTTAAATCTTACAAAAAACTCAGACAGCAGAGCAGGTTTGTAATATCAACTAGATTACAGCCTTTTTTTAATTTTGTCTTTTTAATTGGGTGACTCTTTTTGTTGTTGCTTTGAAACACATTTGTGTCCTCGTGAATGTGTTTTGTTTGTCTCCAGGCTCACAAGTGACGCATTGGATTTGTATGAGGTCCTTACTGCATATGAGAAGAGACATATAGTTGAAATCTTGCCGTACCATGACTGTGACACTCCATCACACAGAGCTCCTGACCTTGATTGTCTTGTGGATCTGCAAGCAAGATTTATCAAACAACGACACCTGATATTTCTGACAGGTGCCTTTACACCACCAATAAATAAATGCTGGGTGTGCAGTACATTCAGACCCCCATCACTTTTTTAATTTATGTTACAGCCTGACACTGCAATAATTTAAATTAATTTTCTCATTAATCTACACTCACTATAATGACAAAGTAAAAAAATAATGTCAGAAATGTCTGTAAATGAAAAAAAAAACTGAAATATTACATTGGCATAGTATTTAGACCCTTTACTCAGTACTTAGTTGAGGCACCTTTGCCAGAAATTACAGCCTCAAGGTTTTTTGAGTATGATGCAACAAGCTTTGTACACGGAGAATTAAGGATATTCTGCCATTCTTTGCAAATCCTCTCAAGCTCGGTCAGGTTGGATGGGGACTGTGGATGGACAGCCATTTTCAGATCTCTCCAGACATGTTAGATAGGGTTCAAGTCAGGGTTCTGACTGGGCCACTTTAGGACATTTACAGAGTTGTCCCTAAAGCACTCCTTTGTTGTCTTGGCTGCATGCTTAGAGTCATTGTCAGGTTGGAAGATGAACCTTCGGCCCAGTCTGAGGTCCTGAGTGCTGTGGAACAGGTTTTCATTGAGGATATCACTTTGCTTCATTCAGTTTTCCCTCAACCATGACCAGTCGCCTAGTCCCTGCTGCTGAAAAGCACCCCCTCAGCATGATGCTGCTACCACCATGCTTCACTGTTGAAATGGTATTGGGCAGGTGATGAGGGGCGCCTGGTATTCTCCAGTTATAACGTTTAGAATTGAAGTCAACTAGTTCAGTCAGTTCCATCAGACCAGAGAGTTCCTCGTAGTCTGAGAGTCTATCAGGTGCTGTTTTGCAAACTCCAAGCAGGCTTTCTGCTTGGAGTTTGTTAAGGGCTTAACATTCCAACTCGTGTTGTTCCAAAAATGTGTTTTGCACTAAGGAGAGGCTTCCGTCTTAGCCACTCTGCCATAAAGCCCTGATCAGTGGAGGGCTGCAGTGAGTGTTTTTCTTCTGGAACTGTCCCATCTCCAAACAGTCCAAACAACTCCAAACAATCCCCCACCCCCATACCAACCAATCCCGAGAGTAGTGTTCATGCTATCTGTTAATTCAAAAAGGAATCAAGGGTTATATATATATTTCGAGGTAGACACAAGACATCATTTCTCTAATCCATTGAATATGTGTAGGTGGGAGAGGCTCCTTCCACTTTAATAGAATGGCTCTACGTGCTAACAAAGAGAAGAAAGCAAGGACTGTACCTTGCACCTTGATGCTTACAGCACCTTGATGCTTACAGCAATGACTCTTCAGGAGCAACTTTAAACAATGCCACAAGTGGTTCTTGCTCTAATCTGTACTGAAGAACCACAGAAAGGGTGTTAAATATTGACTGTCAGAAACGCTCTAATTTGGGGCATGTTCAGAACTTGTGGATTAAAGTACCCTCATCACACTGCCAGCTGTTGCTCAATCCGAGAAAAAGAATGATGGATGCTTGAGAAAAAGGAGTATTCTCTTTTTTTGGGGTTTCAAAAACTGCCATATATCTGTTATTTGTAACTGGTCATATTCAGAAAAAAAACTTTTTAGGTAAATAGAGGATTTACTTGGGGTGCATGGCTTAAAAGATAAACAGTCCATCACTGGGTCCAGACAGCAGTTAAAGTCTCCTCCAAGTATAAGAGAATGAGAATTTAGGTCAGGAAGACAAGAGAGAACATGTTTGAAACAACTGACATCATCGAAATTACGGGCATAAAAATTAGCTAAAATTATATTCTTATTGCATAAAGTGCCTGAAACGTCCATTCTTATCTGATATAATATCGTTTGGTACAAAGGGTACATTCTTATCAATATCAAAATAGCTACATCTCTTGCCTTAGCCTGAAATGAACAGTGAAAAATTTGCCCGAACCACTTGCAGTTGAGTCTAGATTGGTCTGCACTACAAAAATGGGTTTGTTGCAAAAAGGTAACCTCTGCTTTAAGCTGTCTAAGATGAGCAAGAACCCTATTTCTGTTCAGTAATTGGTTTAAGCCCTTAACATTCCAACTCATGAATCTCAAATCTCTACCCATTGAAAAAGATATTAGGATAGTGAAAGAAAACTGGGAATATTAAAGAACCCCAGACACAGAAAACGTAAAGCCAGCATATCACCATCCCGTAGAAATCTCCCACCAAATCAACCCAAGCCCCAGAACACATTACAATAACAACAAAACTACCTTCAAAAATAACAATTGAGTATTTAACACACTTCCTTATTTCTTTTTACCTTAAATAATCTCAGTCCCTTAAAACAAAATGTCCTCAAAATAAAACATAATCAGCACATCAGGTAGTAGGCTTAACAGCCTGATGAATAGACCCATGGACTAACCATCCATAATACAATATAAGCATTTTACCAGTAAGATAATCATAAGGAAACCAAAATAAGTGAAAATGCAAAGAGAAAAATCTTACCAGGAAAAAACAAGAAATGTAATTAAAAATAGTAATTGTAAAACCGAAAGAAAAGACATGTAATAAGGTGAACATAACATTACTTAACAGGAAGAACCAGGTAAAATGCGACAGCACCAAGTCAATAGGAATCAACAGAAAAATGTCAGCTTGGCTCAAATAGGAATGTCCTTAGTCAACAGAGCTTTGAAATAGAAATACTAAAGTCAACAGAAATGTCCGCTTGACTCCAACTTTGCAAGTGAACAGTAAACCATTCTTTAAACTTCAGAAGGCCCCAAAAAAGTCCAGAGGTGTAAAGGTAATTATGTACGACGGGCCATCACATGACATTAACAGTATGGAAAGGAAAATATACGTCTTGTGTAACTCCACCGGTCAAGTCTACCAAGCGGCCATCATTACCTTTTAAGGGGTGTTACGATGAGCTGTTAAGAAATTCTTGGCCTTATCCACCGATGTAAGCAGCTTTTGTTCACCTTCCTTGGTCGTAATCTTCAATCTTCAAGTCAGCTGTTCTGGCCTTGAGTTTAGTATAGTTCTGCTTTTAACAAGTGAATTCGCTCGCTAACGAGGTCTGCATTACATTCCAGTGTTGAATTTGTGAACCGTGGTCTGACACAGCAGTTTGGATGAGGTCAAGTTTCACCTCCAACAACGTTAAAACAATTTTAAGTTCAGCAGAGAGAGCAGGTCTGTGCTCTTCCAATAAGATCTTTACAGGGACCATGAGTTAGACACATCTACTCCATTCGCATCCAGAACCGGAAGTTTATTCTTTTTAATAAATTTACAGACTGAATTTCTAAAATTTATACATACACCAATAAAAGAAACCAACTCAGCACTAGGCACCACCAACCTACTACTGCCATTGTATAGGTAATCTTTATAGAGAAACCGTTCAGCTGATAAACTGACACTCCGTTTTCTGCTTCCCATAAATGGCTCTGGCACGATTTGCAAATGATTGACAGGCAGAAAAAACTTGTCTTGATTGTCTGCTAAACAAATAATTGTGCCCCCGCCACATTTTTTGCTGAATGTAGTGCTACTACACAGACAAATTATGTATTTCATAATACCAGTTTTAGAGATACCTGTCATGTAATAAAGCCAGTTTTGTATGCGAAACAGCTTTGCAAGCTTTGTTTTTTCTGTACTGTGTATATACATTGCGGATGTAGTAGTATTCAAAAACAGTACACCGTGGTTTTAGGTGTAGTTATTATGCTTGTGTCTGAAGTTAAAAACTCATTGTAAAAGTAATCTCTGTTTAAATCCTTTTTGACAGGCTGCAAATTTGAGATGTTTCCTAACTACTCAAGCAGTGGCATCGTAATCGCCAACGTGGATGATATAAAGTTTATAATAAGCAGATTAACCAACGGTGTCTGTGAAAATGTGGACAACATCCAATCTGCAGAGACTTACTCCAGTCCTGCCCCAACATCACGTGAGTCTGCAGTAAAACCATCTGACAACATGCCTTTTTTTCATTGTCATCGCATTTTAAAATTAAACCCAGATGATGTTGCCACACTGTGACACCGTGTTTCCTGATCTGTATTATTCTTCATAGAGAAGAGATCCAGTAAAACTGAGACGGTAGAAAATAACTGAATGTACCCATGACAAATGAAACTCTTAATATTTATGTTAAAAGAGTTCAAGCCATGACAATAACACAATGACAACAAGACCAAGGAAACAACTGCCTCTTTATCTGAGGGGGAGGACATCAACAATTACCCTATAGAAACAAGTTTATTTTTAAGATCAGCATGACCCCTGTATATATTTATCTCTGCCTACAGCATGTCATTTTAACTATAAGATTTGTAACCATACCTTCCAGTGGTGATTTGAGGAAAATATATCTTCATAAAAATTTAATACTAGACTTAAAACTGTGTTTGGAATTAAAAATATATCTTTCTTGTTGTTTTTCTCCTCCATATATGAGCCATTTTAATTACTCAAAGTGCCCTTGTCATAAAAAAACAAACACATGTCATTTTGTTCATATTTGTGTTACATTTGGCTCAGTGCAAGATGTGTGACCTGCAGTTTGTAGCCTTTAAGCCTGTGTGTATTAGTCATTAAACCTCTGATAAAATTTTAAACTCATTAAAAAAAATTGTAACAGATGGCTTCTTTACGTCAATAAGGCTTAGATGATCATTTGTACAGTTCAAACGTGTTTTGACCTCTAAATATGGTGTTTGGCAAATCTTAGTTTTGGGCCCTGCGTGTAATTTGAAATGGGCTTCAAAGATAAATGTT
Source organism: Chromobotia macracanthus (assembly GCA_036877525.1). Taxonomy (NCBI): domain Eukaryota; kingdom Metazoa; phylum Chordata; class Actinopteri; order Cypriniformes; family Botiidae; genus Chromobotia; species Chromobotia macracanthus. The sequence continues at coordinate 2,094,276 of JAZGTH010000106.1, forward strand.
ACAGCTTTTAAAAAAGTTTTTTACTTTGGAGCCAGTAGACAGCTTCACAGCTGTTACAACCTAAACCACAACATAATTAACCAAACAAATTAATGTAGTAAACTGGGTAATAATTTACCAAATTTATATTTTTCCTGATTAGAAAAAACCCTCAAATGTATTGTTTGTGTATATAAAATAATTTTAATAAATTTGTTTATTAACTTCCAGACATTGTTCTTAATCCTGGTCGTGTGAGTAATCATTTATTAGCTGATCAAGTGACCCGTTAACCTCGCCTGTGGAAAATTAAAGATGAATTTTTCATTTGATGTTCTGTATGTAGATTTTTAATATAAAATAAAAATGTATAATTTAATATTTAATTGGTTTAAATTAAGCCTACTGTATGGTTAACATACAGTAACACATTCGTTCTTCATCTTACCATCCCTGAATGGCTTTTCAGTGTTACAAATGTTTTTACCAGAAGGGGTAAACATTTTTTGTGAAACTAAAAATAATGTTGTGTGTGTGTGTGTGTGTGTGTGTGTGTGTGTGTGTGTGTGTGTGTGTGTGTGTGTGTGTGTGTGTGTGTGTGTGTGTGTGTGTGTGTGTGTGTGTGGTTTACAAGGAACGTGTATAATGACTTGTATAACAATGTAAACACCACTTTGTTTACATTGTTTATGAGGACACTTCCTGTGTCCTCATAAACCAAATGGCTTAAAAAACATTCAATGTTTTTGTTCAGTTTTTTAGGAACAGAAAGACGCATGTACAAACGTTTTAAAAGACTACCTGGATCAGTATAATGTTAAAGATTGTTAGTAAATAATTTAAAAACTGTCCTCCCAATGACCAAGAGCCTCCATATCTTCAGCCACAGATCTTTTCTTAAACAGAAATGACCTCCAGACACATGCCAGATCATTTTAACTTAGCCAATGAGCACGCTAAAAGCAACTGTAGCAAAAACACATATACCATACCTGAAAATATACATATACCTGAAATATACTTGTCTGTGCAAATTACAACATGTTTTTAAAGCTCAGCTTATCTGGAGTTTTTAGAATTGATGTAATATTTAATCTGGTTTGTGATTATGCATATGATTTTTAAGACATTTTAAGAAAATGACATGATCGCTGACTGTTTGTAACCTCTTTGTCCCTGTAGTGAGAGAAGATAGCATGTCCATGGATTCCTCTGAGGACTCTAGCAGAGTATCTATCCCAACTGAGAGGATCCAAGTTACAAACCAGCAGACATTGCTCACATCTGAGCCGTACCTTTGTGTCTCTGAGTCCTCTGTTCAGAACCAAGCACTTCCTTTGCCCTCAGCAATCAGTGAGAAACCAAGAGAATTAGACTTTAAGGCTCTCAGCCAAGCAATTTCTGAGTTTAAGGCATTCAAGATTTTAGAAAACTCGAATGCGGGTGAAATGTCACAATGTTCTTTTAGAGTCAATCCTCATCAGAGCTTTCTGAGGAGTCAGGATGATCTGACTGATTCCTATCCTCAGTACTCTTCTCAGAGCAGTGGCCTGTCCAGTACTGCACCTGTTTTTGAGACACTGGTCTCTCATGCTTCAAAACAGAATCTGTCAGTCAGTGACTGTAATGGGCCCAGCCCTATTATGGAATCAGGGATCACAAAGTTTACTTTTTCTCAGACGAGCTATGCTTCTGTTTATGAAAATTCAGAAAATTTGTCTTCTACAAAGTCTCCTGTTGATGCCAGCAATGAAATGCAGGAAGGAACTAGGCCTGTCACAGCTGCTGAGAACATCAGCAATATGTGTGATCATTTAGAACCTTGGGACAACTTGACAACAACCAACTGCTCCACGGAAACTCCATCTGGCACAATGAATAGTAGTAATAAAAGTGACAGTGGCCAAAAATCCAATGAAAGGGCTGAAAGGATTTCTGAGAGAGCCATGACAAAACAGGGCAACACTAGTTCCTCTGAACCACCTGTTAGGGAAGGAGATGGGAGAAGCGGTCTCCTTTCCAGACCTGGCAGTTCTGTGTTCAGCTTGAATAATTTTTATCCAGTGGACCAAATGGCGTTGCAGAGAAGTAGCTTCATCCCACCATCAAATAGATCCATGGTTCTGAGCTGTCCTAGGTTTATATCCCAGAATGGTGCTATTGGATTCAGACATCCTCTTTTGACCTGCAACATTTCCAACAGCCTTGGAGTTGTAGGATCTCCGGTCTTGGGAGGACTCTTGCCAAATCCTAACATGCAAATGGCATGGAACAGTTTAACACAAGGACCGGCATCAGGCCTCTGGGGTGCCCGGCATGGCTTAGATGTACAGCAGCTGCAAAGAGCTCAGTTTATCCAGACTTGGCATGGAAATCATGCATTCCAAGGAAACAGTAATCACCCTAATAGAGGCGGATTTGGTGGCTGGTGAATAATTAATGCATGTGGATAGTTTTTGTAATGTTTACAATTGAAAGTCTTATCCTTCTTTTTGTAAAAGTGGAAAATAACATTTCAAGGATTTCATGACAAGCTAAAACATTTAATTTTTGTAGGACATTATATTTGTATTTTGTATGCCACAGCATGTTTGTTAGACGGATAATATTGGTTATTTTTCCTTTAGGGAAACACTGCAGCCAAGAGGCTCTTCAAGGCCCTGGTTTTAATTAATTTTATTTTTATAATAATGCCGTAAACTTGCATTAAACACTTTAAACTAATGTTTAAAATGTCAAATTAATGTTTGTCTGTTTGGTAGATTCATGATTGTTTTCTAGATTCAGTGGTCCTTGTTTATCTGTATTACCAATATGTTTGGTTGGCCAACACTAAATTGGTCATAGGCTGTGCAACAATTTATGAAGTAACATTTGCCACAAATCTAGAGTTGAAATAGTTTTAATTCACATGTCTGTCTTGAAAAACTGAAATTCATTCAAGTCATAATATCCAGTTATAGGACTTGTCTAGTTGACCCAAAGATTTGACCCAAAACAACCTAAACCCAACTGGGAGACTCACCTATGCATTACACACATTGTTAGCTAGTGATTTTATTATACTACACAATTTCATAATCTTAATTCACAATCAGGCACTCTTTAAAGTAGGGCTGGTAATTCTTATTGTAGGAAACTCATTTGAGGAGCATTGGTTGATTATTTAAAGTGCTGAACTTTTCAGAGTTCAGCTTTGACTCACAAAAAGTTGGAAAATGGTTTTTATGTTGTATTTGTAGTAAAGGGTTAAAATTGTTTTCTAACTCACTTCTGAAATTGACCATGCAATAAGAAAAGTCCAAATCAACATCCTGGCAATAATCAATAAGCAACTGGATTAAAAAGACGGCAACACCAGGGTGTAACAATATACCAGTGCTATGGTTTGGTTTATATTACTGTTTTGGAGCCACAGTTCGGTTTTGTTTGCTTTAGGGCCAGGGTTTATGGCATGGCATCAGCAATGTTTAATGTGTTAAGTAGGGGACTGGCTCATCAGATTTGTCTTCAGACTAGAATCTGCACCAGTGGATGGAAACAATCTTTAAACGTGTTAAGTGTTAGAATGTTTTAGCTAGTCATTAAGTGTGTTCCTGGTTTTATTGTTCTTGTAATAAGACAAACATTTGTGGAGAGACAAATCTCTTATCGAGGACTGGAGCATTACTTGTCTGAGCTTGGACAGACCCTCCAGGATGGCCTTTTGCCTTTCAGCACTTTTTCAGACCCTTTGCTGGAATTCATGTGTGGAGGGTCTGGAGAGTGGAGCCATGGAGTCCATATGATAAATCTCATCTGTTCGTACATAGGGTACTTCGTCTAATAAGGGAGGGCAGCCTGTGTATCAAGTTTTCCATAGGCTAGTGCATGGACCATTCTTGTGGTAAAAATAATTAAAAAAATTAAATGCTAGCCTGGCAAGTGGTGGACTATAGGCCTTTTTCCAGCATTTTGCAGCTTATTACACTACGATATATAAAAATGACGTTAGGGCAAGGATAGGCTTGCCCTAAGAGATATATTGGTTCCTTCCGCTGATAATAGCTGGTGCATCTTTACCTTGTGCATGACAGTCTAGCGAACAAAGCTACCATTTGCAATTGGGCATAATACATATGTGACACTATGCTAACACTCCCATGTGCCATGGGTGCATTAGGGTGCTTTGGGGGAATGATATCATTAGATCAAAACAGTAACCTATCACATTGGTCAGAATTCATTTTAGCAGTCATTGTGAAGTAGTACAGGGTCCACTAAAACCATAGCCTTTGTCTAGTCCCATATAATTGCATAATTGTAATGTGTGATTTAAATTAAATATTAGGCTTTACATCAAACAACAAATATATTATCAGCCTTGATTATCAGAGTATGAAGCAGTCACGTGGATGTCTGTGAAATGAAGCTTGGACATCATTGGTCACCTAATTTTGATAAAAAGATATGTTGATAAAGATATGAAGCGATGATATCATTGATTCTGCTTGATTCTGTTATATCAAAATTATGTTGCCAGTGAAGTCCGAAGCTTCGCAGACACCCACGTAATAGAAATTAGCCTTTTTCTTCTAAATTATACGATCATAAATTATGACTGGAAATCTTAGACCTTACTTAAAAAAGCCATTCATGATCACTTTAAGCTTGTTTCTTTTAATTTCTTGAATGATGATGTATAGTGTGTAAACACAACTTGCATCATATTCTTTTAACAATAATCTGAAAAAATAATGCACAAATCTGACAGCCCACTATAATTATGCAAATAAGGTGCTGAGTGGGACATCAACGGTGTGAAGTACAAGGTACGTGAGTTAACCCCAGTCATACTTCAGACTCATCAAGCATTATCCAAAAAAAAAAAAAAAAACTGTTTTAAAATTTAAAAGTAGTAACTGGGTGAGCATCATACTGAGCAGGCCTGTGTCCATCATGCCCTTCCATTGACTATGCCTACACCTGGGCTACACCTGCAGAGATAAGTATTGTAAAACTGAATAAAGAGGGGCCTGAGAGCAGGATTTTCCATGGATAAAGCTTACTTTTGAAGACAAGATTTCTAAAGACTTTTAAATTGACTTTTGAGAAGTATTCCCCTACAATAATTCAATTTTATTTATATAACACTTTTAAAATGTTGCGTTGCTTCAAAGCAGATTTACATATAATAAAAAATAAAACAGAAAACTGATCAAACGTACACAGAAACATGTTATCAGAAAACAGGGATACCATTAGGGATTAGGGACACTATTAGGGATACTAAGATTGTAGTTGGTTTATGAATAAAGAGTTGACTGAACTGATGGTAACTACAACACATTTGGACCATTTGAATTAGTGGATGTGCGTTTTGTGCTGTGTGGGTTTTTGCTTCTTTGTACTAGAGATTGTTGATTGTTAATGCTTTGTGTTCGAGAGTCTGTCTTTGTTTCCAGCTCTGCTGCCTGTGTCACTGCAGAGCCTCTGGGTACCATTCAGATGCCGGGACAGAGCTGGGCTTCTGTGTGTTCCACTCAGGTTTTTCTCCAAGCTGCAGTCTGCGGTTCCTGTTGGTCAACATGTAAGGCTCACAAGGTTGGGCTTCAGCTTCTGTGGGTGCACTGCACACGTTCACACTGCAATTGCTGCTCTCAGACACTTTTCCTCACTGTGCTGGGAATTCTTGAAGGTGTGCATGTCACCTAAAAGTGACTGAAATGTTACTGATTTCTTGTGTATTGCTAAAAATTCTCCTTTTGTGTTGTCCGAAACAGAAAACAGAGAAAATAATAGCTGGAATGATATGAGGGTAAATAATGACAAAACTTTCATTACTGGTCCTCATTTAAAACACACAAACATTAAAGTTTGTTACCTGTTTGAACAGTGGTATCTACTCTTGGAGATGTTGTGGTAGAAGGTTTAACTCTCTGGGTTTGGCACTCAGATGATGTTGAACTAGCAGTGTGGCCTTTCTTGGCCAAGTCTTGATTCCCTGGAGATTTTAGTCTTTTTCAGGTACACTTTTATGTGACTGCAACTCCTGCAATGCATTTTTTTCCAGTCTACATATTGTAAGCAATTACAATTCTTTGCCCTAAAATGTGAGTTTCAGTAAAGCTGATGTCATGAGAACATCTGCATCATAAAATGTGGTTTATTATACAGACAAAATGTATACAGACATTGGTGTTGTCAGACCACAAAGGGATCACATCCTGTGCAAATGGTCACTGATTATAGCATAGGAGCAGGTGTGGCCATTGAAAACCATGTTAGACAATAGTGTCTAAGCTTTATTATTCTAAATTACCACAAAAGCAACTTAATTCGTGCACCAGCATTAAAAGTGCAAAGAGCTCTATGGTTTTCCTTAGAATTTTTATGTTTTGTGTAGTGGGCTGATGACATTGATATGACTATTGTGAATTGTGGCCATAGCACCACCAACTGGCAACAAGAAGTGTGACTTTAAACAAACTTTAAAATACTCCACTTTTTTTGAGCTATTACTTCAGACTTCAATATAATGTAGAGACATGGCTGTTCTTAAAGGATTTGTGGTCATACGTATCAGACTTAGACTATATTCTGGTGTATTTTAGGCACTTAACATGCTTAAAATGGCATGAAATTTGGCACACACATCATAATGGTCAGCTGTTAGGTGTGGGCTAAAGCTTAGACATGGGTGTCTTTTGACTAAAGTGAAGAGATTAGTTTTGCCTACAGTCACCAAACTTGGTATATGTTACCAATATAACTTATGGATAACTTTCAAAATTACATTCATTAGCTCTGCCCAACAGGATTTGGCCATTTTGAATTTGATGTGGATTTTATGATATTTCCAGGATCTGAATTTTTAAGTACTCCTCCAAGGGGATGTATGAGATTGTCACCAAACATAATGGCAGATATTATGTTAAGATATTAAAAATGTTAAATTACAAAGGGATTTTTTTAATATTCTGAATAGCGTTGCCATGACGGGGCAATCAATAAATGAAACAGGAAGTGTCTTGTATCTTCAGTGTGCATTGAGTGATTTACATCAAACTTGTTAAATGTGTTTGGTGTTATGAGCTGATTACAGTGATGTGGCTTTGAAACAGACTTTGAAATAGTCAAATAGTCCTCATATAATTGTGGAGTGAAATGCATGTGACAACCATGTGGCACCATAGTGCTTTGGCCCATCATCGCTGCTTGCAGCTATATTTATTTATTTATTTTTCAGGGTTTTTGGGACCTTTGGGCCCTTTAAAATGTTCAAAAAGTCTTGAACTTTGCACACATCAGAGCCATCAGCCATTAGACCAGGCACAGGCTGGCACATTGGTGGGGCAGGGGGCTCGGTAGCACCCCTGGTACGGGGACAAAAAAGATGGGGCATATATCATGCATACATACACAAACCTGTATGAAACTTGGTTTGTGTATCAGTCTTGTTGACCTGAACTTTTGCCCTGACACTGGCTGTTATCAGACCCCTTATTTAAAAAAAACTCAATACTTGATTTCAGAGAACTAGTAAACTACAGACATATCTCAAATTTACCTTTTATTTCAAAAATACTGGAAAAGGTGGTGTCTTCAGAGGAGGTGGTGTCTTCTGGTGTCACAGTTCATTCCTGGAAAGAAATGGTATTTCCAGTCAGAATTTCCAGTCAGGATTCAGACTTCGTCATAGTACAGATTGACAAATGAATTGCTCTAGTCAGCTGATCATGGCTATATCTCTCTTCTAGTGCTATACTCAGTTGTACATTTCTTTGAAGCCCAACGAGATGCATAAATTCACCAAACTAACAAAATGTATAGTCGATATCAAAACTTGGATTACTAGCAACTTTCTACTGCTAAATTCAAACAAAACTGTATTTTTGTTTCCTTCTGTGATGTTATAGCTACAATTAGTAACATTATGCTCCTGTCGCCATCTCTGTTTGTAAGTTTCCTCAGTTCTTGACATATTTTCACAAAATTAGACCCAACATTTTTAAATCAATAAAAAATTATAAATAATTTTTATCAGCTTAACATGCCAGAAGATAACCGGCACTCCTGGTTGAGCATGGTTGTGGCCAAAGATTTCCCCAAGGTCCTGTAGTCAGCAGGATCTGGACCACATCCACACCAGATGGTGGTGAGAGAGGATGGGCGACCCCTGAGACAGGCTGACCAAGCTTCAATCAACTTTATATTCATAAACCAATTACAATCTTAGTATGTGTAATTAGTTTTACTAATATACATCCTAAAATGTACTGTTTTCTGTGTTGTACGTTTCATAATTTTCCTGTTTTCTGTGTTCTTATTTTTATTGTATGTAAAGCTGCTTAGTATGTGAAGTAATACAGCATTGTATAAAATGCTGTAAAATTAAAATTAGTTTAGGATCACTTGATCACACTTTAAAATTCTCCAAATATTAGATGCCTAAATGAAACACACATTACAGTTCCATTAGTTAATAAATAATAAATTGTAAAGTGTCATTCTATATCAATAATGTAAGTTTAGCTTGTCTGTCATTTAAAGCTTAAGCAATAAACTGCAGCTCATTACCCATCACCACTATCAAGGTAGTACGCACCTCAGCCGTTACTGTGTCAGAAGTTAACCCTCTATGGCATGATTTTTAATTTTTTGGGAGCTTAGGGGTCCCTGATAACATATCCATCATAAAATGTGTTCCCTTCCTACCCCTGAACCAGATATTGGTTTGTTGCCTCAGGGCAACAATGTGCTATGAGGGTACTGAAACATCAAGGTTTTCTATGATGTCCTTATTCCATTTATAAACAATATATGTACTAGAAAAAGATACATTTATACAAACAATCAAATAAACAAACTACTACTTATAACTAACACCTCTTATTTAATGGCTTCTAACACTTAATTTATTCATTCTAACATTTCATTTCAACATATAAACCAACGTCTAAGTGTGTGTTTGTGTTTATGTGGGTTATTATTTGTTTGAATCAGTGCTTCTCTTTTTGATTTTCTCATCTGATCTTCTCTGATTCTCTGTTCTGTGTGAAATATCAGAAGGCAGTTGCTGGTGGATTGTAAAACAGAGGTGGACATCACATTTCTGGCACTTGGCTTTTGGTGTACCTGTGGTGCACCTTGCATCTCCCCTTCTTTTCAGCCATAATCATCCAGTGGGCTGTGGCATCCAGACGCACATCAGGAACTAGAATTGGAGCAATTGGTCTTTTTCTCCTCTTTTCCTCATACTCACCAGCAATTGTGGAACAGGGACGACCTTTCTTGCACTCCAGGCTCTTTCCACTTTTGCAAAGGCATTCAGCAATGTATGACTTGAAGGTATACAGCTTCATATGTTTATTCTTTCTGATTCCAGTGCATTCACAATCTCTGCAGTAGAGCAGCCAGGTGGTCACGATGATCATATCCAGTAAGTGGACCACCAGCCGGTGGTACCACTTCTTTGATCTGATTTTGTTCCGGTACAGTACAATCAGTGAATCAAGCAGATCCACCCCACCCATATTCCTGTTGTATTCTTTCACCACAGCAGAGCAGGGGACTTTGGTGATCATCTTTCGCTTGTGATCCCACCTGTCAGCCTTGATGACTGGGTGAGCTCCAGCGTAATTACTGAGGAGGGTCACTGAGCGATTATCGTACCACTTTACAGCATGCAAAGTGGTTTCTCCAACCATGGCCATCTTCTGTTCAAAAGATCCACATCCTGCTCTCTTCAGCTCAGCATCACACATCAAGTATGTTTGGGTATAGCCTGGGTCAGGCAGAGGACAACGTTGCCACTTGCTCCTGTTCACTCAGTCTGCCAGCCTGGGGGGTTGTACAGCTCTCCCTTTGTAGATTACTAAGTTGTGCGGGACACCATCAGAGCCAGCCAAGATGAATATCTTGTAGCCTGATTTCTTTGGTTTTGATGACAGGTATTGTTTCAGTCTATTTCTTCCCTTGAATGGGACCATCTGCTTATTAACGGCCAGCTTCTCACTCATTGGGATTGACATCAGTTTTGAGGTTGATGAGTAACCAGTGGGCGGATCTTGTAGAGTGGATCATCATTATCCTCCTGTCTCTCTTCATTGTTAGTGAAGTGCAGGTATTTTTTGATGGCCTCCCATCTATTCCGCATCATGGTGTCAGCTACATGGGAAACTTGGCAGGCTTTGTTCCAAAACATGCGCGTGCTTGATAAACCAAACAATGACACCACAATACCCAGGAATTGCTCCAGTTCTTTTACATTGAGGTTAAGCAGCTTGTTTGCATCACATTGTATTGCGTAAACATTTGTCTGCTCTACAATCACTTCCAGAATGTCTTCAGAGAAAAACTGCTTGAAGTACTGGAGGTGGGACATGATATTTTTAGATCCTGGAACCAGGCCGTGCCATTCTGGGTAAGCAGAGAAGCATGTATTGTGGGGTTGTTCTCCACTGGGGTAGCCGTTGTGGAACATTGTGGAATATTGGCCTCTGCTACATCTTCATCTTCAGACTTGGTCTCACTGTCAACAGACAGGCATTCACCTAAAAAAGAAAGCAGGAAGCTTGTATTTGCCTTACACCCTCCATTTATATGACATGTATGCAAACAAACACACACCACACATACATTGCTTTGCTGACTGATCCCTAACTGACCCCTGACCTCCAAACTGTCTCTCAAACCTGAATCAGGGATCCAGTCTTCCTGACTGTCCTCAAGCTCACTCTCCTTATTGTCACTCTCCTCAAGCTCACTGTCATCACTGTCAGAGGGAATGAACCTAACTGCTCGATCTTGTTCCTTCCACCCATAAAATGTTCTTGTGTCCATTTCCTGTAAGTATTAGTAGGTAGTAAAAACATTGGTGCAAATATCATTACGTTCAAGTCATGTCAGAAAGATTGTATTTATGAGTTGAACACACATGAACGCCACCACACAGTCATTATTATAGGTGGGAAGCAATGGTGGATGCAAAATGTTTTCAGTCATGATAAATGTATTTCTAAATGCTGACAGTACAATGTAGTTTGTACGCACTATGTGTACTGTTAATGAAGAAGAAAGTTTGCCAGAAAGCAGTAGTCATTTAGCCCATTTATGAGCTGATAGGCTTGAATGACCAAACTACTTTTCCCATCATTCTCTGTGGCAGAATAATAATAAATATAGTTGCAAGCAGCAATGAAGGGGCCAAGCATGTCAAGGCCACCAAGCAGACACAAAGCAAATAAAGTACAGCGGATGGATCACTCAAATTCAATTCAGTGCTTGGCCCCTAATAATAGTGAAAAAGTCTAGCGATTACAATAGGTGCCTTGCACCTTCGGTGCTTGGCCCCTAATAATAATAATAATAAACATAAATATTATATACCTACCTACCTCCAGTTTAGTTTATTTCTATACTTTGTTTCCTGCATAATCACAGCAGTGTGCTTTTATAGCTACAATTAGTAACATTATGCTTCTGTTTTTAACATTACGCATTACACTTGTAACATTACGCTATTCCTTTTGGTAACATTTCTCAGTGCCTGACATACTGTCAGATGTAATTAGACCTGACAGTTTTTTTTATCTATAAATGTTTATAAATCATTACAATCAACTCTGTCTATATCCAAGAAAGTTACAACATGCAGCTTTAACGTGCCAGAGAAGAACTGGCCCTCCCAGTTGAGCCTAGTTTCTCCCAAGGTTTTTCTCCAGCTATGCACCTTTGGAGTTTTGGTTTCATGCTACTGCCCTGTTGGCTTGCTTACTGGGAGGCTGCTGACATCTACCTAAACTTAGGGTTTTGTAAATTGTTAATATTGCTTCTATAGCGCTATGATATATATTTACAGTCCGAAAGACTTCTATTTTGCTACTCCTTTGCCTCAAATTGTCTCCCATTCTGTGTAATTTTCAGGTATTTATTTTATATATTTTATGTATGCATTTTACTTTGTGGTGTTGTGTATTTTTATGGTACTACTGCAAATCCCTTATACCCCTGTCCAATAAGATGTTATCTTTTGTCTCAGCTAACATGCTGTCTCCATGTTAGCTGGAGCGGCATATTTTGCTTAATGATTTTGTAGTTTTACTGGTTCAGTCACCCGTTTTTTTTTTTAAACCTACTATAAACCTTGTATGCCTAATTAGTCTTATTAATATACATCTCACAAATTATTTGCTGAGCAATCATTTGTTGAACATTTGTTGGCATTTGTTCTGTTCTTTAGCATTCTTTTTTATTATATGTAAAGATATATGTATATATGTAACATATACATATACATAGTGTAAAAACACTATATAAATAAAATTGAACTACCTACTTTCTGGATTACTTTGGATGCTAAAACTAATAAAGCCTTTGTATTTACACTTACCTGCTTGTTTACCTATGTGTATGCTGACAAGTACAGCTGCTGATACCCTGTGGAATTAAATGATTGATTGCTTTCTTGGGGACAGAAGCTACCCTTGCCTGTGCTCTTCAATAACCCCTTACCCTGACACTTTAACCCCTTCCCTTAAGCCATTACACAAATGGAATATTACACTTAAACAAATCTGCACTTTATGTGACAAAGAAAGGCAAGGTGTGTGTGTGTGCGCGTTTGGGTAGTTTGCTGTTGATTTGGTGCTATTGATGGCATTTAGTATTTCTTGAAACTGCTTCAGTGACCATGCAGGAGTCCATTCTGTTTCTCTCTGACTGGACCCTTTCAGTCTCGCTGCAGCTGCTTTCTGTCCTACCCATGTGTTTGGTCTTTCTGGATTCATGTATATTTCATCCTACATAACTAATGGATGGTGTGTCTTTGCACTTTCTATCCTCTGAGGGATCTGTAATGGATGCAAAGAAGGTTTACAATTTAAATCATACACAAAAAAACCAAATTTCAGACAAGTAAACAGCAGTAGTTGCACAGCAGCAAAAGAATAGCTAAAGTTGTAGTTAAGTTTTAGGATTAGTTTTAGGATAGATAGATTCAGCCTTTGGTTCTCTGTAAGTGTAATGTCACATGAGAGATGTTCTGACATTGCTATGACACTCAGTATGTGTTTTATTTTCTGTCAGCTGTGTATAAGAATGACCAAATAACATAACAATTCCTTTGCAGTGTAAAGACTAAATAGATACAGGAAAGACATGTCTGTATTACATCAAACAATTACAACAGCATATAAACAGATACACATTTTAGTAAGCAAATATCATTAAACATGAGACATTTTTGTAAATATTTAAAATGTTTCACATCAGTTTGATGTGAATTTATTGCAGAGGTTTAGCATCTACAGTTAGGGGGTAGAGCAACCTCTAACCTAATGTCTGAGGAAATTCAATACATTGCCTTAAAAACACTATAATTAAGCACTTAATTTAAATGATCTCTAGTATTTGGATGCAATGTTAAACATTTACCCACATTTTGATCAATACAGCTAATGCAATCATTTATATAAAATTTCAAATGCTGCACAAGTGTTTACACGAGCCCCTTTTCTTAGAGGACTTTGATTCAGCACAAAATTATTTAATTATTATTTGATTTATAAAATAAAATACAGACAAACTCTGTACAGTATCTAAAAGCAAACTGACAAAGACAAAACAATAAATAGAAAGGTCCCAAACAATGTTTCAGTAATGTTTCAGTATTTCAGTATGTCCAAAAAATGTTAACAAAGAACTAAGATTAAAGCATTTTGTGCTGAGATCACTCACTCCAAGACACACACATACTTAGAAACATAATTTTAGCATTTATAATTTTCCTAAATTATATAAAAACAGGGGGAAAAAACACGTCATAGGCAGCCTTATTCAAATGAACACACATTGGAATGTTATTCAGGACCAACATAAATAGTGATGAAAGCCAAAATATTACATGCCCTTGATAAATAGTTTCTGAGTAACTCACTAATTTATAGAGGGAATTTATAGAGAATTTTCGCCTGAAATTTGGAGCCATATTAGCAGGGGTGAAAAAAAGAAAAAGATGCCAGATCATTAGTTTAATTGTATCTTAATCATAATCTATCAGTAAAATTTGTTCCTTTTAGCAATCTTTTTTTTTTTTTTACTTACATGACAATTGTGACTCAATGGTAACTCAGAAATTTGAGCCGGCTCGACCCTTAAAGCAAGGAAGACCTAGTAATGAGCTTTTATGTCACTAGAGAGCAGTAGATGCACGACTCTCAGTTTATTTTGTTATTTCAGTACCTCTGAGATGTCTGCATATACAGCGTTTTAGCTAAACAGGTTTTACGTGTGGATTATCGCGCTCCTTAGTCGGGTGTTTTAGTTGGTGTTCATAAACGATGTTTAAACGACTTTAAACATGTTGGATTAAGTAATTATAATAATATGAAAAGGAGAGGGCAGGTTAGACGAGGGTTATAATAGTGGGTTACAAAAGGTTTGCTAAAGGCTTTAATAGTGTTAGAAAAATAGTGTTGGATAAAATTAAGATTACTTAAGGCAAATCGACCTCTGGTCATTTTATTTGTCGTTTTAACGGTTATTATTTTCTGAATTAGCCGTCAGAGGTGTACGGACATGAGGACGAACTGACAGCATTGTCCACAATAGCATTCGATTTGTTCAGCATTTGCGGATAAATAAGTCAGAGATTGTGTTCTCATGTTTGTATTTTATTTTTAATCATTAATTTATACCAAACTGTAATGTTTTAACAGATGTGTGAGATATTTCAGTGTGGGTTAGCGTCAGCATTTAGCTTGTACAAAATAAACAAGTGAAAGAGGCTTTAATACATAAAATAACTGAATTAAATTATGATTTGCAAGTAATAGTTTAATGTATATAAACACAGGAGCTGTAAACAGTCAAATGACATTGAGCTGCTTAGTCGATCTGAAGATATTAGCTGGAGTGCTAACACGAAGGACATCAGGAGTTTATACCCAAACAACATTTACTGGTTTATTTACTTTATTTATAATTAAATATTCAAGACCTTCGTGGGAAAGTAAGAGATACGTTAATAATAAGAGGTGTTCTTGAGGAAGAATTGACGAACTCGGGTATGTATTTACATACAACGACCTCGTGCTTTTCTCTATTTCCTTATGTTTTCAAAGATTTCATGAGTAATGCTCAGTTTTATCCATCTTATTTTTGTGTCAGTAACGTTTTGATGATGTTTGTTAAAGGGCATTACTGCGCTGTGAGGTTCTGTATGTTTGTGTTTGACACGTTTTATTTTATTCTATTAAATACTTTAAAATTAACAGATGACCTCATCAGTTTGGTGGCGTTTATTTAAATTGATTAAAAAGGCATTTATATCGTTTGTATTTCGTAATTGTTGAGACAGTAACGGATAATGATGGGCATAAGCATTATGGTCATTACATAACCCTCACATTGGAGCAAAAATGTGACTTCAAGTGTGTGTTAGCGTCTGTATTTGTTATTTTTGTTTGTCTGGTGAGTCTAAAGTGTTGAGATTAGCACAAATGATCCATGCATCCATACATACATCTACATCCACAAATTCCACATTCCATTAATAGTAACTATTTTGAGGGTGGTGCTGTTTTTAATTGTTCAGTGTTGCAGTGTTCCAAAGACATTTCAGTTTTTGTATGTTTTAATGAGGATACATTCTTCTGTTGATTTTGTACATAAAGCAACTTATGCAAACCTTTTCGTTACATTCCAATGCTGGTCAGCTCTGAGAAGACACCTTGCACTGTTGCCTTAATTTTATCACAACATAAAGAACATAACTAGTCCCCTGATCCATTTTAGAAAATGTTTCTTTCTAATAATTGCCTATTATACTCTAAAGCTACAAATCTGATATGTCAGGAGTATAAAACTTGACATTTTGTTTAAAGGTCACAGCTTGGCATGTCTATCACAAGTAACCCAGGATGTTAGTAGGCTTGTAAGTGTTTTTAGCAAGTTGTTCTTGGACTGTCTGCTAGAGTTTAGTTTATTACAAACAGCTGGATGTTTTATTTTTTAACAGGTGCAAAAACATCTAAATTATCATCTCAATGTCAAAAGTGGACCAATGTACTTGAGTTTGTGTTACAATTGTTTCTCAGCACAATGTTCTCAAAACTCTTGTTTAAGCAAGAGTCAGTTCCTTGATTAGTGCATAATGATTTAGTGCAAATATAGTAATTTAACATTCAATACAATATGGTCATACTTACTTGTTCTTGTAAAAACTATGCCTGGTGTATTTTGAACCAGCTGGAGGTTTTGTAATAAACCTGCAGGGCAGCCACGCAGTAGGGCATTGCAAGTCATAATTGCATAAAGTAATTTTTCGACATTTGACATAGAGAGCATGTCTCATAGTTTTTTCGTAGTATATTCTTAAGATAAAACAAGGTTTTCCAATAAATAATTGCTATCAAAAGGACACCCAGGTTCTTAGCTGATAAAGCAGGCTTTATAGTGCATCCATTAAAAGTAAGATAGTATTCTAGATTGCTCCATTTTCCATGTTCCTGTTTTGTGTGAATTTAGTAGTAGAAAGTTGCTAGTCTTCTAAGTTTTGATATTGACTATACATTCTGTTAGTTTGGTGAATTTATGCATCTCGTTGGGCCTCGAAGAAATGTACAGCTGAGTATCATCAACATAACAATGAAAACTAACTCCATGTCTTTCAATAATTACTCCCAGAGGTAGCATATACATGATGAAAAGCAGAGGCCCAAGTACTGAACCCTGAGGCACTCCTCATTGAACTTGTGAATGATATGAAACGTTTTACTCACATCAGTCAATTGGAATCGGTCAGCTTAATATGATTTCAACCATGTCAAGTAGCACTAGAAAAGAGATACAGCTTCAGCTGATTAAAGCAAATCATTTGTCACTCTGTACTATGATATGGTCTGAATCCTGACTGGAAATTTTCACAGCTACAGTTTTTCCTCAAATTAACATATCTATGAAGACACCATCTTTTCAAGTATTTTTGAAATTAAAGGTAGATTTGAGATGGGTCTGTAATTTACTAGTTCCCTGGAATCAAGCTGTAGTTGAGGTATGATAACAGGTATGATAATTGGTTCTTTATTTTTTGTTAATTTAGCCACTGAATATCTAGGGTTGTGTTTATTTTTTTCTAAAGGATTTGAAAAGTAGGCAGATCTGTAATTTCAAACACTTTATGCTGTACGAAATACCCCTAGTTTTGTTTGCTTCCAGTTACGCTTCACTTTCCGGGCTTCATTTGTTTGGGCTAGGTTGTGAGTATGCTTGTTATATGGCATAAAGAACAATCTTCTTTAACCACAGAGGAGCAACTTTGCTTAAGGTGTTAGAAAAGAGGGAGTTTTCTGTTGTGCTATCACGGTTTTCAAAGTTATATGTTATGCTAAGGAATTGAGACAGTTCAGGTAGATTGATGATAAAACAATCTTTAGTGACAGAAGTTATAATTCTACTGTATTTGTAACAAGGAGCTGATTTTGCCACCATGGGTAAATTTATAATGATCTGAAATCTGGTCTTCGCCCACCTCCCAAATACTAATGTCATTAACAATTACACCGTAGGACAGTATTAAATCCTAAAGTATGATTATAAAAATAAGAGGGTCCTGACACATGTTGTGAAATCCCGAAAGCCTTTAAAATGTCTTTAAAAGTCAACCCCAATGCATATTTGTTATTACTTCTGTGACTTGTGCTGGTTAGGTGCTGTTTTTTTTTACATAAATGTAAATGGTTAAGCTAGTCTGTCTGCTTCTTGACTTTGGCCACAGTTAGTCAAGTATTAGTAGTAATAATAACAAGACTATGTGCCAGATTTGTAGCTGCCATGTTACTGGACCAAATTTGGAGCCTCTGACTCAAACCCTCTAGCACCACCAAAAACAGTTTTTAAAGTTTCACTCATGTTTATGCTCATAACGTTTGACTTGTAAGTCCTGGAAACAAAATTCTTCTTCTGATTCCTTTGCTCACAATGATGTCATATCTGTCATTTCCATCATTCCGTCATTTTGAATTTTCTGAAAAACCTACTTTTTAAAACTCCTCTTACGGCATTTGTCAGATTTGCAAGACATTTGGTGCATAGCATCTAGAGACACTGATGAAAAAATGTATTTAAAGCTTTTCGATGGACCCAACCATTCTTGTATACCACATCAAGAAATGTGTTGGCAAGCATGCCAAAATGGATATTAGGTTTTATCTTTGCAGAACTTTGTGTATTTTTAGTGTATTTGTTCGTGACTTTTTTTAGATTCTTTAGCTAATGTCAAGTGTTACGATAGCAAATTTGTCATAGTTGACTGTACATTCTGTCTGCCACTTTTCAAAGTCCTCCTAGGTTTTAGATTTGATTTGCACAAAACCTTGCATGCATCATGTATGGACACTACTGACAAACAATTCTGATAGATGAAATTGTTCTTGAGTAAATTGTTCTTCGGCAAAAATAGACTTGCTGCCAAAATGATTGCAGCACTGCTGCATCGCACCACTCCTGTAACGGACTTGCCGCATCCGTATGTGGTGTGAGTTCTAATCTGTTTACATAGTCGCCGAAAAATATGCAAGCGGTGTGAAAGAGGCCTAAGGCATACCCAGTCAAGGCCGTCACACACCGGATGAGATGGGCTGCATTGTGTCAATGACAAGTTGATGCAAGTTGATACAATGGTGTAGTTTTAACTCGCTTTCTATTCATTTAGCTATTAATGTTAACTGGTCCGACTGGAAACACTGAGTAAACAGGTTATTTGATATGTTTTCTATCTAAAAGTATATTTTATACACAACTGGTAGTATATTATTTATTTGCATTTGTTTTGTTTGTGTGGTAGAATCAAGTGTCTTATGAAGATTGTTCTGAATTGATGCCCTATTTTTCCCCGTTCTCTGGACAAATGTAATTTAATACAAAACTATGTGAGGGGCTGTCTGTGGGTCAGCAGGATTTTGAGCTGAATCCAGAGTCGTGGCTGAACACCGCTCGAATGGCGAGACGAACAGTGTCACCGGTATTTACACTCATAGAAAATAATGTATTTGATTTTGAAATATGTGGTGCGATGCGGCATTGCACTTCTCATCTGGGGTGTGCCCCCTTAACTCCCTTTCTTAGCCTCCCTGCTATTCACTCATCAGGTACCCCACCTGTGACAGCAGTAAAGTATGAGCATGACCGCTTCATCATTATTACTGAACAAGCTTTTGGCACACCAACAACGTCACAATCAACGTCATTCCAGCCTTCTTTTTAGAGATTGCTTTACCCCACCTCCCCATAAAAATTAATCTTGCCTGAATAGGGCTTATGTGTGCTAAGCAGTGGTTGAAAAATAATAAGATTTATGTTTTGGATTGTGTTTGTCTATAACTGTGATGTGTAATTGAGAAGATCAGACACATTTTATATTTTATATTGAGTCAATATTTCGAATCACCCCACAGCATCTCAATGGGATTCAGATCTGAACTTTGACTCAGCCATTCCAGGACTCTCCATTTCTGCCTTTTCAGACAGTCTTTGGTTGATTTACTAGTATGTTTTGGGTCATTGTCATGTTGCATGGTCCAGTTCCGCTTCAGCTTTAATTTTCTAACAGATGGTCTCGCATGTTCTTTAAGCACCTTCTGATACACAGTAGAATTCATGGTGGATTCTATGATGGTTAGCTGACCAGGTCCTGCTGCAGCAAAGCAGCCCCAAGCCACCACTTCCACCTCCATGCTTCACAGTTGGTATGAGGTTCTTTTCCTGGAATGCTGTCTTTGCTTTACGCCAAACATGTCCTCTGCTCTGGTGTCCAAATAATTCAATTTTGAACTCATCTGTCCAAAGAACATTATTCCAGAAGTCCTGGAATGCGTGCACTTTTACATCAACAGTAGCCAGAGCCTTCTGTAGGTCCCGAGATGACATTTTAGGGTTTTTGGAGACCTCTTTTAGCATCTTGCGGTCTGCTCTTGGGGTGACTTGCTGGGGTGACCAGACCTGGGCATGTTGGCAGTTGTTTTGAAAGCCCTCCACTTGTAGACGATCTTCTGGACAGTGGAATGGCTGATTACAAAATCTTTTGAGATCTCACTTATAGGATGCTACAGTTTTTTTTCTGAAGGCCTCTGACAGCTCTTTTGCTGTCACCATGGTGCTCGGTAGTTGATGAATAGCATATTTACGCTAAATTTATTCCAAAAATAGCTATTAATATAAATCAACATGATTTGCCACACACTGTGCTGGGAAACAAGTGTGTATAGTATAACAGCAGTATTGTACATTATAGCTCAAAGAACACAAGCCCTATTGAAATAGCCACTAAAGCCCATGCTCGTGTACTGACACACAGACAAGTGAGCTAAACGGATATACACCTGTTACTACCATACAGCCCTCATTCAAGCACATCAGAAAATCCTAAGAGCCAATTACTGTTGTTTGTGAGACTGAATCTGCATTTGGCAGATTAACTGAGTCTTGACATTCAAAGCTGTGAAAAAATACTGCCATGTTTTTGTCTTCTTGCCTTGAATGTTTAATAGCTTTGTAATTTGACGTATAATGTAGCATTTACATGATGCCGTTTCAAGTGTGTGGTCATGCATGCACGAAACATCTGACTCTACCATAATAATCCAAAAAACACATTAGATGTGAACAGAGGAGTTGACTTTTTTAGTGGACTGTATTTGATTTTTTTTCCACTTACCTCATTGTCACTTACATGAATAAGGGTCAGATTATTATGCTTACAATTGGATTTAAGCCAAAGTAATGGGCCAAATGTATCTGCAAGCAGCAATTATGGGGGCAAACACATCAACGGCACTGAGACGCATTTTTGGACATCTATGAGATTAGGAAAAATAAGATTAGGAAGGCTGTTAAATAAAACATAGGTAAAATGAATCTCAAGAATAAAGAGGTTTGAATCATCACGAGCAAAGGAATCAGAGGAAAAAGAAGTTTGTTTCTAGGACTTACGGTTCAAAAGTTATGAGCATTAACGTGAGTGAAATTTTGAACTTCTGGTGGAGCTAGAGAGTTTGGGGTACAGACTGATTACTGATTACATTCCAGACTGTCCTCTATCTGTATGCCAAATTTCAAAACTTTCCTATGCATGGTTCAATGGGTATATGCTGCCATAGTTGTATGCTGCCATAGAACTCAAGAGCAGAATAATAATAAATAGTATATATAGCTGCAAGCAGCAATTATGGGCAATTACCAAGCACACCAGAGGCAACATGAGGAGCTAAGCATGGCATGGAGCACCAGACCAACTGCAACAATGAGTAATTAAAGCAAGGTTAGGATGATTGTAACTGAAATAGCTGAAAAACCATTAATACAACCTCTGGTAATATGATTTAATGGCTAATCACTTTTGACCAATAGGTGGCACTGTTATCAAATTGATGTGGTGTGGTCAGTGTCAGGAGATAATTGCACATACAAAGTTTGGTGTCAGTATATCAAAGCTTTGCAGAGATACAGCTTAAGACGTAATCTGGCATCATGCCTCAAATTTTTTGTGTCGCTATACAAAAACGGTTTTGTCTATTTTGTCTTGAAATCCATAATTTTTTGTCAGCAGATGATCTGACTTGATTTTGGTGAAAATCAGAGCAACGGTCCAGGAGGAATTTGAAAGTCATTTTTTATCATAAGTCAATATGGCGGACAGGAAGTTAGATGCATTAATGCTATGGCATAATTGGTACCTATGTTGTCGGCATGACCCACGGAATATTTTGAGATCAGTTTCATTACAATAGGCTAATGCTGTCAAAAGTTATTAACAGTGTTGAAAATGTTAATGAATGGTTTGTCATTCTTGACCAATAAATGTACCAAAATGATGTGGTGTGGTCAGTGTGAGGTGACAATGGCACATACAAAATTTGATGTTAATACGTCAAAGCTTTTCAGAGATACAGCCTCAGATTCAGTTTGGCATCTTTCCAGCAATTCCGTTGATGCGCTAAACGAAAACCGTTTTGTATATCAACACGAAATCCATAACTTTGCCAGCATGGTCTGAAGATGATCCGAGTCAAATTTGGTGAAAATCGGACTAACGGTTTAGGAGGAGTTCGAAAAAGGAGGTTTTTGACATTAATCAAAGTGGCGGACAGGAAGTGTGGCCAATTCTGGCATAATTGGCATCAAAGTTCTCTGCATGACCCAAGGGATACATTGAAATTCATTTTATTACAATAAGTCTTTTTTATCAGAAATAATTAGCATATTTCTAAATTTCATTATAACTTTTGACCATAAGGTGGCACTGCCCCCAAACGTTTTGAGTACAGTCAGGGCATGGTGCTGAAGACACATACTAAGTTTCATAGCAATACGCCAAAATTCCAAATGGCAGATGTCCAAAATGGCTGACTTGGGAAAATTTGGATATGGTTCGACTCGGCATGATGCGTCGAATCTAAGGAGACTGGTTTTGTGATTTTTGGCCAAACCATTCAGAAGTTATAAGCTAAAATAGTCATTTTTTTGTATCTCCTGACCACTAGGTAGCACTGTGCTGAAATACTGCAGGTAGCCTCAGGTCATGCTTGTCATAACACATAGCAAGTTTGGTCTCAATACGCCAAACTGTTGCAGAGATATAGCCTCACATATATTTTTGTGTGCTGTTCATCAAATTTGTTTGCGCGTTATTCGAGAACGGTTTGACAAAGCAACTTGTATTCCATAACTTTTTGTTGGCATGGTCTGAAGATGATCTGGTGTAATTTTTGTGACAATCGAAGCAACGGCCTAGGAGGAGTTCGAAAAAGTAGGTTTTTCAGAAAATTCAAAATGGCAGGAAAATTTCCATGACAGAAAATATATATAGTGCAATCGAATCATCTTGAGCCAAGGAATCAGAAGAAAAAAAGAATTTTGTTTCTAGCCCTTAAGGTTCAAAAGTTACTAGCATAAACATGAGTGAAACTTTGAACAAGTGGTGGCGCTAGAGAGTTTAAGTTAGAGACTTCAAATTTGCTATAATTAATGATGGGACGGTCCTCTATCAGCGTGCCAAATTTCACAACTTTCCCACAAGCGGTTCTATGGGCTGCCATAGACTCGAGCGGAAGAAGAAGAATAATAATAAGAAATCTAATGGATACAATAGATGCCTTCGCACCTTCAGTGCTTGGCCCCTAATAATAGGAAAACTAACGGCTACAATAGGGGTCTTCGCCCCTTTGGGCGAGTTAGCGGGTACTAACAAGTAGCTTAACCCAAACTCGCTTGCCGAGTGTTAATTTGGATGCCGCAGGTAAACACTTACCGAAAGTAATTCATGTCATGGGTTTAGAGGTTGATACTTTTGACCAGTACATGTTAGAAGCGAACACAACTTAGATTATTCAATGTAATATTTTTGCTGATGTTCATGAATATTCTTGAATTTCATTTCTGATTGCGCTGGGCATCCTGTATTGGATTTGAAATGGTTTCACATTGTTCTACTAAATAAATTCACAACAAAACTTTAAAGTGTTTTGAGAAAATTATACATGTTATGGTTCCATTCCTACCTTTTTCTCAGGCACACGCACTCAAGCAGCCAGGTTTAGACAATTAATTTCCAGCCTTGATCAAATAATCAAGGCTTGATATCTTAGCTTTTAGATTGAGCTTTGTAGAGTTTGAATTTCTCTTTCTGTCCTGCTGTTTTGGGTGTGTGATGCAGGCACATTGAGTCAAACGGATGTGGGTGGGTGTCGTGTGACCAAATGGTGGTTCAGCTCCAGTCTTTTATCCACACTTTTATCCGTATCTGTATTGGCGCACAGCAGACACACAGAGTGGCCATGAGAAACAAGAGATCACTAGCGCTTACCTCATGATCACCAGGACCGCTGCTGTTAATGGCTAAACATATTCCTCACTTCTTTTGTTTGTCCGGCATCCGCATACCAAGCATCCCGCCACAACCCTTTCACTCTGAAAGCTCAATGTGCTTTAATTTTCATTTTTATTTAAAATAAAAACACCTTGTGAGAACTGTTTTTGTCTGACATACTCTGCTTTTGTTCAGTGTTACGTACGCCGTTACATACGTACATTGCATAAGTTTGTGTGTGTTAATCTGTTGTGTGTTTCAGATCCCATTGGCCCACCAATCTGTCACTCTTCGCCCTGGAGAATGACGCCCCGGTTCTCGTTATCCAATCATCTCACATCACTTAGTTTAAAACTCTGTTACTGTCCCGTGCGTTTCAGCTTTTCGCTCACCATTGATGTTGTTTTTTTGCTTATTTCAATTCGCTCCTTTTGTTATCTGTATAGTATACGTCAGAGTTTTCTTGTTTATTGTGTGTAAATACATCGTTGTCTTTTTGTCAATACAGTATTTGTACAGTCGTTTCGTTTTACTGTTCTGTCTTTGTTATTCCCTAGGGTGGGAAGACGTGAGCAGGTAAGTAGGTCGCGCGACATACATTGTGCAACACGTAGGAAAATATGAATGTATTAGACACACTAGGTTAGCAGAGGTTGCCAGCCGCTGTACATTTTGTTTTATGTCAAGTTTAGTTAGAGCAGTTTAGTTAGGGCGTCGTTACGCTGAAGATCTTTTTTTCTCTACATTTATTTCTTTTGGTAGTTAGCTTAGGCCCTAAAAATTAGCTAGCTGTGTTTGGTTTTTGTTTCTTTCCTTTATTTGGCACCTCTCGTGCTCCCCCTCCCCACCTTCGTTTTGTTTTGTCAAATGTTTCGTTGCTTGTATTGTAAATATTCTAAATAGTGTAAATAGCTCTTCACTTTATCCACATTAAATTGTCACAAGTTTGTTTGGGAACATTTTTATTTGCTTGTCAGCACCCCCGCATATGCACATACACACAATTTTAAATGTTATTCTCCCTTTACCCCTAGTCCACCTAATATTAAAATCTAAGGGATGTAACATTCAGTCAGTCACGTATTTTAACTGCATGTGCATTTCATTTTATTTAAACCTCTATTAAGTTTAAAGTAAAAATGTAAAGTTATGGTGCAAGAGGACTAACATTAATCGTCAATGTAACTTAAATCCAGGATCAAAATGATGGGTTAAATGTAAACCTGCTCATGTTTAAACAAAGTTTAAAGTTGGGAACAACAGAATTATTCGATAAACCTTGTTTTAAGGTTAAACCTTGCAAACTATCTTTAAAATAATTTGAATAAGTGTTTGTTTAACAAATGAGCTTTGTATATGTAACTATATAATATAGTTTTTGTCCCCTTTTCACTTTCAATTCTGTCGGGATAAATGAATGAATTCACGTGTTGTAAATCTGCATTGTACATAGTCCCTATAAATTGGCGATCAGGTATGCACATTTATAAACTTACAATACGTAATGTACAACATTCAACAACACTTTAACATTTATTTACATGTATTTTGGAATCAGAATATCAAATACTCTGCAAAAAATTACATTTTTGCATTAATCATGCAGTGTCATGTGTCACATGACGTGTCACTACGACCCCATCATGCACAAATGACTCTGACAGAGCACCATAAAAAAGAGCAGTCACTCTTATGGGCACAAACATTCATTCCTTTGCTCGCGAAACTCTTTCTCATAGTGTAAAGTTTGGTTGTCCCTAGTTTGCAATAAGTGATTTACATCAATATTGAGAAGTATGTTTGGTGTGGTGGTCTGATGACATTGATAGTAAAACATGAAGCTATATTCAGATGTATGTGAGGCTCTTAACATGTTTAAATGGCATAAAATTTGGCACACACATCATGCTGGTCGGCCGTTAGCCATGGGCAAAAGGTTACACACGCGTGGTGGGTGGGCTTGGTAGCACACTCTTTGACTAAAGTGGCTGGGTTAGTTATACCTACAGTCACCAAACTTGGTACATGTATTGATTTCCTCAAGCTGGACAACTTTCAATTTTAGATTCTTTTGCTCCGCCCAACAGAAAGTTGTCCATTTTAGGCTGTATATAGATTTTCTGACAATTCTAGATTTTTCAATTCTACAATTTTTGAATGCTCCTTAGATTTATGAAATGACACCAATCTTGGCAAATATTATGCCAAAACACTGAAGATGCTAAAATATGAAGGGATTTTTGACATCTTAATGTCGTCATGGCAAAGCAATGAATTTATAGCAAAAAATAGAAACAGGAAATGTATCATATCTCCTGCGTGCATTAAGTGATTTTGTTTAAACTTGAGCTGTATGTTTGGTCCTAGGGGTTGATATTGTGAGTCACAGCCATACTACACACCAACTGTCAAAAGGAAGCGTCAATTAAAATGGACTTTAAATAGTCCACTATTATGTACTCAGTTAAAATGCAAGTGCCCACTGTACTTTTTTTTTCAGAGAAGCTCCTTGTGGTGATGGCTCATAGTACTTGGGCCTGTCATTGTTGCTTGCAGCTATATTTGTTAGATACAATACACAACTACTAATTATTTATTTAAATAAGCTGTAGAGATTTTTTTTTCATCCTTACTCCGTACTTTGGGTGCCTGTTTGCTTGCAGGGGGCTTTAAACCACTAAAGTAGGACCAAGAGAAGTTATTTTTATTCAGTCATGGTCTGTATTTAAGGACTGTGGGAAGTGCTGGAGTCTGTCCCTGCATTTCTCAGGCCACAGGCAGGGAAACACCCTGGACAGGGTGTTTTGTTGTCAGTACTATTGTTTGATTGTTGATGAATATCAACAATGTGTTAGACAGCGGCAGGTCTATTGGGCTGCATTAGAGGTTCTCACGCGTCAAAAAATGTGTGGCAGAACCCAATGAGATGTGTAAATGTGATACATGAAACCCATCTGGATTCATTTATTATTGAAAAGTTGGACCTGAACCTGTACAGAACCAAGAAAATGCTGTAAATGTGCTTGTTAATTGTTAATAGACAGACCAGTCTATTATTTGAAAGCGAGATCAGACTCAGCTGGGGTAAACAGAACAACAGGCACAGATTTCACAGCTTACTACAAGTTAATCTAAAAGTTGTGAAAATAACTATTTGTGTCTTACCTAATGTAACATTAGTAGCTATCCACCCTACCTGAACATGCTGCAATCTGTCCTCCTCCTGATATAGTCCTCTTTAGTAAAGTCATTGAATCATTGCAGAAGCTCTGGTTTCCATAGAAACAGTAAGCACTGACACACATTTTTGTATTTGTATTTGTCATCTGTATTGGAGACTAGCAATTTTGGAGACTAGCAATAACTTTTGTATTGTTTATCAGTATTGGTTGGTGTGGTATTTGTCCTGCCCCAAACTAAAAAGTGACAAACACAGCTCTCAGTGACCGGAAAAACAGTGCTCATCGCAGAATTAATGCTCAGCCCCTTGACAGCGTCCATTGTTTTTAAAAATGTGGTACTCCCTTTATAAATAAAACAGTTTAACATGCATTTGGCATGGTGTTAACTCGACACAGTTGTCTTTCTGTATCAGCTAATTTGAAAGTAATTTGCATAACAAAAAATAATGGACCAACTATTTGGTGTAATAACATAATCAAATAGTAAAGCATTACTCTGTTGACACAAATTCATTATGGATTGACAAACACAGGTGTTGTTTTTCTAAAAAAATATTTTTTATGTTTTAATCCCTAAAATGCTTTATGTATAGCCTTCCTTAAAATTAATATTTCAGCCTTAGGTTTGGCTGGCTTGTATTTGTTGTCATGGATTTAGACTTGTCAGTATAGACCAGGTGTGTCTAGTCCTTCTCCTGGAGTGCCAGTGTCCTGCAGAGTATATTTGACTGCTCTAACCCCAGTCAAACATAGCTGAACCAGCTAATCATGGTCTTACAAAGCAGACTAGAAACTTCCAGGCAGGTTTGCTGAGGCAAGCTAAAGCCAATCTCTGTACTAATTATTTGAAATGTTGTACACCATGTAGTCTCATTGATTTGTAAATTAGGTAAGGGAGTAATAGCCATAGCTACTAGATTATCACCTGTGCATTCACTGTGTTCTGTTCAGGTGGAGGTTTCTGTTTATTCTTAAAAGTTATTGTTTAATCTGCCAGCTGCATTTCTTTACACCATAGTCAAGAAAAAAAGCTCCTAAAATTTTTATTTTCTAAAATTCATCCCAGAATGTGGATTAAACATCACACCAGTTTTATTCAGACCTGCTGGAGGAGTTAACAGAGAACAAAGAACCTTCAACCTCATGAAGTCAATGTAATGAAGAATGGAATGAAATTTGCTTCTCATCATGTCTGAAAGTGTTATTGTTTATGAAATATTGTTCTGAAAGATTTAAGCAGGTGGAGGAGAATTGTTGTAGGCCGTAATGTCTAAAATGAGACAGCAACTTAAGATGACATGGGAATTCAAACTCAAAGATGCAGATATTTAATCATGAACAGGTCAGCGTGTATTTTTGGGATCTGCTGGATCAGTACCTCTGTGAAAATCTTTCACCCAACTTTAAGTTGAGACTGTTTAGGCAAAGACATTTTATGACATTCACACCTTTTATGACATTAGAGTTAGGGTTGACACCCTCCAGCGTCTGTGCAAGCACTTCAAAGACATTTTCAATATACAGGGCTTGTGTAACATCTGTGTGTGTATTTGTAATGGCTGATAAGAACTGAATATTTGTGCCATAGCATGTATGGAAACGTGAGGGTTTGACGTAAGGTATACATAATGCATTGTTAGAGATTGACGCTGCTCTGCATGTGTGTGTGGGTGGGGTGTGTGTTGGGGTGAGAGAGAGAGAGAAAAAAATTATTGGTTCCATGCAAATGTCAGCCTTACCTTAAAAAAATTACCAAAAGAGCAAAACCCTTCATTTAGGCTGAACAGCTGTTTGTTGTACTTTGCACTTCAAAAAGAGCTTTGAAAGCTTATGCTATGCTAAATGAAAACGTATATACTGAATTTAGTATGTATATCAGTGTATCAGCTCTGTGCCTGTACTTGTACCTGTACTGTTGACCTGCCTGCAGTGTTCATTTTTCTATAATTTTTATTTTGTTTAAACATAAATGTTGTCTTTTTCTGTCTTTTAAGGAGACAACCTAAAGATCCTTCCTTAGAGGCCGGGATCTGTTGACAGGTGGGTGTGACCAGCGGACTGGCTCCTCCCCCTCCAGGCGGCAGCGTGCGCTCTCAGCCGCCCCCTTGCTCCCCCCACTCGCCAGGCCTGTGCGCCCGAGCCCATGCCCCCAGCTCCACGCGGCCCTCCAACACCATGTGTGTCCCGCACACTATGGAGACGGGCAAGCACAGCACCAGCCAGGAGCAGGGCAGCCGTGGCGGGGTTCCCCTGGAGCCATTTGTTCACCAGGTGGGCGGCCACACCAGCATGATGCGTTACGATGACCATACCGTCTGCAAACCTCTCATCACCCGTGAGCAGCGATTTTACGAATCCTTGCCGCCTGAAATGAAGGAATTTACCCCTGAGTACAAAGGTAAGAAGGATAATTTGGGACAAACTCTTCTTTCATGTCATCGTGGATTGAATCCAAGTGGTGGTAACCCCTTTTCTGCAACAAATGGGTTTCCATTACTAGACTAGAGGAATCTTTCTCTATAAAGAATAAAGAGATTTAAAGGAACCTTATGCAAAATTCACTTTTACATGGTGTTTAAACATAAATGTGTGTATGCAGTGTGTGTACACAACTACTCTATAGTGGTAAAAATATATCCACCCATTTTTTAAAATCCTGATAAACCCAAAACAGTGTCTCAGATTGAGCTGTGTTAGATTTCTCAGTAGGGAAAGCCCGCCCATGACTGAGGAACTCTGCCCTATTAGCATATATTGTGCCCTGACTAAGCCATTCACAGTCATGTTTATAACTTTGAAAAGTTTATAAAAAGTCATGGTTATAACTACATTAAATATAATGTTTTCCGACTATCCGATGAAGTACAAGCTGTAAAGTAAAGCCCTCTCTTAGAAAGGGGGCAGTGCTCAGCATCTCATCTGCAGTTAAAGAGACACACAAAAACAGCTCGCTTCTGCTCTTACCCAAAATGGGGCTATTGGATCATGGTGTAACAAATGACTTACAATACATCTTATAAAAATGTGCCTAATAGTGTAAATTATTGACATATTTGTTGAACTGCATTATAAAATTAGAACACTAAGGTCAATGGTCATTCTAGTAATTCCCAGTCATGATGGAAAAAACATGCGTTTGGATTTGCAGCAGACTGAGGAAAAGAGCACACAGTCCTCCTTTGCCGAGTACTCAGCTTGCTAATGTCCAAGCTCTGAAACATGGCTGACACCCTTGGCGCTGGGCTCAGCTGTAACGCCGTTCAATAACTATAGCTCAGCGTTCAATACAATAGTCCCCTCAAGCTGACCTCCAAACTAAAAGATCTCGGACTGAATACTTTTCTCTGTGACTGAGTTCAGAACTTTCTCACTGGCAGACCCAAAATACTGAAAGTAGGCCTGTTTACATCCAGCTCTATCACCTTGAGTGTAGAAGCTCCACAGGGTTGTGTTCTGAGTGCTTTGCTTAACTCTCATGACTGTATGTCCTCCCACAGCTCTACTTCTTTTAACAAATTTGCTGATAATACAGTGGCTCCGGGGCCTCATCACCAACAACAAGACCGCATACTTTGATGAAGTGGAGAAACTGACATCATGGTGCCAGGCCAACTGATATGCTGCCTTGGTTTTAGGTTGTTTTGTCAAGGTTTTGGACACAGCCATCAATTAATGGAGGGAATTATGCTCTTTCTTTGGGTTTCTCATTCTTATGTTATAGCAGCTGCAGTAAACAGAGCCCTCAGGACAAGGTGCAGTGCAAATGAATGCTGTGACATCCAGTGTTGTGTCTGCGCAAGATCAATGTACAGAGTGAGAGAAACAATCTAGAGTTTTTCACATTTCAGCATTTGAGATCTTCAGCTTTAGAAATCCTCTCTGATTGGGTGGCTTTAAACAATTTACTGTTATATTTACCTTTCCATTTCCACACGTATTGACAGTGAAATACCAGATGAGAATCGGCTCCTTAGCTGTGCTGCAAAATGTGAGACCATTTTGAACTGTGCTGTCACAGTGATTACTAGTAATGGGTTGTTTTTTTATCACTGGAACATGTGAGTGAGGTGTGGAAATAAGCACATAAAATTGACAAAAGTATATGCAACACTGCTCCAACTGTACTTAACATTTTAAATACACTTTGTATTTACTCTGGATAACCAGTCTGTTCAGATAAAAAAAAACCTAAAACGGTTTGCTGTGGTGTCATGCCTAGATATGTACAACCCCAAATCAGAAAAAGTTGGGACACTATGGAAAACACAAATAAAAAAAGTAGTGATTTCTAAATTTACTTTGACTTGTATTTCATTGCAGACAATACAACAGCACATTATTTAATGTGTTCCTCATGATTTTTATTGTTTTTTCTTCAAAAAAAACAATTCCTATTTTGGTTCTTGCAACACATTTCAAAAAAAGTTGGAACAGTAAAGCATTTACCACTTTGTAATGTTGCCATTCCTTTTCACAACACTTAAAAGACGTTTTTAAAAGACTGAGTTTTTTAAACACTTAAAAGACTGAAGACACCAAGTGAAGAAGTGTTTCAGGTGTAATTTTGACCCATTCTTGCTGCAAACAAGTCTTAAGGTGGGCAACAGTACAGTCTTCATTGTCGCATTTTGCGCTTCAAAACGCGCCACACATTCTCTATTGGAGACAGGTCGGGACTGCAGGCAGGCCAATCAAGTACCTGTATCCTCTTCCTCCACAGCCAGGGCTTTGTAATGTGTGCAGAATGTGGTTTTGCATTATCTTGTTGAAATATGCATGGACGTCCCTGGAAAAGATGTCTTCTTGAAGGCAGCATATTGTGCTCCAAAATCTCTATGTACTTTTCAGCATTAATGGTGCCATCACAGAAGTGCAAGTTGCCTTTGCCAAGGGCACTGACACAACCCCATACCATGACAGACCCTGGCTTTTGGACTTGTTGCTGGTAACAGTCTGGATGGTCCTTTTCTTCTTTGGTCCGGAGCACACGGCGTCCATTTCTCCCAAACAATACCTGAAATACTGATTCATCTGACCACAGTACACGTTTCCACTGTGTGATGGTCCATCCCAGATGCCTCCAAACCCAGAGAAGTCGACGGCGATTCTGGACACTGTTAACATAGGGCCTCCTTTTGGCACAGTACAGTTTTAACTGGCATTTGTGGATGTAACTATGTATTGTGGTACTTGACAAAGGTTTGCCAAAGTAATCCTGAGCCCATGTGGTGATATTGCTTATAGATGAATGACGATTCTTGATGCAGTGCCGCCTGAGGGATCGGAGAGCACAGTTGTTCAGCTTAGGCTTGGGCCCTTGTCCTTTACGCACTGAAATTCCTCCACATTCCTTGAATCTTTTAATTATGTTATGCACTGTTGAAGGTGAAATAAGCAAATGTCTCCCTATCTTTCTTTGAGGAACATTGTTTTTAAACATTTCAATAATTTTCTCACGTATTTGTTGGCAAACTGGCAATCCTCGGCCCATCTTTGCTCCTAAAGGACTAGACCTGTTTCAAATCACATCATTATTTAACCAATTTACCTGATTACTAGCCCTAAATTGCTCCTGTTCCAACTTTTTTTGAAATGTGTTGCAAGAACCAAAATAGGAATTTTTTTTTGAAGAAAAAACAATAAAAATCATGAGGAACACATTAAATAATGTGCTGTTGTATTGTCTGCAATGAAATACAAGTCAAAGTAAATGTAAACTTTCTTTTTTTTATTTGTGTTTTCCATACTGTCCCAACTTTTTCTGATTTGGGGTTGTACATTCTCTCCTGTTTGTTTCTCAGAAATGTCCTTTTAAAATGAGCCAGTTGCTGTAAAATTCTCTTTTAATAGTAGCCGATTGGGATGTTGATTAAAACTGACATTTGTTACAGTACATCAGAATGTGAGCTGTGACTTTATGGTCAGCATTGGGTTGGTACCTGGGGTAGCAAAGCTCATGTTTATGGTGGCATGTGCCGTTATGTACAAACATCTATAGTTTTCCACTGCAGTCACTAGCTCCTGAAATGGTTTACTCTTGTATGCCATCTGTAACTGTCTACACTGCTGCTACTTGTCTGCAAACAAACATACGTACATGAACCTGCATGTGTTTTAGCATTTCTCCTATTCTCACTAACACCCAACGTGTTCTAGATTCACTGCATACCTTCCATATGAACTTATTTTTCCCATGTGTTCTGATTAGGTAAATTGGATGCCATGCATCTGTAACTCCTGCTCACTGTGTTAGGCCTTGCTGGAGTAACACTGAGGGTTGTTATTTTCTTATGGCAGTGATTATAAATAGCCCTCTGCCTATGATTCACTCAGCATTGTTTTCATGAGCAATCAAGCACAAACTGTAAAGGTGTTATATATGGGACATAAATTGATTGAAACTGGCACAATAGGACAATGGCAAACATTTTTTTAGGGGCTACAAAGTCATATCGTCATATCACCTCCTAGGCTAACCTTGACCCTCCACTGTTTCTACTGTGCTGGTTGACATTAAAAAAAACATTTGTTTGCAGGTGGAAAATGAAATCATTTCTCCTGTTGTATACTTTACACACACTTTAGACTTTGTGTCTCCTTAGTTCAGTAAGAGTGGCCCTTCTTCCACTTCAATATTTGCCTGTTGTGCTGGCAACATGCAGTTTAACGTAAGTTTCATTTTCATTTTAAAATGTTTTGCATCTTTTATATTACTGAAATGCAAAAGTGTCCCTATAATTGTTGTGATCTTCACATGGGACACTATTTATGTAGGATATCACACAAGGCACCAATGATGTTGTGAGTTTTGTCACATGCCACTTGCATGTGTATGTCTGTGTCTGATGATGCCTCCCCCCTGCACCTTACTGGTGCACTAGCTAAGAAGTTTCAACTTAGTATAAAATGATTAAAATGTATCCTTTGATAAAATAATTTTTCTAAAGATGTATTTTTAGCAACAATTTGGTATATAAACGTCTGGTCAGTAGAGAAGTCAGATGTTAATTCAGCAACTGATCTGACAGATTAAGAGAGTACTTTGTTAGACAGATTTAAACAAATAGCTTTAGCTATTTTGATTAGGGGTGTAATGATTCACTTGATTTAAATCCCTGTCGATTTATATGCATTACATGCATTAAAATTATTTTTTTTAAATGCAGATAATTTATTTTGGTCAATAATTTTGAATGCCAGCAGCTGCTTATGAAATACTGCTGAGCACTAGCTCACATTTATAGCCGGTGAGATGCACCTAGGGAATTCAGAAGATTAACAACCATGGCTTAATGCATGGTGTTATTGAAATACTAATGCAATTGCTGATTACTCTCCTAGTAACTGTCCTTAGTGCACACACACTGTTACATAACATATTTTAATACAACACACACCTGCAGGCTGCAATCATATTTTAAAGTGATGGTTCACTAAAGAATAAAAATTTCCTGTTATCCTCAGACAATCCCAGGTGTAAAATCTGTTTCTTGCACAGATTGGTCATTTAGCTTCATACGACCTCAATATATTGTCAGGAGGAAACACCACCAAAGATCAACCTGTGATCTTCATGTCTTCAAAACCACTAAAACAAGCTTAAATTTGAAAGAGTAAGGCTTAATAAACAGAGCTCATCCTGAATTAGCTCAGTGCTGCTTTATCTCACACACAGGCCTGTGACATCATCACTTTTTTCATTCATCAGTTCCTGTTGCCAGGTGACATCACTTTAGGATCACAGGGCTAACAATGAACTTTAAGACAGTGGGATGATAGGATTGTTCAACCCCTCCCACCAACTTCCAATCTCATTTTTTCTTAGCACAACTATATCTACCTGAACCTTTCATGTTTATCATACCTCAGCTTATTTTCCAGTCTGTATGTGTACACAATACAGTAATCACTTCTAATTTAAAAAACGAGCAACGTATGGTTAATATTAATGTCTGGGGATCTATTATCAGGTGCACAATGTCTTCATTTACATAAATGTAGCATAATCCGGTACTAGGGAGGGTTATTGTAGGGACTGTGCACATGGCATGAACAGGAAACGGTCAGGAACAGCAGGTGATCAGGGTGGGTCTCACCACTGGGATTTCAAAGAAAAACCTAACTAGGTAACTGAAACCAAGACTGAAAAATACTCAAAGTTAATGAGTGTAAGCATATTTTTGTATGTGCAGAGTTGATCTGGCATAAGACAAGCAAACATGAGACTAAGTAAAATAAGTGATAACAGGGGAGGGGAGGCGGGGTCAGGGGTCACAATGACGGCAAATGGCTAGCAAACACAAACAATGCCCATGTGCACACAGACAAATGTCAAAAACAGAGAAAACTATCAAATTGTTGCATACTATGCAATAAAATGTAAATGTGAAAATATTCTTGCTTTTATATTAATCAAAATGTGTTTGTTGTAGGTGTGGTGTTGGTGTGTTTTGAGGGGGATTCTGATGGCTACATCAATCTGGTGGCATATCCGTATGAGGAAAGTGAGGGACTCGACCATGAGGAGCTGTCTGAGTGTGATCAACCTCGCCGAAAACACTCTCGCCGTAGTCTTCACCGCTCCAGCAGTGAGCACAAAGAAGACAGACCAATGCATGACAGTGACAGCAACGAGAAGTGAGCTTTCATATACTGCCAAATAAATAATGACTTGAATGAAGATATGAGGAGATGGTCTTAGCCCGGAGTCATGAGGTGTGAGAGATTCAATTCAGATGAATGATGTAGATGACAGGTATCATAATAAGAAAGATATGCTGTTCCAATTTAATATGGCACTTAGAGAGAAGGTAAAATGTTATAGGACAAGGGTATAAGGGATTTGCAATAACACCATCAAACATCTGAACATTGCATAATGAAAGACATTGCATAATGTATAATTGCCTAAAAATATTGCATAAAGAGAAAGGGAGACAAAGAAATGCTAAAGCAATATTAACAATTTACAAAAGGGAGACAAAGAAATGCTAAAGCAATATTAACAATTTACAAAAGCTAAGTTAAATCTTAGCAGTCTTCCAGTAAGCAAGCCAACAAGATGAAAGTGGCAAGGAGCCAAAACTCCAATGATGTATAAAAGGAGAGATGATGTGCTAATATTTTGTAACAGTCATCCTATGATGTCAGAGCTGCCACTAATGTTAAACATTATGTAAGGGATAATGTACAGCCAGCCAGTTGTTATCACATAATAAACCAGACTAGTTCTTAAGATAAAGTCTGATCTGGGGTCAGTATAAACATAGCATTATAGTAAGACTAGGTCCTAAAAACTGACTATGGCCAGTTTTAAAGAAAAAAATGACTCGCATGAAAGAGTAGTTTAAGCAGTTTATTTAACCGGCCACAGGACTTAAAGGGCATTTACAGGAAAGAGCCTAGGCAGGGCCCAGGGATATAACCTCAAGTGCGAAAATGCAGATAAAAACTAAACTACCATCTAAACTTGATTTGTGGAGTAACAAATTTTGGGTTTGACTTGGGTGGGAAAATTATGGAGCCAGATCACTACCATTAATCATAAATTTACAAAATATAATTCATAAATGCACAGCATGATTTACATGTACAAAATCAGATTTGTATATTTAAAATTACGATTCGTAATTTACCAAACACGTACACGGATCGCTTTGAATTTGTGTGTGGGTTTTTTGAGAACTTCCTGGCAGGTTGAGATTCACACACACCTTTTTTTGGGCAATGCCCTTTTTAGCCAATTGAGCTTTTGATTCACCAATAATAACACTCCTTCCTGAACTGACTCGAGGCACAGCGCTGCGCTGTGCAGAGGACCGCACTCATCGTGTAAATTAACTTTAGTAGTAAAGTTAATATATATATATATATGCACAGAGCAGCATTGTGCCAGCATTGTGCCTTTAGGAAGGCTCAGACAAAGGCAGGGAACCAGCCTTGACAGTTGTCTAGTCCAGATATTTACACTCACTAGGGGTGTCGCAATATACGAGTATTGACAATAACCATGATAATTCATACCATGATAATACTACACATGATAATATCATAAATAAATCCGTGTCAGTATCTGGTTGACACTATTGTTGATATTGCACCTATTTAACATTTTGCCTTAAAAGCCACAATAGCTACAAACTCATATTTTGAGTAATTAGTGGGCCACAAAAGAGAAAACACTAAATAAACAAAAACAACCTGATAGCATTATTGTTTTTTATTTCAGTAGATACAGTGATAATACCATTACTGTGAATTATTTTGGACATAACTGTGTAGAATAAATCTGATCCTGTGCATGCGTCCATCTTATGGTGTTGGCTGTGGTAATGGTAGGTAGTTTGTGCTTTTTGTTTTGCTTTAGAATCATTGTGTGCTATCTAAATGTTAAAAATATGACTGGTTGTGTTAGTTAATGAAGTGTTGCTAGAATACAAGACTGTAGATGGGTATTATTTAATGGGTATTATTTAATGGTGAACATTAACTAAAGCTGCCTTCATAAAATACAGCTTTTGACTAGATTAGCATTAGGTTAGCTAATGCTTTAAAAGTTGTAAAACAAATGTTTGGGAAACACTCAAATGAATGGTGTTCAATGCTCGAACTATTCCGTGTTTGGAACTATTCGTTGTTCCATGACACAAGTTACTTCCGCATTCCATTCTTCCAATGGAGGTCTATGGGAGTGTTGCAACTCTCTTTTTCAGTGGCTCTGCTAAACATCTAAGTTTAAATGTGGAATCAAAATAAGTTGATTTTAGTGCAGTATCTTATTCACGCAATATTTAAAAATAATTAGTAATTTAAAGAAGTTTCCCTTTTCTGCTTCTCTAAAGTGATTAAGCGTTTGCATTCATATTAATTACCAAAAAAATAAAAACCCATATTTGCAAAGTTACATTATGGGTAATGCATGTGTCTGTGCAGTCTGCAGGAGTTGAAGAGTCCTCGACTTGAGCTGCAAATCCA
Source organism: Chromobotia macracanthus (assembly GCA_036877525.1). Classification (NCBI taxonomy): domain Eukaryota; kingdom Metazoa; phylum Chordata; class Actinopteri; order Cypriniformes; family Botiidae; genus Chromobotia; species Chromobotia macracanthus. The sequence continues at coordinate 2,132,256 of JAZGTH010000106.1, forward strand.
TTCAGATGTTCCCTTCCAGATGTTGGATGGAAACAGCGGCCAGAGTTCTGAGAAAATCAGCCACAACCCCTGGAGTTTACGCTGCCATAAACAACAGCTCAGCCGCATGCGCTCAGAGTCCAAAGACAGGAAATTATACAGTATCCTGCTTCTGTATTCAAACGTCTGCAAAAAATGTGTTACTGACTGTCAGAGAGTTACTGGCATTGTCTTAATGTTGTAAAACTCGGCAGCACTGACAGTGTAAAAGAATGGCATCATAAATTTTTGACTTAGTCTCAAAGTAGCGATACTTCTGGTATCCGTAATAAAGAAAACACTAAAGTAGTATATGTTGTGTGACTTTAAAGATGTATTTGGGATTGACTGAGTGCATACCTCATTGTGTGGGTTACTGAAGAACATAAATTATGGGTGGGCAGTTTAGTTGTGATAATTGCAAAAAGGGGAATATAATAAAAAATTGAGTAAGATTATATGAAAGATGTAGAAGGAGTTCAAAAATAAATGTCACAATTCAAATTCACTGGATGCATTGAGCTCAGCATAAGGAAATTTTCTTTCTTCGTACTAGTATTGTGTTAGTATTGGGTTCTCAACTGGATTTCACCACATTAGCAAATCTTAAATGAACGTGCAAAATGTTTTTATATTAACAGCTTTTAACCATATGGTGCTATGGTAAACCACAGAAACAAAGTAAATGGCATAAAAATAAGAAAACTAACAGACACAATAGTGGGCTTTTGTGCTTTCTGTGCTTGGTCCCTAGTTCTTTATATGAATCAACAGCTTGTATGCTTTGTTACAGGTGAGTGTGTATAAGTGTGTTATGATCCTTGATGCAAAACTTCCACAAGAATTTCTGCTGCTGGAAAATGTTGTTCATCACTTCAGTTACCCATGTATCCTGGACCTGAAGATGGGCACCCGACAGCACGGGGATGATGCTTCGGAGGAGAAAGCTGCTCGTCAAATGAAGAAATGCGAACAGAGCACCTCTGCCACACTAGGAGTGCGTGTGTGCGGAATGCAGGTGAGGACTGCTTTGACCTGAGACACTCGGAACAGACAGAACTGGACAGAATCATTTGTTTAGTTGACAGGGAAAAATATTTTAAAAGAGTTTGACATCTGTGCTCAGCACCATTACAGATTTGTCTGTGATGGTGCTTGGTTGGCACTGATTTGAATTAGTTCTAGGCTAGATTTCACCATATTTTCCTGTGTTCTGTTAAAGAAAATTAAATATAGAAAACATGTAAAATACACACATATACAGTCATAAGTTTAGAAACTTTAATATTGTTTTACATTTTAAAATAATAGTAAACTTATAAAAACTGTTAAATTGACTAATGATAATTCAAATAAACTAGGTCATATTCTAGCATCTTCAATGTAGTTGCCCTTTGCCTAGAATTTACAAAAATGTTTTCTTGACATTTTATTACACAGTTTCTTGAAGCATCACACTGAGATTTATTGAAGGTTTTGAAGGATCTAAAGATCTATTCTATATAAGAACTGGCTGGTGAATTCTGGCCAAATTTACCAGCCACTCAAATGTAAATCAATTTCAGACACACAAGAATCACTTTTAATATTCCACGTTTGGCTAATGGATAGTGCCAATTTGAACCCTGCATGATATGCTATTCTGCCATTTATGTCAGTGGTAAAACACTATTCTCTGCAATTACACGCTATGCTATCCGATGCTAGCTGTCATTCAATGACAAACAAAGTACACAACACAAGCACAATACACAAAAGATTCATTAACCGCTTCTGCCACCTCCTTCCAGGCTTGGTCGCTTCAGTATGAGTCCCAGTATGTATACATACATTGATCATAAAGAATTGAGTGATATGCCGCCAGTGACACAACGTGACATGATGGACCCACCATTCAGTTCAGCAACGCACAATGTCACCTATTCAAAGTAAATAAGAAGCTCTAACGCTGATGCCCCATGTGAATGTACCGTAAAACCACTGAATGGTTGAAGAGAGCCTATTCAAACCTTTCCAGAACTGAATTTGATTTCTCTGTCATTCGTCTGTTATCACAAGCTGCATTGACTGATAAAGCTTTACACTTCTAGCCTAACACTGCTGTTCCTGTCATCTGCTTTTATCCAACTGTTATCTACTTTTGTTATACTTTTGTACCTTATCTCTTGTCTTTGTTCTGCAGGTATACCAGATGGACACAGGACATTATCTATGCAGAAACAAATACTACGGCCGTAGTCTTTCCATTGAGGGATTTCGACATGCACTCTTTCAGTTCATGCACAATGGTACGCAGCTTCGCAAAGACCTTTTTGAGCCCATCCTGAGGAAACTGTGCAGCCTGAAAGCTGTCCTGGAGCGTCAGGCTTCATATCGCTTCTATTCCAGCTCGCTTCTCATCATATATGAGGGTAAGGATGATGCCTGGCAGAAACCTTCAGAACCACCCTTGGAAACGGAAAGTCAGCCCTCTCAACATGGGTCCTTAGAGAACCCCCCTGTCTCTGACTCTTATACCCCTTCTCAGGTGCTGAGTGTGGATGTACGTATGATAGACTTTGCCCACAGTACCTTTAAGGGTTTTCGTGATGACCAAACCGTCCATGATGGACCAGACAGAGGCTATGTATTCGGACTGGAAAGCCTCATCAACATTTTGCAAGAAATCCAGGTGGAAAACCAGTAGCCAAATATTTTCCTCTTTATGTTCATTGTACAACAGCCCAT